>CANTFL010000297.1:0-40461 GCA_947650285.1 Hyaloperonospora brassicae | reverse complement strand
TATAAAAGCCATAGTTGATTGTCCGGTTCCAAAGAATTAAAAGGATTTACGTAATTGGCTTGGCCTTGCCAATTACTTACACAAGTATAGTGCAAACTATGTAGACATGGCTCGACCATTATCCAATCTCCTTAAAAAGGATGTGGAATGGTGTTGGACGAACACCGAGCAGGAAGACTTTACGGCAGTAAAAGAGAGTCTCCTTCATGCGCCAATCTCGGCTTTATCTGATACTGATCGATCATTCAGTGTCGTCTGTGACGCATCTGACTTTGCCATCGTCAGTGCTCAGTTACAAACAGATAATGATGGACAAGAACGTGCCATTGCGTTTGTGTCCAGGCAGTTGAAAGCAGCTGAAAAGAACTATCCTGCTCATAACAAAGAGCTACTTGCAATGAAGTACACCTTAGTCAAATTCAGAGTTCATCTGCTTGGCTCCAAGCCTTTTGTGATCTTTACAGATCATGCGTCATTACGCACTGCGACCCAGTCGCCACATCTCTCTCAGCGAATGGCCCGTTGGCTCTCATTCTTTGCGGAATACAACTTTAAGGTATAGTATAAGCCGGGCAAGCAGAATGCTTTGGCTGATGCGTTGTAACGCAGGCCTGACTATGAGCTTGCTCATGTTACGACTCTGTCATCATCGGTCACGGACCTCATTCGTTCGGCATATGCCAAAGATCAACACTGTGTAGCTTTGCTACGTGCTCTGGGGAGCGAGGACTTTAAGACTCAGACATTAAATTGTCGGCACGTTTGCGTGCGCGGCTACATCGATATTCCATCGATCAAGGCCTGTTGTGCTATAGCACAGATATGGAGGATACTCCCCGTATCGTTGTCCCTCATGATAAGGAATTGAAGTATCGCATACTCTATGAGGCGCATGATACTACGGTGAGCGGTCATCTCGGTCGTGAGCAGAACTACGGCTCAGTTAGCCAATGTTATTGGTGGCCTAAACTTTACAAATGAGTAAGCACATATGTGCTTATGTGTAAAACGTGTCAACGGGTGAAACCCTCACCTCACGCGGCCGCGACGCTGGCTACTTTGCCTGTACCCAAGGGGTGTTGGGAGTCCACAGCATAAATTTCCTGTTCGGTTTACCGAAAGATTCGTATGGCAATACGGTTATGGCGGTCTTTGTTGACCGTTTGAGCAAGATGGCTCATTTAACGGCGGTGCCGGAAACCATGGATGGTGAAGGTACAGCTACGCTGTTTATCGAACGAGTGTTCCGACAACACGGTTTGCCGTTGTCAATTGTCTTTGATCGAGATCCTCTCTTCACTGGTAATTTATGGAGACACATCCTCCAGGTGATCGGCACACGTTTAGCAATGTCCTCAGCGGATCACTCTCAGACTGATGGTCAAACCGAGCGATTGAGTCGCATCATCGGTGACATCTTGCGCAGTGTTTGCGCTGAAAAGACTAAGCGTTGGAGTTCGATGCTCCCTGTCGTTGCGTTTGCGTTGAATAACGCCGTGCATTCCTTCACCGGCTACACACCGTTTTATGTGAATGGCCTCACACACCCTGGTTTACCATTAACGCTACCACGGCGTAGTTTAGGGCTTGGAGGGGGAGGAATTGCCGATCGGCTTGCTTATATCAGCCCTGCTAGTGTTAAAAAACAGGTTAGCGAGTTTCTCGCAACGCTTTTGACAGTCTTACGACATGTGCGTGACTCACTGGCTGATAGACAAGATAGACAAAAGGAGCAAGCTGATGCTAAAGGCAGAGGTTGTATTGAACGTTAAGAGTGCGGAGACCAATTTATACTTAATGCTAAAAACTTACCTACAAAGTAATGTCTGCTGTCTTCAAGACAAAGTTGCGCCCGCGCTTTTTAGGACCATTCACGGTCGTCGCCAAGAAAAGAATTGCGTACACGCTCAACCTTCCGCGCAAACTGCGCACACACCCAGTGTTATACGTTCGCTGGCTTAAGCCGTATCGGGACCCGTCCCATGTAAATCGGAGGCGCTTGCGCCGGGTAGGTTGGCCTTGCCATCGGTTGCTGAATCCGTATCAGGAGGTAAAGCTGAGCCTGCATCCGGGCTTGGTCCAACTTTAACATCTTGAAACAGGCTCGCATTCCGTCATACGCCTTCCGGGTCTTATCCACTGTCTCACGGAGACAATTCATCTCGAGAAGCACCTTCTCGTGCTCCTCCTTCCGTATACCGACCACTTCCGATGCTGCTCGATGAGCAAGAGACCATCAGTTCCATATGGAGCGACTTCTAAAACGACTTCGTCGTCAGGGTCAATACCAGTATCTGGTGAAGTGGCAAGGGTACCTGGACTCGGAGAACTCATGGGAGATAAGGACACCCCTTGGGAAAGATTGCCCATACGATGTTGTTGTTTTAAACATCGTGGTAGGGGTCATCCCTCGACCGAGAGCGCTTCTCACCAGTAGTGGTGGAGGCAGGTGGGTAGTTGGGAACCGCTTGACCAACAACCACATCAATCAGCACAGCCGGAGCATAGCTTGTGCGAGTTCGAAACTTGCCAATGGCCTTAAGCTTGGTGTAATCATACCGAAGATTTCTTTCTGGGCGAACATCTGCTACATCGGCGCTTGCTCTGAGAGCTAACACGCTGCTGAGGTGTCGTTTCCGATGCACCAAGCGAACAAAAGCGTTGTCTTCTTCCTCCTGAGATTCGCCTGCGAATAAGAGGATGGGTATACCCTTCATCGGTGGAACCGGTGCACCCCGTGCTTGCGTGTCAAGTCGCAACCTGTGTTGACGTGAAGTCGTCAAGTGGGGTTGCATGTACCTCTCAAGAAGTACCTGTCGACTCGCCTCCTCATCAGAATATATTGGCTCAGCGTGAATGACCCACGCTTGCAAAGAACGACCTGTCACTTGCCGTACACGCTCTTCCAGATTGAGTGGTGTGAACGGATAGTCACGACGACCCTCAAGGGTTGCAGCAAGCTGCATACGGCGCTGAGTGCTCTCCCCTCGTTAGATGGCCACAATGTTGTTACTCATCGAGTGGATTAGTAAGGGTGGCATCGCCCACGATAAGTATTTGATGCAGCGCTGATGGCGCGTTGGCTTCGCCACGCTTGGAAAATGGGTTTGGTGCAATATGAGGCTCTGCCTCTTGCACTGGTAAGTCGGACATTATCTTCTCGTCACCATGGATATCAGTATCGCTACCAAATCCACCTCCACATCGATGCCGAGGTAAGACGAGAGAGTCGAGGACTCATGGGTTGGCACTGCCATGATGTTTTGGGTTTTGCCAACCGTAAGGTTGAAGCACACACACACCGTCCTATTCGAGGGAAGAATTTGATTGACGATTTTTTAAAACTTTAGTCTAATGGGGGAGGGTGTAACGGGGTTACACGTCGACTGGTAGTCGACAATATGTGTTGTACAGACAAGGGATGGGATCCCCTTTAAAGCAATATTAGAACACAAATATCAATTGTTGAAGACTGATGTCTGTCAACCACTGATTACGCGATCTCATAAGAGGTTTATTTAGGATATAAGTGAGTATGTTAATTACTTTGTTCTACGGTGTTCTTTTAGGTTAAAAAAAAGAAATAAATTTCAGTTCCCATTTTGATCAACAAAAGTCACGTGCCTCTCTGAGGCGTCTTGCGATCGTAAGGAAGTAGCAACTCCTTGTTAAGGCAGCTACTCCTTTTGCAATCAGTGCGTTTGATTCTCTTGAATCATTTGGTCCCCCTGGAACAGGGACCGTAAGCTCTCTGAGCTTTTCGACTCTTTGAGTCGGGTTCTTTGAACCAACCCTTAGCTCTCGGAGCTGTTAACTATTTGAGTCGGGTTCGTAGAATTAAAGTTGCTCGTAAGAGCGTTCAGTCTTCCTCTGACTTAAGGAGCTGTGTAGCTTTGCTACACTTAAATTTTTAGCTTCACGAACCTTGACGATTGAGTAAAAAGAGGCATTATTAACCCTATCTCGGACCAACGTTTTAGTCGCCGCAAACCAAATTCATTTATAGTTCCTGTTCTTGATCCTCACGTAGCTTAATCGTGGTGTGCATGCTCACGTTCAGACCATTTGCCACCTTACAGCCAATACGTTTCATATATACGAGTTGATGCCAAGGTTTATTCAATGTATGTAGTCTATCTTCTTATAAACTTACTTGTTCTATTACGTAATAGATACGGAAGAATACGCATTCTGAGTGGTGGAACAGAATGTATTTATTCTGAAATAGTCTAGCATCGAATTTAGGTCCTATCGTCCCCCGATGCTACAAGTGGGCGGAGTTCGAAACAACTAGTTCAATCCTACGTGACGAATAGAGAAATTGTCACTCCTGAATGTAAAAGATTTTACCATTAAATCATTCAAATCACAGGGTACCATGCCTACATACGTATTGCACGAATCAAATGCTGCCAGCAGTATTACGTAGCGAACTTCCGTCGACCAATACGGGGCCAAGAAGCGATTCCGAAGCTGATGCGATGTCACAATAAGGTAGCGGATCTATCAAACCTGGTCGAGGGCAGCAGAGTGGATCACCTTGTTGATCGAACGACGTCAAGACTCTGTAGGCTTCTTGACGAATGTAAATCTTAACATGCCGAATTAACGTGTTGCTGCCCCTGGTGAAAAAATGTCCCTCACCGTCTTGCAGATAATATTGACAAATGGCATGCCACGTTGAGCCCTAACTAACTGTTACACGTCAAGCAATGTATTTCGACGCCGATCGCTGGAGGACCGTAGTCTACTGCTTGTTGAGCGCGAGACCCTTCAACCGAGGACATCATTGCGCCCTACAGCATGCTTATCAGTAAAAGCAGATATACAATCATTCATGCTTTAATATACGCTTCGTGAATAACGCTACATTGTGATAATACTGTCCTACATTCAGATGATAAATTCGATGTCATTATTGACCTTCAACAGCCCAAGCAGAAGGAGGCATGGACCAGCTGGTAGCGCATATCTAAACCTATACCATATATGGAGCGGTTATAAGCCTTACAATGCTTTCTGACTGATACGTTGGTCTCTTCTGTGGTACAACATTGAGATCGAACACACAAGACCCCACTTTAGCTCCCCGCTACGCTTCGGCAAGCTACTAGTTGATGTTCTAACTTTCGCATGGACTAAGGTTCAGCACACGGATGATTTTATATGGCCGGGCCATCGAGGCATTCTAAAAGAAAGAACATTTATTAAAAAAAGATATCATATTTCAGAAGCGGCACCAAAGGAAAATCTGGGTCTACGGAAGAGTATATCATAATGTGACTGGCTGCGGTAACTCTATCACATCACCAAGACGTTAAGGGAATGCGTCACGATGTGCTCACATAAGAAGACCTTCAAGCAAATTATACAAGTGAAAGACTACCCTGTTCTATGAGTAAATTTGTTATCGTGACAACAATGAAACATTGCAGGTCACAATAAGTGACAGACCTAGTGTAGTCGCTTTAAAGATTGATCTGATAGAGTCTCGAAATTCCAATTTGGAGATACTGTGGTTCGTAACGAATGAAATAAAACGTTACAGGATAGATCTGCGTCGTGACAAGATTCAAACGATCGACGCACTCGTCTAAAAGGATATGTGCGCTGCCAATATTTGGTCGGCATCAGTTATAAGAATACTTTTATAATATCTGAGAATTATTAGTAGACAAAAAAATATCTGTGAGATACTTAGTACATGCTAAAAACCTTTCTTCATACCGAGCATTCTTGATTAAGAAATCGATACACGTTTGATTGAATGGATGCATTTTTTATTGTAAGATAGCGGTATAATTTGCCCTAATCATAGAGGCACTTGACATGAGATCGAGCTCAACTCGAGCTTGAAGCAGTGTATCACGCAGAAGTAGCTCTTGAAACGTAAAAAAGTCCAAGGGATGACTACATATATGCTGATCGCTTAGTAGAGTGTGTGTGTAAGAGAATCGACCCATCAATCTCCGAACATATGTGCGCAAAATATTATTAGAGGCTGCCAAATATGCGCGCATTCAACAAATTGAATGGTGCGCCGGTATCTGCACCTACGGAGCTGTACATGTAGGACGACATCTTCCATAATATGTTAATATTTACTGTATTTTGTTCAAGCCTCTAATATATAAGTATGTCCGATTTTCTGCAGGAACGAAAATTTCCGTACTTGGCAATATAACTCTTTTAGGGAAATGGTCTAGGAAGGCGAGTAATGACACAAAGGATGTAAACTAATTTGCCACAATTTTAAAGATATATATCACATGTTATTTTGGGTCGGTGCGCGATGTTGCGCATCGAGCTACGTCGACGATGTATTCGTCGATTGACATCATAAAAGCGGAAATACAATTGCAGTGATACAGCGATTTCACGTCTGTAAGGTTCTCGCGTTTAATCTCGAGCTTAAGAATTACTACCATTCGTCAAGATTATAGAAAATGCTAGCTAAAAAAAGTTCAGGTTGTATCTATATGAAAGTTCTAAATTTAAGGGTTTCGATTCGGTAGCAATGGCGACGGTCTATATGAGGTGTATACGATCACCAATGGTCTGTGCAAATTTCTGTCGAATAAATTCAAGGTTTTACTGAAAATAAGGCGTACTTGCACTATTTATTTTTGAACGCGCCAAAAACACCGTTCTTACAATATATTCTATATTTATTCTTAACGATAAACTATCTTAGAATGTGAAAATCAACACCCTGGATAAAGTCTTAATACCAGATCGATTTGTTGGCTTTCGCTGAATTATTTTTTTTCCGTTACCGACAAAATCATATTATATGTGTCGCCAGGGATTTTACGATCGCTACGCATTGATGCAGTACGACACAGACGGCTCCGAGCGCTTCGTCTGATTAAATTATTCGGTTCTGCTGCAAATCGAGGGATTCAATGTACGCAGTGCAGATCAATAATTTCTTTAACATGGAGTATGCACTGGCTTAGGTAGCTTACATCTATCGAAGATATCATTTATTGTTAATCAAACGTATTTGTGATGAAGCACGGGTGTCAATAGGGGCCGTATCTTTTAAACGTGAATCGAACGCTCTCTTTCTTTACATGTACATAATATCCTAGTAACATAAAATAGGATGGATGGACATCGTCATTGATGCAATTGTGCGCCATTCGTAATTAGTCGGCTACTCGTCCCAACAGTGAGTATCAAATCACCCTTGAATTGCATATACGCAGTCTACCGTCGTGTAGTCCACCTGACAACGCGTAATACAAGTGAGCGTAGTATGCCAGACTTTTTTGTTAAGTATGCATACCTACCAAACCATATCAGCAAGATTTGTATATATTAGAAGACGCATGTTATTCTTCATCAAATCTACACTCAACCCGCAACCAGATACTGTACGATGTAAATTTATTATCGATACAACAATTGGCTTTATTTCACACTTATAATGATCATTTATGCATTTGACGATGATCAAATAAGTGGTCATATTGAACGTGAAAAGATTTTAGTCACGGCCTTTTCCATCCAATTTATTTTTAGTCTGTACGCAAGTGCTTTGTTACTTACAAGTTTTTGACAACAAATGACTCTTACGCCTTCATTTTGTGCATCATTACAGCCTGCACCGGATCCGGCAGAGCGCTTGTAGTCCGTATCGATAATTTTTGTATCGAATTTCTTAAAAGCGATGAAAGGATTATCCCTACGCCTGTTGATCAGAGAAAAAGGCGTTTATTCTTGTATCTGTCTTGGAGATGATTCAGCCAAAATCCGTGTTGTTGTCTGCATCAGTCTAATAATTGTATCCAAGATACATCTTCTAGCCTTGTTTCTGATCGATATCTCTATTCACCTCGTCCTATTAAAATCAACGTTTTGTTTTATAGAGACGCGGTAAGAGATGTCGACTTCCCGAACTTAGTATAAGAGTCTTTTACGGTACGTGCCATCGTATACTCGAAAAAAAATTACGATTACTCGTTAAATTTGAAGTAGAATATTTTCTATGGCAAAACTTGCCATCTATAAATTAGTCCACGCATCATACATACACGAATTCGGTCTGGATAGAGAATTAATATGATGTTAATCAATAGATATTTAATCTTAATAGTCTGTATACGAGAGCATCACTCACCAACGATAATGTCTACGCACAGTCAATGGATACGGCTATTTTGGAATCGTGGAAGAAAATACATACACATTAATGAGTTTAATTTTGACTTGGATACTAATGAAATGAAGCAAATAACTATAGCATCCCACGCCCCCATTACCTGCAAGAACTATAACAACACAACTAATAATTATAATTTCCACATTTTACAAAATGCGCACTGGCATAAATAAAGGCAAATTTGAAGTATAAATTCTGCTGACAAACTCAAGAAGCAGGCGTCAGTTTTGTCAAAGATTTCATCACGGAAGTGTTGAATCGAAATAATCAAAATGCAGACAACTAGGAATAGACAAACGCTCCTATATATATCAAGATAGATATGGTCCTCTTTTGAAGATGAAGACGAATACACCGTCTTCGCTATGGGTCGAGATCACTATTAATGCTCATATTTCTTTAAGTGGTTTGTTTTTGTAGACTGCGAACTTTCCTTACGTAATATATGCCTTCATGAGTAGGCGATATGAATTCATCGTGAAGATGAAAGATATTTTCATCATGAGGGGCACGATTTCTTCATTTTGAGATTTGTCAAGATAAATATGGGAGGCAATGGGATCAAAACCCATGACTATGGATAACATACATGTATTTACATAAATAAATAGGTAGGTCGCTTTTTGTATCGTTTAAATTGGATAATTACTTATGGTGGGCGACCTCGTATGAAGAGGTTCATTTTCCGCAACATATTTACTTCATATTATATAGCAATTATATCGCTATCATTTTGATTGATTTTGATAGCTACGAGACTCAATTTAAGTACATAATGTCTAACACGCCAAGTATTAGAATAATATCCAAAGATATATATCTGAGTTGTGAGTTGCGTCGCCGAGTCAACGCACATACAAAAGAGCTGCCACGAAGAGTAAGCACGCATCTCACATTTTACAATATGCATAATTGCTAACACTGTCAAGGCGATCTAGCTTCTAATGGTGGACAAATTCACCTTGCTCGATATACCTCATCATGTTCTCTGGCATTCACGCTTTTAATTATTAGTCCAGTCATCTAGAGAAGAGTCATCTTCATGAAGGATAATTTTTAAAAAATATATAAAGTAATCTTGACGCGTAAAAAACCATCTACAGATTATTGTTCATTCAGCAAAAGAAAATTTGGTTCGTATGTTTGCACGATCATTCGATAGATTGTTGCGAATCTTTTTCCACGTAATCTATATAGAATAGTATGGTACCGCTCGTGATCGAGATCTTCGCAAATCTAAGCGATACAAATTGCCTATAATAATATCAGGATTTTCTCGAGAATCGTTGGACGCCTTATCGAGGCGATAAAGTAATCTATACGTATTGTTCTTGTGCACGCAAGACTTGATACCGTGCAATACTTATCGGACGTTTAGTTGGTGATGTGTATTATGCTTGAACGTTTAATAAAGCAAGTAAAATAAAGAAATATAATTTTATTTAATTATAGACTGCCTATTACATGTTTTTCGATAAAAATTTGTGGAACCATATCTGCTTATGCGAGTGATATACAACTGCCTCGTATGATCAGCAATGATACTTCACTCACTTAATGGACCTTTGAGAAGGTCATACACAACATGATAAGCAAAAAAAAGTGTTTCAGGGCACTAAGCTTTATGCATTGCGTGAAGGATTCAGGTCGGGTAAGGCAGTAGAAGCATAATATGTATATTGTTTTTGCAAAAAAACATATTCAACCCTCCACATTGTCGGAGAAGGAGATGAAATCCTTTAACGGGTAGGATAGCAGTACTTATGTATGTTATTATCGAAAGGGACAAATGCGAAGTTGCACACTGTC
Organism: Hyaloperonospora brassicae; assembly: GCA_947650285.1. NCBI lineage: Eukaryota > Oomycota > Peronosporomycetes > Peronosporales > Peronosporaceae > Hyaloperonospora > Hyaloperonospora brassicae. Next base: position 30,485 of record CANTFL010000297.1, on the reverse strand, counting down.
TTCAAAAGTATATTGAAACATCACTCATTTTCGGATACAATGCTTTCTCTGTTCGTCTCAACCAAAAAGGATCATCTTTCACTCACTATCCTTAGTAAGATAATTAAATCGGGCAATGCACAGCACATAAAACGTGATAGTACATTTTAAGCGGTTTTGACCCTCTCATACCATCACATTAAAATAATTTATGTCGGTGGGGATGTTGCAGTTCATTCTATCGGACCGTACTAGCTGCTAGAATTTGACATGTATTATGCGCTACCTCTCCACAAGTTCCATCCAAATCGGTATTTTGGTTAAAAAAAAGAATTGATTTAGGACGCACGCACTTAGACCTTCGATGGATCGATTTTACTTGCTAACAATGCGTATTAGTCGGAGCGAGGTTAGGTCTGGTCTGTTCAGCGGCACCTGTATCGACTACCGGCACTTTCTAAGCTGCTACTGTTGTTTGATTTAAAGCTACTTATATATTTACAGAGAAAGAAAGTATTGCGTTCTCATAAAGCTTCAAAATACAGCCCGAAGTTCAGTCGAACTACATATATGCACGCCCTTAATATTGTCGGGCGTATACATCGAAAACGTTATGCGTAAGCTTTGTAAATGTCGCACTAGTCGCCATGAGATCTTGTATCAGCTTTTTGTGGTGTATATACAGATACCACAACGCTGGTCTCCGACTTCAATATTTACAGTGCAATCATCAGCAAGACCCTAGGTAGGGACGAGTTCCTTCACGGGTGCGCAAATTCGCGAACTGGGACATTAAAAACAAGAAATAAAAGCTGACAGCCTCCGAGGGCCTAAACCATTTATTGTACATTTCAAACCTACCGGTTTAGACGGCAAGGCAAAATCTCCAAGTTTAATAGCTGCCGGATACGGTAGGGCAGGTAGCATAAAACATTTATAACTTAAATCGCGGGCCTCCCACTAACACCGCAACCTGATCCTCACCAGGAATTTTTATCTAAATAATTGGTCTACACACCTCACGCACGGCTTGATGTACCACAACACCCAACACCTCAGCCAGACCAAAAATAAGATTGTCTTACGCACTTTTATAAAGCTATCTGCTAATTTAATCCGATCTTAACGATCATATGGCTTAACAGTTTAGTATGTTAAAGGCAATTGTGTCCTTGGGATGACAATGCTGAAAAGTTTCCAAATTATGACTCCGAGATAAATTTCTCATCCGCCAACTATTATCCTGACCTCGTAATGTATCTTATCGTATATTTCCACCTAGTTAAACGAATGTATACACAGTGATGCGTAAATAAATTTGATCCAGACTTGGCGTCGGACATCAGACGACTGGCTTCATTGCTTGTAGAATCATCAAGCTAACCCAAATTGGCGTAGAGAGCGTAATTATTGTGTTCGCTTGTCAGGAGGGGTTTATATTAGCCCAGATTCATCAAATGTTAGTTGATTGAAGTTTTTCGGCCGAAGCCATACGTGCACGATATCGTCCGCTTTACTGGCGTTGCAAAGTCATTTTACTGACGACGGATAACGGTTTTGTGACGGTTACGCGTATCCACGCCGTGGCCTGAGAGGTGAATGACTTTTCTACACGATCAAATGGAGCCTGAAACGGCTCGTACTAAAGTCAATTGCGATCTTAAATTCTAAATTTGAAAGGTTCTCTCCATTATAACCGATGTATTTATAGAAGACGAAAAAGGTGGACGAAGTAAAGGCGGTGATCGACGAGAGATAACAATTTCGCCTTCTCCGTTTTTATGTAACAACTCACAGAACTTAATAGCACCATACCTGTGTAAATGTGTGGTGATGGTACACAACAGAAATGGCACTCAATAATTAAATGTAATACCAAAATTAAACAGGTTAAAGCTCTAGACTCCAGTTTATCTGCAGTGATTTTTATTGTATAACTATTACTGAATATAATAGGATTGTACAATTGCAAACGAATATTCAAATTTTTTATGGCGTTCAACAATTTTGTTGCCACTTGAAAATCATGAAACTTATTCCGCTCTACCATTGGTAATGTGTACATAAGTGTTGATGCCTGCGGTATCAGCTCGCACTGACCGGCAGGCAGATACTGTGCCTCTCCAATTGTGAACCCGAAGTACTTCGACACGGTGAATCAATTTTTCATGTTATCGACGTCTTTTCCAATTTAATATTATGGTGTTTTCAAAATGCCTATATCTTGAATTGATATATTATTATGCTTAGACCTCAGATCTGACGAGACCGTGTCATTACCACTAATATCGCACTTTGTCATCAAAAAATTTAAGCTAATCCGGATTGACCTCTTTAATTGGTAGACGTCTCAGAGTTGATAAAAAGACCGGGTCACTGAATGTTGATTAATTATTTGTAACGTCATCTTTCCACAGCTTATTTAACAGACGTGATCAGAGATCCCAGTAGTCACTTTTAGACAAATACAACTTATGTCGATGATAATACTTTTCTTTTTTCACTTTCTTTGTACGTTTAACTGACCGACCGCGACGAGTTGTTTTCGTCATTAAGATGGCCAGACATCAATTTGAAATTGACAAGAGGCGCTTGTACACCGTATTCATCTTGCATGATGGATAAAATGCCTGAATGAACTCAATGCATCTGGAATCCAAGTGGATTGTCACGCTGTGCAACTAATAACACCTTGGTGAGATTGGTGCCAGCTTGGATGTCGTTATAAAGTGCAATCAATAGACTTGTGATGACAAGAGTGGCGAATGTCTTAGATCCGGGGTACATGGTAGTGTCCGACGTTCTCTATCGCAGTAAAGTGGCCTAATACGTTTATCGCCAGAACAAAATGACGCAGGTACTCATCTGGCTAGCTCCGTAAGTGAAAACTCAGAATTTTGAGTTTTTGAACGCATACAAATATGCTTCGGACGATATGTACGGCTTCGCGACCCGTAAAGGCGTATACAATTCGTCCACTCCTTTGGCGATGTATCATAATACAGAAACGTTTATGAGCTGTATAGGAACGGCGAAGTATTGCTGAAATCTTCGAAGGACTACAATGTCATTTTCTACCATCTGCGGAGTGGCAACCACGACAAAGAAGTACATTACTTCGAAAATGAAATGCTTGTAACATGGCGAACGCTTGCTCCTTATATTTTTCAGGACCATTGTTTGCTGAGTCGAAGTTGCTAGTTTAATATCGATTATGCTGGTACAAGCGCACATTTTCTAGGTCACAAACCTTAAAATTTTAGCTATATACTCTAGTAATCAAACTCAATTCGAGATATGTAACAGATTATACATACACGGCTTTATTAAATCGGCCTCGGAGGAGATCTATCGAAAGGATAAGAGTTGAGCCATCCTGACTTTACAAATTGACCAAATAAGGGTGGAAATATATTTTCTTTTTGTCAGATCCTTCTCACCCGACTTCCAATGGTTTGATACATAAAAGAAAGAAATATAAAAATTGAAAAGGGCATTAAAACTTCGCGGTTACTAGCCCGATTGTAGAATTTTCATCTTGATACTAGATTTTAACTTTATCAAAACGAACTTTGAAGTATTAAATTGTGCAAGGTTTCCATACGAATTACTATCCATTAATTAGGTTCACTCATTGATCCAGCTAATTTACAAATATATATGAAAGCGACTACATTGTAATTCATGAGCATGGTATGATACCTTGCGTACGTAATTTTTAGCTGCGAACGCGCTTCTGTTTTATATAATCCTTCTTAATATAATTTTTGAGCGATTAAATTGGTTGTGGCAAAATAATTTGTTGCATGCTAATTCGTCTACATGATTCCTTCATGGTCGCTGAGACTCATAGTAATAATAGAGACTCTACCTTTGCTAATCTAGATTAGTCGACGCGTGAGCGCTTAGGCAACAAGTGGACGACGAAGTTGTACTTTATTTTGTGGTAAATTATTGTTTTGTAGGCGAACGAGCTATTGCTTTCATTTGGTTCGGTACTATAAGTTTAAGCTCGTAGCGTCCCTTTAGGAGACGTGTAGGTGGTCAATATAAGTCAACCACCTGGATGTAGTATTATACCAATTTGTATCTGGTTGTTCACAATTCTAAAACGAATCGCGCTTAAACTATTCATATCGGCCGAGGTTAAGAACTATGATATGCCAAAGGCAAACATGTATTTGACGAGTCGGCGATAATGTGAACGCAACGGCGTTCACGACTCTGTCGTATTTTAGAGATATTCAAATCGCGTTTTCTCATTATTAAGAGCACTAAAACTGTTATCATGTTTAACAACTAAGGATTCTTGGGATAAGGTGATGCGGCTTGTGCATTGAAGGATGTTTCTATTCTTGCGTGTAAATGTGGGTTAAGGATTGTGCAAAGTGAGTAATATTACTATAATTAATTAAACAAATGATCGACCTATAGCGCAGTAGCTCAATTAATAGACCTTGGCAGAATTATACTAGTTGTCTAGGGTTCGATAACCGGTATCAGCAAGAAAGATAACCTTTCGGTCCTTTTGTGACGGGGCTCAAATGCATTTTCTTCCCGACAGTGAAGCCTCCCCATTTCTTGACTGTTGTCCAATCAAATTATTATGGCACACTCAGAAGGAAAGGGAGCGCGACAACAACTAATGATCGGTCAGCTCAAAAGTTGGTTTTACCAAAGAGATGAAGAGGAATGGACAGAAAGCGACATTATGCGTGCACATAAGATGAGACACAACATACAGTATACAATCCACTTTTCGTCATACTCCTTTGGCAACAAGCGTCATCTAGGAAGCGCTCTCGTCAAATTAGAAACTCAAAGTGGATGACACATGCTGGGCGGCTAGTTCAACATTTCCCTCGTACTTCTAGGTCTTTTCTTAGTATAATCTAACGCGGCTGCTCATTCGCGCTTAGAACATCGCATGACCTCTATGCAGCATCAATGTTCTGCTTCAAATTCAAGAATACACTTACATGAACGTGTTTTGTAATCGGGTATTACTGATGTGTCAATTAATTTGTATTTCACAAAATAGCATCACTCTGCCTATCCAAGAAGTTTGCATCGATAAAGCTTAAGCAATTACTTTCTCTCGCTGACTACAGTAATATATCGTCAAAGAAAGAAAATTCAAAGTCGTCACGACCCTTCATGCCCTTATCCGACACCACAAAGCGGTACCCACCGATCTTAATTATGATTTATACATCGACAACAGGATTAGACTAGTTTCAGCTTTGATGCGTATCAGCAAACAAGTATAGTGATTCCCAATGACCGTTCCCATTCCTGTAAGCATTAAGTACGATTTATTTCATTTCATTCTTTTTACATACGATAGGCTACGGAACTATTTTTCTTAGCTTTCAAATTGCTGCTTTTTTTTAAAAGATGATGGCGAAATGATCCCAACAAAATTGGCCCACATAGCAAACTTTGTAGTGAGGCCTCGTGCACTGTCAAACACAATTTAAAAAGGGATATGGACGATAATGAATACGATATTTGATGATATCGAAACGCCTCGACATTAGAAGTAGTGCGCGGTGTGGATATAAATAATGTTTTTAATACGAGTATTTTTGTACGATGTAAGATATAGTACTACTGTTTTTTACAGTATCAATGCGCGTTATGTCGACATTAAAGGCGCATCAAGATAGAGAATTGAAAACATAGGATAACATGTATCTTTGGTAATTTAATGATTTTATAGTTATTGCATTGCATATTATCACGAGTGTCTTGACCACTATCTACTCATTAACGCATGTATCTTCATAAGTGCTACTTTACACGGCATAACATACTATGTTAAAAAGGAAACTGGGGTTTCTCTGTTCTGCTCTACTTCAGTTTGACATCTTACGGATTACGTAAGCTCATTACGAGGCTGCATGCTAGCACGACGTCCCCGTATCGGTGTAATGAGGATCGATTAAACACAGACCCCCCTTCTTCTGAAACTTGAAATGGTTGACTAATCGTTACCTTTTACGATTTCTCTGCGATTGTGCTTATACGCGCCGTGTTTCAGAACCACATGAACTGAAAGTGAACCTAGAATCACGCAACCGTATAGTACCCACATCTTGCTGATTGTATTGATGACTAGTCTGTAGTTTTCGGGGAAAAGCATCAACTCCAACCGGTTACGAGCCTCTTTTCAATAAATTTGTATTTTGTATGGTCTTATGCCTCAAAATATAAAAGCGAATAGGTTTTATAATCAATCAGTACTTTTTCCGATAAGTAAGGGGGTTTGATCAAACAGTACTTGAGGGACAAGTTCTAGATGGTTTTGATTTCTTATTATGTTACACTTCTGTAAACTCTGCGTAGGCGATATTGAAGGATACCGTGATTGCAATTTGCGATGAAATCGGATGTAAAATCGATATTAAAATTCAAGTTTTAATGCCCCAAGATTGCATTTTTTGACACATTCGAATGAGCAGAAAGGGCAATTCCAGCGGATGCACATAATATTATGATTTCATGGCAAGCTACAAAATTTTGGTACAAGATCCATTAATAGTGTTTATTTATAAGCGTGGGATTTCCGGGGTTTACGTCAATAAATATCGACAATAAAAACAGTGTTTTACGGGCATCTATGTAACTCATGGTCCACTAGTAAAATATTACGGCTATACATTAGCCTGTCCTTCTTAAAGGCGCCAAAAGCGCACAAAATGGGTCTTTAATCGGAGATATGTACGGTTTGACCAATCACCTCGTCCCTCGGCATCGTCAATTGTAATTTAAGTGAAACCCTTAGGCTCTTCTCTTAATCGCTGAATGGGGATGACATCCCTTTTAAGGTAGCATCATTATGCAAATTTAACATTCGTTCAAGGTGCCAGAAGCTGGTCGCATGTAAATGAGAAAATATTTTTTTTGGTCTACAAAGAGTGCTTTTTATCATCAACTTTGCATTTTTAACATCGGCAAGTCATTTACCGGTATGTAAATAACAAGTTAGAGTAGTTAATGGAGATCATAATCGCACAATTTAAGTGGTCAATATTTATCTGTACGTCAGGATAGTCGTTTGTTCCATCTCCGATATGCAAAGTAATGGGTATAGTCAAAGTTGCCCCAACACTATCATTCGAAACGGCGGCGTTGGTCGATATTAAATTTGCAGGTATGGACTTACTATCGTATATAGAGTCAATTAGCGCCCTCATGTCTTATAATTTCTGAGATTAACCTCCTTTTTGGCTCCTTGGCTTCATGTACACGCATGAATGATGAACTTAATAATATAGACTAAGCTGCAAATAATTTCAATAATATGGACATCTTCAGATGCATCAAGTACCCGATCCAAGTCATTCTAATCCATACTCGCCTTACTTATTAAGCAACAGAAATGTGGAGTCATGTGTTATCTAGGTGTTAAATACCCTGAGATATGGCATTTCATTTTATTTCGTATCCAAAAAACACGAATATATGGTATGTCGTGTATATATATATATCATGCAAAAGAAAATGCGAAATTTAAAGACTGAAAGTCCGCGTAGCTCCCTAAGGTGAAGTTGCGAATCTAGAGTCTCGAAACGAAGCAGCATTCGAATGAGGAACAGAAAAATTAACTTGATTGTATTCACTAGTTGGACATTACTCCTGATGCAGTCATCTGGGTGGCTAAAGCAAGATCTGAAACGTGGCATTTTGGATAATTCCTTACAGCCGTAGGTTTACTTTTCGTGACAGAAGGCTTTTGCAACGATATGTATATGAACTATGGACGATGGCAAAGCGACGATATGAAAGTGTGCTCATGTTCTCCCATCGTCTGCGCGAGCATGTCCGCTATTTAGTAGAGCTTATTTGGAATGTCGAGGTTATAGATGTGCAGATGCGTCGCTACTAAAAGCGTTAAATGCCGTTGGCATGGGACGACGATCTTGCAGCTGCAGGTCTTACACACGGTACATTTTATGAATGCTGCTTTATTTATCATTCTTTTCAAAGACTCCACAATCCTTTCTAACAAGTTTGCGTAGCCCAATACCTTTAATTCTAGTTCGTGGATGATCTTTTCTAATTACCTCCTCCAGAAATACCCTTTAGGAACATTATAGTTCAGTATCGACTATACGTTTTTTAATCTACGTTGCTATAACCCACTTCTTATATGTCGGTGTAAAAGATCCGTTATTTGTCTATATCTTAAGAAGGGGATACGGCACATTACAACTTTAAATACGTTTGGTTTCCAGCACATGATAAATCATATTCCAGTATCGGACCACACATCAAGCCTATAAAAGGTTCATACACGCTTTACCAGCTTATCTTCGATAATCGTTGTGAGCAAATTTTGCTCGTTTATAACCGATGAAATTTTCACCCTGCGAATCATGTTTTGAAGCACGATCCGCGGTGGTCCCCAAACAGATCTCATGATGGGGGTCGAGGGTTTTCTTTTAGAATCGAGCGGTCGATTTTCCTCTATTTTTGTCATTAGATCCCCTCCCAGGACTCTGATGAACTGGGAATCTTTCAGACTCACGCGTCTGTGGAGATTTCTTGGCCTTCGACACTCCTATCCCAATTCAAGTTTTTACCATCACATCTTCACTCAGGGACTCACGTTAAATCCCTGGCTTGAATCCGGGCACGCGCTCCAATGTCGTGGAGTGGTGGTCGCTCTTTTGAGAAGTCGATCATAACTCTCCACTGGCGCCCGACGACCGACTAAAGGAGAGGGTACTCCGATTCCGTGTTCTTGATTGTCTTCCTCAACTTGCGTACCCGTCGTTCGGGCGGGTCGCACTCTTTCAGGTGGACTCGTGTCAATGGAAAACTTGACCGTGTTTGCGATGGGGTCGAGGTTCGATCACGGTGTTGAAATCTTTACACCACGATCGGGGTTGGTGTGATCACGTGGAATTCGTCACGCAATTACTTGTATGCTTGTGGGGTGCTCGATATGAGTCACCCTGATCCGTAATAGATCGCCTTGTCCAAATGTAGACCTTGATTCGCGAGCCTTCTGACCACTTGAGCCGTTTTGCAATCTTAGGTCCTCAACCTCATAGGGTTTCCTGCGTCCAGTCGCAGTTGGGGTGTTGTTTGAGAGATCTTGATCCCTGGCCAAACAATCCAGGGTATTACTTGATTAAATTATGTAAACCTTTCCTTGATGTCGGGTGGCCAATGATCCACCCGGAGTAGAGGTAGACACGTGTACTTTGAAGCAACTTAAAATCTATTTAACGTTAACCGATCAAACCCAAAAACCCTATCCCTATCCCCATGTCTTGGACATCGTTTGTCACATGTCGCTCTCTCTAGACGGTAGCGATCTTGTACTTGCGTGGCCCACACCTGGTATACTTATCTGATCGCAATCACATACCTGATCTCTGGTCACGATATCGATCGCATCCTGATCGTGAAAAACTTGCATATCGCGATCAACTACCTGATCAATGATCGCGATTGCAATACCTACCTGATCACTGATCACGATCTCGATCGCTTCCTGATCGTGATCGCCTTGCTGATCGCGGATCACATGGTGTGCTCCACACCAACCTGATCTTGATCACATACTTGATGTCGATCACATACCTTATCACTGATCACGATCGCCTCCTTGATCGCGATTGCCTTGCTGATCGCGGTTCCTTTTTTGATCGAATGATCGCCAACGTTACCTTCCGCCTCATACCTTGACCAAAGATCGCAGATTCCAACCTGCCCGATCTGATATCCATTATAGTCTGACTGTCCAATGAACGCGATCTTACCAGATGAAGGACCGGGCAGTCAACCGTTAATTGGCTTGGAAATAATGGGAATGCGATCAGTGCCTCTACAGCGAATTTCCATAGTTGCTTTACCACAGACCCATCAAAAAAATATTACCCCCAGGAGTATATTTTTTCTGCAATACTCCTTCCGGGTAATGTCAATTAAACAATATCTAAATAGATAATGCTCAAAAATTGATACAAGTACATCCATTTTATGTAACGGGCTCACCCCTTTACAACTGCATTAGGTCGTTGAGTGCAGGGGAAGGGCTTGGGATCTTATAGCACTATAATTTAACTCAGATGACCTTCCGTTCGTGTTTAACGAGCAACAGCCCCTGGCAGGATCCAGATAAATTTTGTATGAAGTCGAAGTGACGGCTTTGTCAGCTTGATCGAGCTTTCATGTCGACTGATGAATTCTCGTATTGAAATTACAATCCGATGACACCTCCGCACGCTCGGTTCGAAACCCTCATTCAGTCACGCAATATACTTCGCAGGCAACGCGATCGCTACCGACGACTGCGTTGTCATTTTTAAGTGGTCGGTATACATAGAGGTAGCGGCTGCAATAGTTTGTCACAGCGATCAGTATCGTCATCAACTGCAGTCTTAAGCAAAGACAGGTGTGACACAATAGTGGTTACTATTGCTAGTTCGTTGCCTGAATGCGCGATTCCTAACAAAAAAAACTCAGCACACGCGTTCATCAATGCTCCTAGTCCAAATTCTCTCCTCTACCTACGAGGCCAAGGATGTCCGACGGTTCTGATATATACTTCGCATATTACCCGAAATTTCCCCTAACTCCTTAATCCACGCAATCACATACGATGACACGAATGGCATCAAAGTAAAACGTTCTTTGTCCACGTCAACTCGAGCGGGTTGCTTGACGTCCACGATGCCCCTTGCTCTACGCAGACCCATTGAGTGCTTGACGTTGTCTTCGCGAGCGTGAAGAGCTGAAGTTGCATCGGAAGTAGCAGCCGTAGAAGCCACTGGTCCACCGCTTTCCCCAACGCAGACGAAATTCGAGAGCAGAACCAGCACAATAGATGTAACGGGGCAGCCCGTTACATGGAAGTGTCACTTTAAAAGAAAGTGACAACAAAGAATATAAAGTGAATATTCTTTGTACAATATCACCGATCAGTGGTGATATTGAATGGAGCGACCAAAGAGTCTGCTCATTGGTTGATATCTTGATGATATCAACCCACCAATCGCCGCAAGACGCGCGCAATGAGTGGTGACGAAGACGTCACCATACACTCAGTTAGATTAGTATGATTGAGTTAAGTCAAACAGAGAGACAGTAGCAAAAAGACTTAATTATATTAATACAACAGTTCTGCTTTTACCTTACCTACGCTTCCTCGCTTGCCTTGTGTACGTCTGTCGGGGCACCGATACCCTTGCGTTAGGTTCACGCAAGGGTGTGCCCCGTTACACCTGGTAGCACTTGTAGTTCTTCCAAGGACCACAACATCCAACATGAACATGTTGGATGATGAAGAGACCTTTCACGCCACGCGTGAAGGGTTTACCCATTTGAGTGACATCGAATGGGGTGCGGTAGAACGAATGAGTTCTACCGTAGGCGAGTTCGCCATTAGCGCCATGTTGGAGTCTCTAGACAGAGACCAACAACATGCCGCTATAGCCAAGTTCATCCAAAGTGAACTTGTCGCCGAAAGGGATAATGTAGCCTTGCTTCACCAGCAAGGCTCTCAACAGGCCGAGCAGTTGAGAGAACTCGGTGCTCAACAGACAGAGCTGTTGAGACAGCAGCAATTCCATGCTGCTGTGGGCGGGACGGCGCATGCGCGTCGTCCCGAGGTCATGAAAATTGACATCTCCAAGTACAGTGGAGTCCCGGAAGACTCCCTGTTACTGTGGTTTGTCGAACTCGACAGAGCCCTAAGGGTTCGTCGCGTCGAAGATGAGCAAATGAAACTCACATTTGCTCAGACCCACTTGGCAGGTCGTGCCAAAACTTGGTTCCTGGGACTCGAGAGTAGCAACCCAAGTGTGTTTAGATCGCTAGATGACTTCAAGTCCCGGCTCAGACAAACGTTTGAGCCGCCACGAGCTGAGTTCAGGGCTTGTTCAGAGCTCCTGAAACTCAAGCAGGGTAAGCGTGATGTGCACGCTTACGCACAACATATACGACTCCTCGCGAGTAGTGTAACTGCTGACCCAGTTCATGAACACACGTTGATTACGGTGTTCATGCAAGGGCTCGCAGAAGGGCCCGTCAGGAGCCACCTGTTCCGCCTTGAGCTGAATGCTCTGGAAGAAGCGATATCAGCCGCGGAACAGGAAGACTTTAGCATGAGACAGGCTCATGCTAGCTCAAACTCTTATCGTCCACCAAGACGACAAAAGATCGGAGGTCCAGAACCAATGGACCTCTGCTATGTTGAGAGCGAGAGACCTTGCTGTTCAAACAACAAGCGAATGCAGAAATGCAATCGCTGTCAGAAGTTAGGGCACTACGCATACGAGTGTAGTGCTCCACGCCCAGTACCAAACAGTACTGAGCGAAATGGACGACCATTCGCCAGAAAGGGCAATGGGCGTGGGTCCAGCGCTGTTGCGAAGCCGCAACAGCAAGACGGACCATCAAAAAATGGTCGGGGTCAGTAGGGGCGGAGCGCCCTACTGATCCAGCAACCTCAAGAGAATTTGCAAATCTCTTGACGAAAGTTGCTCCAGATACACAGTCATTGTGTGTCTCTGCACTTGGTGATGACATTTCGCTCATCACCTTGAAGTTGGAAGCGACAATAGATTTGTTACTTCGTGCCCTAGTAGACTGTGGGGAGTCGAAAAACTTTGTTCGTCGCCAGTCACTAGAGGGTTGTAGGCTCAAGTTCGTTGAGCGCGACATTCCCCTAACGAGAATGACGTTGCGCCTTGCAACAGGCGCATCGATTACCGTTGCAAAACGTGTAGTGGGAATCCACTACCCGTCAGAGGGCAAACAGTACGATGATGACTTCATCGTACTAGATATGGATGACAAATTCGATGTCATCCTGGGATTACCTTGGCTCAGAAAGTACGAGCCAAGGGTGAGCTCGCAGCATCGATCCGTAACGATGCCTACTGCTTGTTCATCAGATGACCATCTGATGAACATCTTCGAGCGTCCACAAGCGTGTGGATGTTTTTCGAGTGAGTGCGATGGCCTTACTTGCGGTACGGTTGTTAGCACGACTGCACAAGACCTCGGTGTAGCTGATCGCTACACTATGGAGCAATCTTTCGGCGGCTGTACAGAAGTACGGGCAGCGCCGAAGGTCCACCACTCGAATAAGTCGAGTGGATCGGGACACGGATGTATGACTAGCGGGAAACGTCCGAGAAGTAAGAAACCTGTTGCCTCCAAAGGGCAACATGGAAATCCTAGGTCGACTGGAGAGTCGACCGTAGAGGATCGGTGCCTGACTGTGGTTGCACAGCCACAGTCAGAAGACGTCGAGGGAATATGTCCCCACGTGCTTGAGGAAGGAATTCCTCAAGAGTCACTTGCTGAGGGATCAGGCCCTCAGCAACCTGTGGAAAGAAGTTCCCAGGAAGTAACCGAGACGTTGAACGTCTTGGTTGATGACGGATCAAGCGTAGGCGCTTATGCGCTTAATCTGATTGTGCCTCCGAAGTTGACTTCGGAGATAACTCAATTGCCAACGATAGAACCGAAACGGTTCTTGCGCGATCTGAGTAGTGGCAAAGTCAAGCAGATCTGCATTCTCGTCACAGAGGATGAGTATGTGGCCGACATTCGGTCAGCCACAGTATTTGCTGAGAACGAACGGGTTCTCAGCAGCTCATCGATGGACGAAAGTGTCCTCGATGAGAAGACACGGATTGAACTATACACGTCCCAATCTTGGGAGTCGTTTCAGGCAAATCCTTTGTATAAGGATTTGATCAAATTCGGGGATGTGTTCCCTGAATCCGTACCTTGCGAGTTGCCTAAGGAAAAAGGCACTCGACACGAGATTGAGCTCAGACCGGGCTCGAAGTACTGTGTCATGAAGCAGTGGTCACTGCCTCGTGAACAAGTACTAGCGATCGACAAGTTCTTTACTGATCGCTTAGCTGCGGGACATACGAGGGAATCAACATCCCCTCACAGCTCTCCGACCTTCTGTGTGCGAAAGGCCACAGGAGGGTGGCGGATAGTGCACGCATTCAACAAATTGAATGCTGCAACGGTACCGGCTCAGACGCCGATACCGAGGAAGGAAGTTATCATAGATGGTATGTCAAAGAGTACCATCTTTTCGTCCATGGATCTGATGGATGGATTCTATCAGATCCTCATGCGTGAACGGGACATCCCGTACACGGCAGTGAGCGCCCCCAGCGGTATGCTGTGGGAGTGGCTAGTGATGCCACTAGGGGCTGCGCCATGCCCCTGCAACGTTCAACAGATGTGTCACAAATCTGTTGAGACCGGTGCGAGACTTCGCACCGAGTTATTTCGACGATGTGTTCGTCCATAGTCGGGATGTGGACGGAAAGACGGACGCTGAAGTTCACAGAACTCACGTTCGTCAGGTTCTTCAACTTATGCGCAAGCACAAGTTGTACGCCGACCTCAAGAAGTGTATATTCGCGGCTAGCGAAATACCACTTCTCGGGTGCATCGTGGGTAAACACGGCGTACGCCCTGATCCCGAAAAGATCAAGGCGATCACCGACTGGTCAGTGCCAGTCGATGTCAAGGGACTTCGTAAGTTCCTTTGTCTAGCGGCGTACTGGCACAAGTACTCGCGCAACTACGCCGAAATGACGGTACATCTTTCTTGTTTACTCAAGTAAAATGTCAAATGGTCATGGAACGCTGGGTGCCAGCGTTCCTTCGAAGGTATCAAGAAAAGCTTGATGCAGTCGCCGATATTGGCGATTGCAGATCAGGACAGACCATTTCATGTGGTCTGTGACGCCAGCGATTTTTCAATCGGCTGTGCGTTAATGCAGTTCGATGCAGATGGCGCGGAGCGCGTCGTCTGTTATCAGTCGCGTCAGCTGCAAACAGCTAAGCGCAATAATCTAAGTCATGACAAGGACTTCCTAGCCATGAAATATGCACTAGCTAAGTTCCGGGTCTAATTATTGGGAGATAGACCGTTCATCGTCTATACGGACCATGCGTCAATACGCACGACTGTAAACAGTCTCCACCTCTCGCAGAGAATGGCGAGATGGCTTTTTTCTTCGCGGAGTATAACTTCTCCGTGGAGTATAATCCAGGACAACTGAACGTCGTCGCTGATGCGCTTTCACGCCAACCCGATTTCGAGCCGGACACGCAACACAACAGTGAGTACAAGCCCACTGTTGCGACACTTACAGTAAGTGTCCCATCATCAACATTACTTGACGACGTGAGAAAGGCTTACGCAGAAGATAAGGCTTGATGGAATATCTGGCGGATCCACCTTGTAAATCATTGAAGAATTTACCGGCTTTTTACCGATTCTCTTCGGATCGGTACACAAATTGCAACGAGTTGCTTTACTATCCAACCGTTGCCGAAAACACACCTCATGTCGTCGTCGCCACTCATAATTATTTGCGCTTACGCATCATGTATGAGTGTCACGATATCCCAACTGGCGGGCATCGTGGAAGGGAAAAGATCGACCTTACGGTAAGTCGTGGCTTTTACTGGCCCCGCTAGTATCATTTTGTGCGCAAGTACATTCGTGCTTGCGAGGTTTGTCAACGGGTGAAGCCTAGTCCTTCATCCCGTGCACCATTACAGCCTCTACCGGTCCCGGCAGAGTGCTGGCAGTCCGTTTCAATGGATTTCGTCTTAGGTTTCACCGAATTCGCTATCAAGAATAATGGTATTCTTGTGTTCTTTGACCGTTTCAGAAAGATGGCGCATCTTGATTCTGTCCCCGAGTCGATCACGGTACAAGGCTGTACTTGTGTCTTTATCGACACGATATTTCGACTTCACGGGTCACCCCGTGAACTCGTGTCAGGCCGTGACCCTCGGTTCACGGCAGACTTTTGGCAACCCGTGTTCCCGCTGAAGATGTAGACATCGGACCATCCCGAAACAGATTATTAAACGTAATGTGCCAATCTTATCCTCGAAAGATCCTTCTAGGATGCGTCCACTCGTTCTCGAGTTGGAGCGAATTTCTACCGATGGTGGAATTCGCCATCAATAATTCGGCGCATGCTTCCACACATCACACACCTTTCTTCGTGAATGGACTACGCCATCCACGTCTACCCGCCCTTTTAGAGTGTGACTCTTGGTAAGGGGGAGGGAATCGCTCGAGCAAAAACCGTTCTGGATCTTTCTCATCACGTGTTGACGCTAACGTCGTCACGTATGATGCCGATATCGACAATGTCGACATCGATGATGAACACCACCTCAATGATAGCGGCAACGCTATTATTGGCTCAGATGATGATGACGATGCTGGTACATTCAGAATCGTCAACGATTATTCCAGCGTGGAAAACGACAACCTCGCTGAAGAAGAGAAGAACCTCTTAGCAGTGCGCACGAAGCGCGCTGAAAGACAAAACAACGAGTCAGCAGAGAACTTCCTGCTCACTCGAGAGGCGGTAGTCCGTTTCGTTCAGGACTCCATCGCAAATGCGGTGGACCGTCAGAAACGGAACACAGACAAGCATGGAAGATCAAATGTTCTTTCAGTTAAAGTTAATGACCTAGTACTACTGTCTACGGTAAACTTACCTGGACATGCAGTCACTAGTGTCGGCAGTAGTAAACTACTGCCGAAGTACATTGGGCCATTTCGAGTGTTGCATCGCAAGGGCAATGCATACACGATCGAATTGACACGTAAGATGCGCACGCATCCTACGTTTTACGTGGGGAGACTCAGATCGTACTGTCGGTACGAGCCTTCTTCTTCCGATGAAGATAGCCCCCACGTTCAAGAACATCCATCAAGTTCATGCGTTCGCGCTCCAGACGATCCGTCTGGTCGCGCAGATATGATACCTCGGTATTCAACCGAGATATCTCCCCGCGAGCTGTCGCCAGCTCGCCGAATAGGGAGCGGACATCCCGCACGACCTGAATCTGCGCTGTGGCGTAATCGGCGCGGTCTCTCGTCCGATCAGCCTCGCGATCCTTGCGGTTCTTCCGCACGGTATCAGTCAAAGCGTAGCGCCGGTCGCGCTCGTGCTTCAAGTCATCGCGCAATTCATCGATTGCGCGATCCATCTCGTAAGGGTCGATATGGTGAACCGAATCATCTGGAGGAGGTCTTTCCTCCTCCACCACATCCTTTGGTGGATGCTCACGGTGATCAACGCTTTCTAGTGGAGCGTATCTTGAACCACCGTGACGATTCAGGATCAAGGACGATCTACCTCGTCCAGTGGCGGGGGTATTCATCTTCGTGGAACAGCTGGGAGCCCCGCTCTAAGCTGTTGATGGACGTTGAAGGTCTCGTCCGCCAGTATGACGAGACTCATCCGATTGGTTCTGTGGCTCATCGGTAAACACGCGCCCTAGGCGCTTGTTGACGGATTGAAAGTTTGCAATCGCGTCACGCATCTCAGCCGAGATGTGTGTCCTTCCCCAGGGCGAACTTAGGGAATACACGTCCCTATGTTCACGCTGCAAGTTGTCAACACAACTCGAACAAGGGTCTCCCCATGTGAGGCAAGGAATGTCTGCCTCACTCGACAAACAGTGCAACCGGTACCTAGCACCGGTTGGCGTTCGCTTTTCAAACTTGAGGCGTACTTCCTCAAGTTTCTTGAGCCACCCTTCTCGTCCAAAATTCTTTACGTTTTGGACGAACGCGTTCCACGCTGCCAAAAGCGAGGCCTTGTCACGCTTTTGGTTGCCGTTATACCATCGATGTCTAAGAAAGACATAGAGATAAAAATCTTCTTCAGCGCGAAAGTTGCTCGCGCTGGAATTTAAGCCATGAAGATCGGTTGCATCGAATAAGGGTATTCGATGGCGTTGGCTTGTCTCGTGAGACAAGCTATTGATGAGCCGTTCGGGCAGACGACACGGCTTCGGCTCATCAGGCTTCGAAGTGGTACCACTGTCGGTACCACGGCTGCCAGAATGACGACGGCTCACGCCATCGTCATCACGCTCGTACGAAGAAGCACGAGTCGGCAACGGTAAGGCGTAATACTCCTCACTCTGATCACCTTCATCATCACTGCCGAACATACTCTGTTGCAACTCACGAGTTCGTTCGTTCGGCAGTAGCCTTGGCGAATGCTGAGGCGTCGCCGGTGAGCGAGACTCCTCTGAAACATTGCCCGAGTCAGACACGCCTGACTCGCCAGAGTAGATGACCTCAATGTCGGGGTCATCATGCGCACGCGGTGAGGTGCCGCGTACACCTGTTGCTGCAGGCGAAGAACGAGCAGCAGACGACTAATCGTCTGCCGCAGAGGCTGGCACAGCATCGGGCTGTGCGTGTCCTGAGTCACCCCGCATAGACATGTTAACTATGCGAGGTCAAGCGGAAAGTGAATGGAACGAACCCAACAAGTGCTCCCTGTCCCAATGGTGGCCAACAAGTGGCCGCCATATTTTTGATAGTCACACGGTGACTATCCGTTAAGGGGGGGGGTGATGTAACGGGGCAGCCCGTTACATGGAAATCCTTATTTAGAAGATAATGACAATATATATTATTATGTTGAATGTTCTTTTATCAATATCACCAATAGTGGTGATATTGAAGGGTCGACCAAAGAGTCTGTTCATTAGTTGATATCTTGATGATATTAACCCACCAATCGCCACAAGACGCGCGCACTGAGTGGTGAGTAGACGTCGTCATACATTCAGTTAGATTAGGTGATTAAGTTAAGTCAAACAGAGAGACAGTGGTTAAAAGACTTAATTATATTTATATAACGGTTCTGCTTTTACCTTACCTACGCTTCCTCGCTTGCCTTGTGTACGTCTGTCGGGCGCACCAAAAACCTTGCGTTAAGTTCACGCAAGGGTGTGCCCCGTTACAAAGAGACCACTATTCTGCTGAATCATGATACGCTTTCGAGTCTTTTCCGTTTGCCACGCCAATTTTCAGTGTTCGTCTGTCACTCGCCGTAATTGAGACAAACGAGAAACCTCATTCAATACACCACTATGATGTGCGACCTGTGACGACGGGCACCACGCAACGAAATGCTGTCGTTTGCAAGAATAGACTATTGAGGCACTATAGGTGACGTTTTGTACGCTTCAGTCGGATTCGCGTTACGTCGTGAGAGGTAGATGAAGACGTATGTCAGAGATGAAAAATTTTGGCATGTGGCTGCCGAATTAATCTTTAAGGTACGCCAAACAATACACCATTTTTCTCATGAATGTTAGCATTTTGAATGACGTCAAATGGTAGGTGCGCTTCTGCAGCACCTCCGATACTCCACAAAACCAAGTTGACCGAAAGCCAATGCGATGCCAATGAGCACAACATTGACTATCTACAGCAAGTAAATGAACCCTTACGTATTTTTTCAGCTGACGCGGATGCTGCATGGAAACAGCTTTGCTCCCGACTGCCTCGGTCTTACCCAGCAGACGGCCATCCTGGCGTATTCTCTCACTCCTTCTTCTGCTCTGCCGCTTTTTTCTTCGGCAGCGTCATGGATTAACGGATGTTCGGATGCGTTGGGTGGTGCGTTGCAGCTCGTGTGAGATTCTACATAGCTTTCTCGAGGCACGGACAAACAAGTACCGCGTGCAGTATTTTTGGAATTTCAGCTAACGTCTGTGACGAGGTGCGTTCGTTAACATTGAATGAAGATTCATTTTCATCATAATAGAAAGGTGGGTGTGCCCATAGCGAAAATGGGGTGTGCCTATAGCAAAAGTGGTGTGTGCTCCTGGTCGTGGCCATGTGTATATCATATTCGCTGATTACATTCATCAGCAGTACGTGACAAAGCAAACATTGATAGAATATTACCTGAAAGTATAATATTTTTGGCCGCTCCACATATTCGTTTATATAGGCCATAACGTCAATAAAAAATTGAATAATATTCACTGTTAGACGCGCGCAATGGGTGGTGAGCGAGGAACCTAGCCAGGACATGGAACTTAAAGATTGTAAAGCTAAGGTAAAGAGAGTTTATGAAAAGAAAGATAACTAAATGGAATACAGTTCTACATTACCCCTACGCTGAGCTTCCTTTGCGCTTTCTCTGACTCTCTCTTCCTTAGCGCTTGTGTGTTAGTGACGTCCGGGGAACACGCACCCATGTTCTAAAATACATACTCATGTTTACCATCAATAGTTAAGAGCGTACCTCGTTACACCTAGTATAATTTCGTGGTATATATCAAGCTTCATCACCGCATCCAACATAAATATGTTGACTGAAGAGCTCTCACGCACGTATGGAGACATTAACCATTCGAGTGACTTTGATTCGAGTGCCGTACGACGTATCGTTTTTACCGTTGGCAAAATCTCTATCAGCGCCATGTTGAGGGATTTCGACAACGACTAAAAACATGCCACTATAGCCAAGCCTATAATAAATATTTACATAGCCGAAATGATAATAGTGGCTTTGCTTGACCAGCAACGCGCTCAACCGACCGAGCAGTTATAAGTATTCGGTGTGGAAATGACACAACCGTAGAAACAAAAGCAGATTAGAGCTGCTGTGTGTGGATCGAGGCACTTGCGTCATCGTAGATTCTTCAAAAATGTTTCTGCGATTACGGAGTAGTCGAGGCTACTCTCCTACAGAGATGGTTTGTCAGAATTGATGATACCATAGGGGATCGTCGCATCGTAGGCGAAAAGAAAAAAGGTGCGTTTGCCCATATCAACTTGGCTGGACGTTCGAAGACTGAAGTCTTAATCCACAAGCTTCACTCCAATATTCTTTTGAATTGTTTAAAGTCTTCAAATTCCGAACCAGCCTAAAAGTTAAGCTGCCACGACCCCAGTTCCGGAATCTAGATCAGCTTTCAAACTCAAAAGGTTAAAAACGATATGCACGGTTTCGCGCAGCACATCGTGTACCTTTAAAGTTTTTGTTATTGCCGACCTAATTGATGAACACAACAAGAAAATTGTAGTCGTTTAGGTATTTGGTTTACGAATGGTCTATTCCAGACCCACTGTTGAGCTTTAAGATAAATAAAATGGAGTTAGCGATTTGAGTGGAGAAACAAGAAGGTCTTAATTTGACAGGACCAAACAAGTTTTTTGTTACCATTGTCCTGATATTTGAAAGGAAATTGAAGGTCGTAAACACATGGACATCTTTTACGTAAAGAGCGAGCATATCCGCTCACTAGAGTAAAAAGATTGCGAAAATCCATCGTTTTCAAAATCAGGTCACTACAATAAATGAGTGTAATTTGCAAACGAAGCGTGGCGTACCTGAGTTCGTACCGATCTTCCATAGGTCTATCAGGCCCTGAGACGCGGGCTCGACAGTGTTACATAAATTGTATAATAAGAACATGTCATAAATGGTCGAGGTCAGTCGGAGCGGGGCACATCGCTAATTATTCAACGTCAAAACAATTTGCAGTCATATTGAGAAAGTTTGCAACCAATACTTATTCGTTTTTTATTGCTGACATCGGAGATGAGGTTAACCTCATCACCCTAATTAAAGAAGTAACTTAAAAAATTGTCACGTCGGTTCTAAGCAATTTGTGGAAAAGCAAATATCTGTTTCCAAATTCAGCCAATAGATGTATCGTAAGATCATGTTTGCTAAGCGCAAA
This sequence comes from Hyaloperonospora brassicae, assembly GCA_947650285.1. Lineage (NCBI taxonomy): Eukaryota > Oomycota > Peronosporomycetes > Peronosporales > Peronosporaceae > Hyaloperonospora > Hyaloperonospora brassicae. Next base: position 8,969 of record CANTFL010000297.1, on the reverse strand, counting down.
ATCTCTCTCACGACGATGACGGTACGTCATGCAATAAGCTCATCCATACCCGCAAAGAAAGGTGTAAAAAAATCCACTACACGCCTAACGATTAGATTAATGATATCAAATAACTGTTTAGACTTAAACGACAGATTCGTTGCCATCCTTTGTCAACCGTGACTCAGAAACCCAAAGCCATGGATTAGGTGGTAGCATCGATCCATAAAAATCCTGCCACTCGTTCGACCGATGTCCATCTGATGAACGTCTTGGAGTGCTCATAATCTCGTGAATGTTTTAAGGGCTATAGCTATGGCCCCACTTGCGGTGCGGTATTAAACCACGACAATACACGACCGTAGTGTGACAGACAACCTCACTGTGAAGCGAACTGCTCGCGTCTATGTGAAGACACAGGTAGTTGCAAAGTTTCATCACTAAAAAAAGTCGATTGGGATAATAATTTTTGGTAGTCGAAATGAAAATATATAAGGAAATTAAGGCCTCTTTTTAAGAGGGACAAATGCATGTTACTCGTTCGACCAAAGCGTCGCCCGTTGTATAACTAACTTGGGAGCGCTGACACAGTCGAAGGACATTTTAGGAAATTGGATCTCACGGCATTGACGGTCAACATTCTCACACTGGAATAAATGAGAGAACTACTTCCCAGAAATATCTGGGGACATTGCTTCACAGGAAGAAACAGGGTTGAAGGTCTTGATATATGACAGTGTAAGTGTAATGTATGGCACATTTGATCGAATCGTTACTTTAGCTATATATTCAGATTAGCGTAATTTCCGACGCTAGGAGATAATTGATTGAACTTTACGTTGTGACTTAGACAGGTATAGAATCATATTAGTCTTAAGAGATATCTAACAAGACTATAACGTCCCGTTAGTATTTTACACGTATGCTTGAGTAATGCCTAAGCCCATGTATCACGTATTTAGTGATTTTACTTTGTCATCTCTCTTTTTTTATTTGTAGTAAGTACAATTGTGTTCCCGTCCTTTTTAAATCAACCAATTTAGTTCCATTTTTGATCGATCAACATTTGGTATTTAGTTCTAAATAATGAAGCGGTAATAAAAAGTTATGCGGTGTCATCTAGTCGGGCGCAGCACCTGCCTACATATGTTATTGTTCATGTCAATTTTGTTATGTCACGTATTACATTTTAATTTGTCAAAAGAACTCTCTAACCGTAAGTTATCAACTTTTGTAAGTTCATGAGCCATAACTAAACCAATACAACTGAACGAAGCGCCTACAACCTCGCCAAAATTTGAGAGCCCGCAACGGGAGTGCAACAATTAAAGCGATGTACAAACAACTCATTGTTTGGGCACTCCTTGATAAGTCAGGGACTCACGATCCGTATGACATGAAACATAATAGGATATCTTTCGCTTTACAGAGTATTACGCGTTAAGACTCTTAAGGAAGTTATTAACGACAAATTAGTTCCTGGTGCGTATTTATCCAGCTTTACCCTGGATGCTGAACAATGGAAAAGGCTTCCAAGGGTGGCTTCACAATACAGAAGAATTTTGCTCAGATCATTTATCCGTCGCGTTTTACGAACATGTATGCGAAACGCTAGGAACAAGGACAGACTCAACTATAAACATGTAAACAAACGATTTCGCTCTTGCAAGTCTATGCCACGTCAATTTTGCAAAGAATAGCAACAACACATCGCTAAATGTCGACTCATCAAAGTCGAACAATCCTGGATCCGGACGATAGACCGTAATCTGTGCGAACGAAGGTCTTCGGTTACTCGTGGTACGTTACGTTGGTGTCCCACTATCGGCAGCGGAGTCAATCTCCGCTAGAATACTCAGAGCAGGGCGGCGAAACATTTGCCTACCCGTCCAATTTCACTTTTCTCGTCGAGTTCTCGTTCTCTTGGTGACACAAATCCGCCACTAAGTTCGATTTCTGCCTATCGCTCTTGATTTCGACGCTGTAATCTGTGTAGAGTTTGATTGTCGATGTTATTGATAGCTTCATCATTCTACTATACTTAGGGAACATTCATGTCTAAATTCACATCATCATGACCCAAATACCTGGCTTTACAATCCCGAACAACGTCTTGAATTCCGCTAAGAATCGAGGCACGCGGCTCTCACGTACCCTGATCGGTTAAGAATGAAGCCATCGTATTTAGTACTTTCGCGCGGATTTAATTTAAAGCGTCTAGTATGCCAATAATGTATCTCCACGGATGCGTATCGCAACCCACAAAACGATATACGATCCTCTTTTTCGCGCACCTGACCTTCTGCATCCACAAGAGGTAGTGATCCCTCGCTAATGAATCACCGGAGTTCTTATTGTCTAAGAATATGTCGATAATCTTCGAATCAGGCTGTCGACGCTCAGGTGGAACCTGAGGCTAAGTATAAAGGCGCCGCACAGGCGGAGAGGACCCGTGAGTAAAAACGTCAGTCAAATCGAAATGTACTCATACAAATAAGGAAACAGGACGCCGACTTCTCGTTCATCCGCAGACAGGATCGCAGCCTGTCAAATGGCAATCTGTCCGGTGGCTCTCGACAATTGCAATATATTAAAGTGTACGTCATCAATAGCGTAAGCTTTAGCGGAGCTACACAGCACCTTTAGTCAGAGAAAATATATACGCTCAACGAGCAACTTTTGTTCATAGAAGCCTACTCAGAGAGCCAACAGTATTTTAGAAACTACAGTCGCTGTTTTAAGTACCAAACTATTCAAGCGAACCCCAGCACAAAGTGCATAGGAGCAGCTACCCTCACACGTATTGCTATCTCCTAACGATTTAAGACGCCTCGTGAGGCACGTCCCGTAAGTGATCGAAAGGGTACCTGTAACGGGTCAGCCCATTACATGGAAATTGTCATTTAAATAGATAATGACAAAAAAGAATATTGCGTTGAATATTCTTTTATCAATATCACCAATATTGGTGGTATTGAAGGGTCGACTAAAGAGTCTATTAATTGGTTGATATCTTGATGATATTAACCCACCAATCGCCACAAGACGCGCGCACTGAGTGGTGAGTAGACGTCGTCATACATTCAGTTAGATTAGGTGATTAAGTTAAGTCAAACAGAGAGACAGTGGTTAAAAGACTTAATTATATTAATACAAGAGTTCTGCTTCCTCCTTACCCTAGGCTTCCTCGTTTGCCTCATGTACGTCTGTCGGGGCACCGAAACCCTTGCGCTGAGTTCACGCAAGGGTGTGCCTCGTAACAGTAGCTGAATAATATTTCTTAATATTTAAAAGAACACCATATCAAATGTACTTAGTCGAAACATTAATGCTCTAATTAACACCGAATCAGGAGCTCCTCTTAATTCGGTAGTTTACACGCGTCAGCCTTCGACAATATATATGGTGTTCTACTATTATTGATAATGGGAATCCGTACCTTTGTGCAAATTACACATGTTATGTATCCCACACATGTTGTGTAACATTCGTATGTTGTGTAACCCCGTTACATCAGCAGTCCTTAGCAATCGACAATGACGCTCCTAGCTGTGAATGTGTTTTGTACCACGCCATGCCACAGATGACCAGGAAAAAGAAATGACACAAGGCGACGCGAGGCCAGAAGTTTTCACACCTCAGTTTTTACTGCAAAATTGATCCAGAGAGATCTTAAGGTTTCGCAGTTCAACGGCAATTTTTTCACGAGATCTATTCGTAATTAGGTCATTTCGATACACAGTGTAGAGCCACAGTAACTGGTAAGGGTATATACCGTTATCATCAGCATTTATTTATTGTTTGTGCATCGCCTCTCTTTGATAATCCGATCCGCACTCCGACCACTCCGTTGAACAAGTGTTCTTTGTGTTTGTTTCCTATATACAAGACGTATTGTCTTTATCTCGTCCCCATCAATGGTCGTGCACCTACTACTTTGTCTTTAAGTATCGACACCAGCCTCTTATCTAGCATAACTACGTCAGTGGCTTCTACGTCCGTCAGTCCAGACGGAATACTAATTGTTCGCGTACGCTAGGACTTGGCCAAGGGGAAAGACGAATGCGCGGAGAAGTTGACATCGATCGGTATCATTATGTTGCTATGATGAAAACCTTGGTTGGATGTCAATGCTAGCAAAGCGTGCGACTTCGGTGCGCGATCTTGTGAAGGCTTGTTGTGGGCTAAGCCACTTCCGATGTCGTTTCGATAACAACGAAGAAACTAGGTCTTAAAAAAGTAGTTCAATTAGAGTAGTTGATAAGCGCTTACGACGTTTACCACGAAAGTTTAAGTTTATGATAGAGAACAAAAGCTCGGGACGATTCTAATAATATACATCTTGCTGCTTACATTTTCTTGATAAATTCGAATATGCATTACCCGGGTTCTATGCACCTATGACTGAGGTGCTATAAGTAAGCAGTAGGTTAAACTGTGCTGTAAAATTGAGAAATTTGTATCGTTGTGCCTGCTTTTTCGTCGAATGCGAGAGAGAACGACCTTTATCCAAGAAGCGTTTCATCTCTCGCTTCGCTTTTTCCGACATGTTTTATCAAGTATCAAGCACCTTAAGTGCGTTGATTGGTACACGTAGCTCTCTAGTCCATTCTCTGCCAGACACATCCAGTCCTTTCCCAGCCTTTAATTATTGTGCTACTCGCTTCTGACTAAGGAGACCGTAGAAGCGATTTTATAAACTATACGTACAGCTGCCTAAGCAAACCGACACCCACGATCTCTCATGCACATTTTAGCCGCACTTCTAACAAATGACGTATTGACCGCGTACAAAATGTCGTGCGAGAGAAACATGCCATATCAAGTCTCGACGTTTTGAAGCCTTTCTGTAGACCGATGACACCACGGTATTACATATGATTGCGACGGCAGCACGGCGCCCGGATATTGATGTATGGGCTTTTATGTAGCAACACATCGTCTTACCTTTATCCGTACAAATGAGCTGTTGCTCATTATCCGCAAATGCTTTCTAGCGGCACTGGTATCTTTATTTGTAAAGACTTGGAGATTGTTCGTACAAGCGATTGTGGAGTCCATGTCAGCATTAGTGTCATATCATACGAACTGTCCCCAAATATACGTCATGTGCCACTGTCCTACTAGCTTAACATGGGTCATCCTACGGCACCGAGCTCAAAGCATTGGGATTCCTATTTTAAATTTTGTGTTCGAGTTGACGGTTGCACACACTCGTGATCGAAAAAGAAGTGATGATCGCGGGGAACGATGCAACGACGTGCAAGGACAACTGGTGGGTATCCGAATATCGGCGCGGCGCAGAGACGCTTGTACTTCGTATTAGCGGGTCGTTCGGTATAGGATGTATATGAACGAAGGGCCATAGCACTGCATCAGGTCGTAAAGAGAGGTAGACAGAATGGTGTTCCAATTGCACGATAAAATAACTCAGCTGACCTACCATTCGTGCCTGGGGAGAAACAGCCTCAGCCAGCATCAAGAAAAAATGTTGCAAGAAGTCGCAGTGAAGGCTGTGTCAGCTTGATCGAGCTTGCATATCGATTGATGATGTCTTGTATCTATTGAAGTTACAAATTTTACGGGGCACACCCTTGCGTGAACTCAGCGCAAGGGTTTCGGTCCCCCGACAGACGTACACAAGGCAAGCGAGGAAGCGTAGGTAAGGTAAAAGCAGAACCGTTATATAAATATAATTAAGTCTTTTAACCACTGTCTCTCTGTTTGACTTAACTTAATTACCTAATCTAACTGAATGTATGACGACGTCTACTCACCACTCAGTGCGCGCGTCTTGTGGCGATTGGTGGGTTAATATCATCAAGATATCAACTAATGAACAGACTCTTTGGTCGACCCTTCAATATCACCAATAGTGGTGATATTGATAAAAGAACATTCAACATAATAATATATATTTTCATTATCTTCTAAATAAGGATTTCCATGTAACGGGCTGCCCCGTTACATCACCCCCCCCTTAACGGATAGTCACCGTGTGACTATCAAAAATATGGCGGCCACTTGTTGGCCACCATTGGGACAGGGAGCACTTGTTGGGTTCGTTCCATTCACTTTCCGCTTGACCTCGCATAGTTAACATGTCTATGCGGGGTGACTCAGGACACGCACAGCCCGATGCTGTGCCAGCCTCTGCGGCAGACGATTAGTCGTCTGCTGCTCGTTCTTCGCCTGCAGCAACAGGTGTACGCGGCACCTCACCGCGTGCGCATGATGACCCCGACATTGAGGTCATCTACTCTGGCGAGTCAGGCGTGTCTGACTCGGGCAATGTTTCAGAGGAGTCTCGCTCACCGGCGACGCCTCAGCATTCGCCAAGGCTACTGCCGAACGAACGAACTCGTGAGTTGCAACAGAGTATGTTCAGCAGTGATGATGAAGGTGATCAGAGTGAGGAGTATTACGCCTTACCGTTGCCGACTCGTGCTTCTTCGTACGAGCGTGATGACGATGGCGTGAGCCGTCGTCATTCTGGCAGCCGTGGTACCGACATTGGTACCACTTCGAAGCCTGATGAGCCGAAGCCGTGTCGTCTGCCCGAACGGCTCATCAATAGCTTGTCTCACGAGACAAGCCAACGCCATCGAATACCCTTATTCGATGCAACCGAGCTTCATGGCTTAAATTCCAGCGCGAGCAACTTTCGCGCTGAAGAAGATTTTTATCTCTATGTCTTTCTTAGACATCGATGGTATAACGGCAACCAAAAGCGTGACAAGGCCTCGCTTTTGGCAGCGTGGAACGCGTTCGTCCAAAACGTAAAGAATTTTGGACGAGAAGGGTGGCTCAAGAAACTTGAGGAAGTACGCCTCAAGTTTGAAAAGCGAACGCCAACCGGTGCTAGGTACCGGTTGCACTGTTTGTCGAGTGAGGCAGACATTCCTTGCCTCACATGGGGAGATCCTTGTTCGAGTTGTGTTGACAACTTGCAGCGTGAACATAGGGACGTGTATTCCCTAAGTTCGCCCTGGGGAAGGACACACATCTCGGCTGAGATGTGTGACGCGATTGCAAACTTGCAATCCGTCAACAAGCGCCTAGGGCGCGTGTTTACCGATGAGCCACAGAACCAATCGGATGAGTCTCGTCATACTGGCGGACGAGACCTTCAACGTCCATCAACAGCTTAGAGCGGGGCTCCCAGCTGTTCCACGAAGATGAATACCCCCGCCACTGGACGAGGTAGATCGTCCTTGATCCTGAATCGTCACGGTGGTTCAAGATACGCTCCACTAGAAAGCGTTGATCACCGTGAGCATCCACCAAAGGATGTGGTGGAGGAGGAAAGACTTCCTCCAGATGATTCGGTTCACCATATCGACCCTTACGAGATGGATCGCGCAATCGATAAATTGCGCGATGACTTGAAGCACGAGCGCGACCGGCGCTACGCTTTGACTGATACCGTGCGGAAGAACCGCAAGGATCGCGAGGCTGATCGGACGAGAGACCGCGCCGATTACGCCACAGCGCGGATTCAGGTCGTGCGGGATGTCCGCTCCCTATTCGGCGAGCTGGCGACAGCTCGCGGGGAGATATCTCGGTTGAATACCGAGGTATCATATCTGCGCGACCAGACGGATCGTCTGGAGCGCGAACGCATGAACTTGATGGATGTTCTTGAACGTGGGGGCTATCTTCATCGGAAGAAGAAGGCTTGTACCGACAGTACGATCTGAGTCTCCCCACGTAAAACGTAGGATGCGTGCGCATCTTACGTGTCAATTCGATCGTGTATGCATTGCCCTTGCGATGCAACACTCGAAATGGCCCAATGTACTTCGGCAGTAGTTTACTACTGCCGACACTAGTGACTGCATGTCCAGGTAAGTTTACCGTAGACAGTAGTACTAGGTCATTAACTTTAACTGAAAGAACATTTGATCTTCCATGCTTGTCTGTGTTCCGTTTCTGACGGTCCACCGCATTTGCGATGGAGTCCTGAACGAAACGGACTACCGCCTCTCGAGTGAGCAGGAAGTTCTCTGCTGACTCGTTGTTTTGTCTTTCAGCGCGCTTCGTGCGCACTGCTAAGAGGTTCTTCTCTTCTTCAGCGAGGTTGTCGTTTTCCTCGCTGGAATAATCGTTGACGATTCTGAATGTACCAGCATCGTCATCATCATCTGAGCCAATAATAGCGTTGCCGCTATCATTGAGGTGGTGTTCATCATCGATGTCGACATTGTCGATATCGGCATCATACGTGACGACGTTAGCGTCAACACGTGATGAGAAAGATCCAGAACGGTTTTTGCTCGAGCGATTCCCTCCCCCTTACCAAGAGTCACACTCTAAAAGGGCGGGTAGACGTGGATGGCGTAGTCCATTCACGAAGAAAGGTGTGTGATGTGTGGAAGCATGCGCCGAATTATTGATGGCGAATTTCACCATCGGTAGAAATTCGCTCCAACTCGAGAACGAGTGGACGCATCCTAGAAGGATCTTTCGAGGATAAGATTGGCACATTACGTTTAATAATCTGTTTCGGGATGGTCCGATGTCTACATCTTCAGCGGGAACACGGGTTGCCAAAAGTCTGCCGTGAACCGAGGGTCACGGCCTGACACGAGTTCACGGGGTGACCCGTGAAGTCGAAATATCGTGTCGATAAAGACACAAGTACAGCCTTGTACCGTGATCGACTCGGGGACAGAATCAAGATGCGCCATCTTTCTGAAACGGTCAAAGAACACAAGAATACCATTATTCTTGATAGCGAATTCGGTGAAACCTAAGACGAAATCCATTGAAACGGACTGCCAGCACTCTGCCGGGACCGGTAGAGGCTGTAATGGTGCACGGGATGAAGGACTAGGCTTCACCCGTTGACAAACCTCGCAAGCACGAATGTACTTGCGCACAAAATGATACTAGCGGGGCCAGTAAAAGCCACGACTTACCGTAAGGTCGATCTTTTCCCTTCCACGATGCCCGCCAGTTGGGATATCGTGACACTCATACATGATGCG
>CANTFL010000296.1:0-13005 GCA_947650285.1 Hyaloperonospora brassicae | reverse complement strand
TCAGTTATATTAGTATAGTTAAGTTAAGTCAAACAGAGAGACAGTAGTTAAAAGACTTAATTATATTAATATAACAGTTCTGCTTTTACCCTACCTACGCTTCCTCGCTTGCTACGTGTACGTCTGTCGGGGCACCAAAACCCTTGCGTTAAGTTCACGCAAGGGTGTGCCTTGTTACACACGGCCTCAATTGCCGCTGATTATGTAGTGGAGCTACGCATTTCCTTCAGTTAGAGGAAGACGTAACGCTCAGTGAACAAACGTTAGTTCAAAGAACCCGACTCAGATAGTCAACAAGATCGAGAGTTTACAATTCATGTTTAAGGGGAGCAAACGATTCAAGGAATTACACCACAGAGTGCTCAAGAGTAGCTGCCTTAACAAGTCGTTTGCTGAACTCTTAACGATCGAAGACGCCTTGGAAAGACACGTGTATGATACAGGTCACAGAAAAACCGAACTTCACTTGTTGTTATCGAAAATAACACATCAGACTAAATGTACTTAATCTAGACACAAATATATTAATTAATACCTCTCACACGATCTCGTTCTTTGGTGGCTAACACAAGTCATCCCTCAACAACTGACCTGTTGTTCGAATGTCATTTTAACGGGATACCATCCCTGTCGTAATTTATAAAATTCTCGGCTAGTAGCCAACGTGTAAAGCCGTTACAACTACCCCCACCAGACTGGCGGCACTACAAAACGTCAATCGAATTCGTTTCTTGAAGAGGACTGTGTGTGTGCGCTAAACCTCGCGGTTGCTCAAAGCGCCAAACACCAAGGCATCGCTGCCTCTCGAGTCTCCGACAATCTTCTCTTATATCAATCACAAAGAGGAGGTCGACTGTGGTAGCGATGCCAGTGTCCACCGTAAAGAAGTGACAATGTCTAACACATTTGTGTATGAGGTAAAGACTCATACGGCACCTAACCCCCTCGCCGGATGAGGCGAACCCAACGCGTCAGTGACACCGCGTCATTCAAGCGATGCTGGCGATGCAACCATCACAAATCCGCTCGATGAGCAACAGCAGCTAGCTGTACAGCAAGAAGAAAAATATCTGCGTCGTACGCAGCTTGCTGCTACCCTGGCAGGTTACCATGGCTACTTGATAATTTCACATATTGTGGAAGAACGTTAACGTTAAACGTCTGGCCGTTCATTGGCAACGTAGGACATCGGTACGAACCCACTTTTTCTGAGATGGTGTCTAGTCGGCAGGAAATTCGAGATTAGTACCAGGAGCCGTATTTGACTTCCCAACGTCAATACAAGGCGCGACTTGACTTAAAAGCACGGGGTTCACCGGTTTCAATGATAGGGTATAACCATTCTCGTATTCGCGGGCGAATCTCAGGAGTAAGAAGACAATTCGTTCGCCCGCTAGGTGTATCGAAAATGACATCTCAGTAGTATTGAGTCTTATAAGAGCAAGTACCGATGTGACAGACATTAATCCAGAACGAAGCTTCGGTGTGACTATGCCACGATCAAGGACAGAGACCAGTTGCGTAATTTCTCAAGCTAAGCTCCACCTACGCCGGTACCCGCGGAATCCAATCACGTGTTGCAAAGCAATCTGCTTCCTCACACCACTAAAGGTGATAATCGTGCTCGGTCTTAGGAATAACCTTGCCACGATGTTCAAAAATATCCAAGGTGTATAAGCAATCCTGCCGAAGGGGTACCTCCAGCTCTCTTGAGCTAAACGAATCCGAGCACCCAACCCGCTTCACAAGATACTGGTATTAACCCTTACGAAGACGTCGTTTCAGGAATCTCTCCACATGGAACTGGTGACTCCCTTATTAAAAAGCAACGTCGGGGGTTGTCGGGGTGCTAGAAACGGTTGTGTTTAATATGTTGGCATGTTTCGGTAGTAAAGTGATATAATTTGTGTTGGTATCACCTGATTGGTGGGTTGTTTTAACGGCTTGTAATGTAGGACCGCGAAGAAACAATCTGCGGGTGGGACACAAATAGATGAGGCTTGACGCATGGAGAGACGCAGAGGCGACTTAACCGTTGGAAATTAACAGATAGTCATGTGGGATATGAAAGAGACGATTTGTGGGTGGGATAGATATATAAGGGGCATGACAAGTGGAGCGACGCAGCGAAAACTTGACCGTTGGGACAGGACGATACGGTGTCAATGCGAGACGGCGTATGGAATGAGCATGGAAACGGATGCCGTCGTTACATGGCCAAGTCGCGGTGCAAGCATATATTGTAGTATTGACGATCAAAAGCAGCTATAATCAATAACATCTCGCTTTTACATTTACCTAACTGTGCACGAGTGCATTTGTAAAAGATAAAAATCCAAAGGGTCATGAGATCAATCGTATATCAAGAGGCTGGTGCAGCTACTCAATCTGTACCCATCTTGGAATCGACGGTCCTAACAAGGCCGTCGATATGGCCTCGAAATTTAGTCAGTAGCACCCGTGGCGAAGATGGACAATATGATTGCTTTGCTCGGGGACAAATTCGAACGAATGAATCTAATAAAGTCTACTAGAAGGAGAAAGCCGGCAGGAACCAAAAAGGATCATCAGAATCAATTTTTGGTTCGATCCTGGGAGTGGAAGAGGGGATGGCTTTCCAGACCTTGAATTGTACCACTCTTTCTAAGAATTCCATAAACGTGTCGCCGGCGCCACGATTTGGGTCATGACGGGCATGATCAAGCAAATGTTGATGCGCACCATGAGGAACATGGCGCTGCGGATCTCAACATGGGGCCTCGACCCAAACATGTAAACCACAGACAGAGGGCTCCTGCGGCTCATTATCCCGTTGTGGGTATACCAAACATGATGGACATTCAACATGGACCGGAAGTGAAGGGATGCCGGACGCGCAGCACCTAAGGCTTGCATTGCAACCTTCGACGACAAGAACCTCTACCATGAATCTGAAAGTGAATTCCTTGCTTGGGCAAAAATTTGTCCGTCAAGTCGGGGTTGCTGAGCGCGCCTGGGATTCTTTCATGGGCGGAGGAAGAAAGTTTGTTTTCTTGGTGCAACACTTGACCTACAAAGCGCAGACGTACTACCGTCGGCAGGTTGAGACTTGATGGTTTTCAAATTCAAACTCTGGAACATGCCATGCAACGACTACTTCAGCCTTTCAACACCAAGATATCACCTACGCAGAGCACGAAGCTGTCTACGGCTCCGAATGCGGGACATAGAAGCTGGACGGACCATTTTTGTACCTGAAAGCCGTGAGTGATGTATGCGGAGGGGCGGACAACTTGATGACCGACAACATTATACACTAGGCGGACCCGCACATGCGGACGTCCATGCTGTCCAGGTTGGATATGAATCGTATTGACCCCTTACGACAGGCTGAAGAACCATCACAATTGGAGTAGTCGACGGAGATCGTCACACATGCAAAGAACCTAGGACGAGACGCGTTGGACATTGTCGAGCCAAGGAAGGAGTCAGAAGACAAGGCTTAAACGAAGGGGAAGTTGAAGTTAGGTAACGGTGATGAAAGCATATGTTACAAGTATGGGGAAGTCGGAAATATCATGTCGATGTGTCTGCGGGGGAAAAACAACATAACAAGGGCAAACTTCCCTTTGCAATTGTCAGTGGTAAAGGCATTCAGGAACATCAATGGATTCTTCAAAGTGGGTCCAGCAGACTTAGGTCATTGACCTAAGTCTGTTGGTAGACCCGGAAGACTATCACAGTGGATGTTTGACTGCAGCCACCGACGGAGGTGTGCTGCGCATGACCAAACAAGGAAGCGTCGACATTGAAGTTCTTGCGCTTCGAGTCGCTAAAACCATACAACTCCTTGATGTCCAGTACGCTGCCAACCTGAACGCGAAACATCATTTCCTGTGGCAAGCTCCAGGATAAAGGATGCGTTATCGAATATCGAGGAGGGAGGTGTGGGTTGGCCTCTGGACTCAGGGGTGTACCGGTTATGGATGTTGATTGCAACAAAAATGTGTTGGTTGTTGAAGTGATGGGACTAAGGTCTATGGTCAGTGGCACACCACGGAAGGCGATGATGGCAGTACTCAACTCACCTGAATATGAACTCGATTCGTATATTCAGCGTAGTAGGTTGATGCACTTCCATTACCGGCTGGATCACCTTTGTTTCGATACGATCATCAAGATGACCAAAGAACCGGCTTTAGTCATCAAGTCAATGGACACAACACACATGAATTAACTGGCGTGTGCTATAGGAAAACAATTCAAAAGAGTGCAGTCAAAAAGCGACACAGGCATGAATTCGCCCATCGATGTCATAGGCGACGTGATAGGATCCGATATAGGAGGTCCGATGACTCCACGAGATCGCCTGAGCATTCTATACGTGGTAAAAGTTCGTTGAAAATCGGTCCAACTACTGCCGCGTGTGTTTGGCCAAGTCCAAGGATGTTGCAGCACTCAAGTTCAATTTTTTCCTCGTGAATTTCGGATGCAAAATGGATTGCTAGCTCCACGTGCGACGCACGGACGGTGGTGAAAAATGCACGACGTTGGGTGTATTTTGATCGGCAACAGGTGCTTAACGTCAACTGATTGAAGCCAGGGACCAGTCCAGTAGTTGCAAAGCTGAAAGGATGCAGCGAACGATTATGAACAGGGTACGAAGCATGGTGTGTGCCTAGAACCTACCTCTGTCTTTCTAAGGCGAGACCCCTGAGTTTTAACATATATTCTGACCCGAAGCAGAATTAACCCTCGTGGTTTATCTACAATGCAGTATTTGAATATATATGTGCCCAAGTTAAACAACATCATTGTATTCGCTTCTGCATGCACAATCCACGTTGATGCAAGGAAAAAATCACTCGGAGAGCGCGGAAAGGCGACCATAATAATTGGCAAGAGTGATGAAAAAAGGGGTACAAGGTGTACATCCTCAAGAAGAAGGTGGTCGTGGATGACGCAAGGTGATGAAAACATCGAAACATTGTCGGAAGAGCAAAACGAAAACCTTTAGTCTGGCCTGGATGAACTTGCTGGTCATGAGGAGTCACTTAACCATGACCAATCGGGTTTTCAAGGACAATCAAGTGTCAAGCAACGTAACAAAAAGTAGTACAAGGATCGAAGATCAGGCTGGACGAGAGAGCAACACGACGCAATATTGGTCAGTAAACAGCAAGCTGAAATCTTGAGAGTGAAGAATCTTCTGAACCAAAGGATGTCGTCAATGCGATCATGGTGCAAGACCCCAAACATTATAAGGGACCGGTAAGGAGAAAAATCAATAGCAGTGGGTCACTGCTATGACTGAAGAATGGGACGCACCGATCTCGAACAACATTAAAAGGTTGTGGTGCCACTTAAGAGTGCACATGTGTTGTACGACAAGTGGTCATACAAGACCCAGACCATGCAAACGGGCAAATCGATCGATACAAGCCTTGTTTGGTTGTTTGTGGAAACGAACAGGCGTTCGGAGTGAATTATGCTCTCCCATTTGCGGCAGCCACGGACTTGGAAACGGTGAAGTTGATCCTGGTGCTCTACAGACGGTGGAACGTACCACGGTGATATGCCCAACGCGTACGTCAAGTCCCAAAAGGAGGAGCACCTGGACATTTACATGAAGTCATGCAAGGGAATGGTCGTTTATTAGAGAAATAGCTCGAGAGTCTAGGAGTATAATTGTCAAACAACTTAGCACTACTGCTGAAGAAGTCGCTGTAGAGTTTGAAACAGGCCGGACGACTATGAAACAAATTACTTGACTCCAAGCTGCGTCAGATTGAATTCAGACAATGGACGACGGATATGTGCTTTTCCTACAAGTACCAAGGACAGACATGCACTGTGGTTAGCGTCTAAGTTGATGACCTGTTGGTCACCGGAACCAAGCAAAACGCTGTCGACGAGTCGTTTGTTGAGATGAGTTATCTGTCTATCAATGACCTATAAATCGTAAATAAATTTCAGGGCTACGCATTGAAACTTACGACCCAACTGAGTATTTCTTGTATCATTATGTGACGATTAAACTGTTGCGGAAGGAGTTTGGATTAGACTCAGCAAACGGAGTGAGAACTCCAATGGGAATGAGTGTAGCCCAGATGATGAGGCTAAATAGGACTACCTACGTGCGAGGAACGCGAAGGTCGAATCAATGTAAAATTATTTTAATCGAGGGTGGGGAGTTTAGTGTGGATTGCATGATGCACGCGTCCCGGATTTGTTTTGCTGTGCGCAAGGTACAAGACAGACATAAAGGCCGGCGGTCAAGGATTTAAAAACTCCAAGAGGATCATGCGCTTCTTGAAGATGTTGAAGAACTTGAAGCTGCACCTGAATGGTGTTGGAACGACATCAAGGGATGTTAGGATCGAGTACTTGAGTGATGCAGACTTCGATCCGTACAAGGCTGACCGTAAGTCTGTATCTGGATGTGTGCTAACTATGGACGGAACTGTTTGTTCTGTGGTTGTGCAAGAAGCATTCAGTAGTATTGCTGAACACGATGGAAGCAGAGTTCATCTCGGCGTCGCGATCTGGTCGCAAGCTGCTGGGCACGAGGGTATTACTAAACGAGCTGTAGATGAGTGTGCGTGATCCGTATGCCGATGTGGATACACAGTCAAGATGCAATCAAGCAGCTAGAATTTAAGTAGAGCACCTCGAGCTCCGAGCAAGTCGACATACGTTTCAAGTTCATTTTCTATCATGCACAAGAACAAATTGTGGTAACAAGATGCGTGAAGTCGTAAGACATATATACGGACATACTGACAAAGCCATTGATGTCGCCAAGAATAGAAAAAATTCGAGGGATACTCAAGATTAAGGTCATCCAGGATGACACCGATCTGACTTCGTTGCATTTGTTGGAAACGAATTTGTTTTACATGTTTTTATGTTTCCATGGTGAAGGGCTATAACATGTGAGGGTCTCACTTGATTGTCGGGTTGTGTGACAGCATGCCATGTGGGACCAGAAAGAGACGATTATAGGATTGGACACGGACGGGCCTCGACAAGTGCAGAGACGAGGTATCAACTTGTCGGTTGAGACATGACGAACGTTACAGGGTTACACGTCATTTGCCAGTGTGGAATTTTTATAATTTACAACAGGGATGGTATCCCGTTAAAATGGCATTCGAACAACAGGTCAGTTGTTGAGGGATGACTTGTGTTAGCCACCAAAGAACGAGATCGTGTGAGAGGTATTAATTAATATATTTGTGTCTAGATTAAGTACATTTAGTCTGATGTGTTATTTTCGATAACAACAAGTGAAGTTCGGTTTTCCTGTGACCTGTATCATACACGTGTCTTTCCAAGGCGTCTTCGATCGTTAAGAGTTCAGCAAACGACTTGTTAAGGCAGCTACTCTTGAGCACTCTGTGGTGTAATTCCTTAAATCGTTTGCTTCCCTTAAACATGAATTGTAAACTCTCGATCTTGTTGACTATCTGAGTCGGGTTCTTTGAACTAACGTTTGTTCACTGAGCGTTTAGTCTTCCTCTAACTGAAGGAGCTGCGTAGCTCCGCTACAAAATCAGCGACAATTGAGGCCGAGTCCTAGTGGATTGTGCTAAATGCGAGGCTTTCCACCCACATGTTACCAAACAGTGCCACAGCTTCTTCGTATTTTTATCAGTGGACATTTTTCGAGAGCTAGGACACCTTTCGTACTGTGAATAACACCGTTCGCTATGAATGCAGAAGCTACGCTGCGTTGTCCCTGATAAAGGCCTCGCACCAGCTGTAAGACCTTCAACGACAGCTGCAGCGACCGTGCGTTACCCTCTTGGAAAATCAACACTTCTCCGTTTTCAATGCCCCGCTGCTATAGCAATCACAACGGTCAGGCATTTGGGCTGAGTTCGTGAGCTGCACCCGTAGAATGGCGAGCTATCGTGGTCAGAATCTCCAGCATTTTCGCTGCGGCGTTTGGCTCGGCAGCTCAATCGTCTCGAGAATGTAGCATAGCCGCGAGCCTAGATCCATGTTTAAAAGAGCTTGGACCGATCCAGAGCCGCGATATCCTCGTCGCTGATGCTCGATCCATCGTCAGCCTCGCTTGTGTCAACGTACACCACCTCTTCAGCGTCGTATGAGTCACAGTCCTCGCTGTTCGTTTGAGCGCCATGTCCGTTGCGGTGGAGGTGAACTCTCGGAGGCAGTACAACGGTGCCATGCTTGAGCTCAGGATACAAGCGCTTGTCAAGAAGACAATCGTCAGTTTCCATAGGAACGACAAACGCATGAGGGGCAGACACAGCAGTACCTAGCGCCGTATAGTTCTGGTCGTCCAGCACAATTCGAAGCGTCATTGCCATGCACGAGGGAATGGTCGTGGTACAAGAGGACGAGAAGCGTTTGCCAGCAACTGTCGTCGGTGTAAAATTTTGGCCACGACTTGGAGCGCCATGGCGCGCTGGCTCGCCACAGTGCTACGTGCGAGGTCCAACAGCTCCGGTACAGTGTACCCCGCAGCTTCTGGGTCGTCGCCGTGGTGGAACAAACCGGAATGCACGGGCAACTCGGCGTCCGTCGCTTCGAGCAGGTTCCCGTCCAAGTCAAAGCGCTCGAGCGTCGCGTCGCGTCTGCAAAGCAACGCGCTTGATGCTGTCCACTCCGTCTTCTGTCTTTGATCGTCCCGCTCTGGCGCTGCGTCCATTCGAGCTTCGCACGCTCTTCCAGTAGCAAGAGCTCGACTTGCGCCTGGAGCTCCTCGTCCGTCTTGACTGCTGCCAGCTGTTGCATCATGTGCGTCGTGCGCATCTCCCGTGTCACGCCTTCCTCCCCATCGTCTCCATCTTTCCCATCTCCTCCATCTTTCCCATCTCCTCCATCTTTTCCATCTACTCCATCTTTTCCATCTGCTGCTTCTCCTTTTTCTTCTTCTGTCAACACACGCGCGCGCTCGGTCGAGTGAATGCTCGCTCTGACCTCCACAGTTTGGCGTCGACTCCGCAATTTGGTAATCAGTTGCGCGTCCAGCGTCTGCACGCGCTCTTGCTGCGCTTCCTGTACCTCCTGCGCGCTCATGTCCCGCACGCGCGCGCGGATCATCGCGTCAATTGCGCGCATTTCCACCGTGTCTGACGTCTTTTTGTCCGCATGCTGCTGCCCTGCGCGCCGTCGTCGCCCAAAACGAGAGGTTTTCGTACGACCACGACGATCGTCCTTCTTGTCCCCTAGCCCCTGCCGTCGAGCGACACTTGGAAACCCCAGTGGGTTTTTTGGATTTGACCCACGGAGCACCAACCGCTCATTAAGACCCACTGATACCGTCGCGTGGCGCTCCACGACATTCTTCAGCATTTGACTAGCGCCGTGTCCAGGCGCGGGATCCACGAGCTCCGGATTCGGGTGCCCGCCTGATGCTCGCTTCGAGAGCAGTGCCACACCGAGTGACAGTTGCCGACGGACGCTTCCGCTGCTGGAGGAAGTGTCCTTGTTCGCGCCCGAGCTGCGCCAACTCGGCGTTCATGTCGATGCTCGATGTCATTGTCATTGTCATTGTCGGTCGCTCTCTCGCTCGCTCGTTCGGTCGCTCGCTCGCGTTGGCGTCGTCGCGTAATGCCGGTGGTGGTCGTCGTAATACGTATGTGACGTTCGCCAAACGCGGATGGGTTGAAAAAGGCGGAGGCGAAGTTTACGTGTGGTACGTGAGTTTAGGCCATGTTTTGGGAAGAACCCTCACACCTGCAGCAGTACGAACCGCTTGTAATTACTGTATGCACTACAGGCACTGGAGCTGCTGTGCTGCGAAGATGCTGTAACAGCGTTGTCGCTACTGAGGTATATTCATTCAGTAAGTGTTGCGCCTTTCTGGCCAACGATTGCTCGCTTCTATTCCTTTTCGCATGATTGTAGGCCATGTGCTTGGTTGCACCAAAAACGTATTGACGTCGTGCTTGTAAACAGTATCGATATAAACAGCGGTCGCACGTATCGCCAAGACGCTCTTCTGCCTCTATTGCATCAGGTAGTGGTGGCATCAACTTCGCTTACCAATGCACTAGTATACCATTGGGGCGACACAACATCCACGAATTCTTTGCCTATCAACCTCCGTCGATGGCGTGTTGAAGTCGAGATGTATCGACTACTACGATGCAGCTGCAACGAACAGCGTGCACTGATGATGCCTGCGACTGGGATGGCAAAGGCCACTTCAGTCTACTTCCAAGAGGCCAAACGTCGACGCCTTATCCGGGCTTTGCCACGACTGCATCATACCGGGCAACTACTGGGACACTATTCCTTGTGTGCCACGCACCCAGCCTCACAATCGCCGCTACAATCATCTCGCAATTGCCACTCTGCAATTATTGACTGACGTAGAAAGCTACGCGTATGTTCAAGTATGGTCATAACGTAACGTTGACAGGTGGAAATCGATATCAGGACTAGCTTGCGCACTTGCGGCGCGGCTGCTGTGATAATATTCGGTGCGCATGGACACCAATGAAATGCACATGCGTTCAGTCCATACCTGTTTGGCGACATTGGTTGGCGTCAGAAGGATGGCGTCTGCAGATGAGGGACAAAATACTACCGAGAGGTCAGATCGTCTATTAGAGCTACTTATCACTTGTAAGATGTCTGTTGTGTGGAAACCACCTCGGTCATCTATCATGGCACGAACTTTCTCCTACCACGTTCCTCATTCGGCTTAATATTCCAGACGTCACGGGGGCACTCTCGAAAGGCCACGTGGTAATAACTGTTGACCAAGTCCGAGGTTAGAACGTTGTGCGCACTCTTGTCAGGATGGCTGGGCTGGGCTGTGCGTCTCGTCGCGCTTCCACTGCTTCAAAGGGTAGAAAACGCATGGCTAGGAGTTTTCCAGTCAGGAAGTCCCAGCGTGCCACCTTAAAGTAATGCCTGGTCGCTCTCGTGGCGACCGACTTGCTCTGCTCTTCGGGTCTATCCTATTGCACAATCTAATGCGGACGTGCGCAGGTGCACCATTAGACAAATATTATCGTGGCCTGGTGCTTACTCTACATAAACGACCGGTATTGGATCTCAACAGATCATCACGTTCTGAGGAGATTCACATTGTGGGAGTGGATTTCGGGCGCAGCGAACGAGTCGGCGCGGGGAGGCAACACGTGAAAAGCAGGAACTTACATAGGCACGAGGCGTCGATTTCTGTTGACATTCGCCGCACCGCAGGATACCGGTGGATTTTTTCCTTTCGGGTCGCATGCTGCGCTGCCTCCCGTAGCACGCGCAGCGGAGCAAAGGCCTCCGCCCTTATCACCTTGACCCCACTATGGGGGGATTTCTCTTTTAATGTAAGGGGGCCGAATGACTGGCGCTTAGGAGGTGTCCGTCTCTATCCGTTGTTGTTGCATGAAGAGCCCAATTTGGGAAGTGAAGGGTGGGCACTGGGGATACCCACCCAAATCGATCCCCCTTCCTCCCGTATTCGTAGATCTCTACCAATTGAGCTAAGCGCCCCACGATCGAGGCACTACTGTACACATCACACTGCGGGAGACTTCAAATGGCAGGCTTTCTCGGCGGGATGGCCGATCGGCCTCAAACGGCTGGTACTTTGCATTGTGCACTGCGACTCTCGAGGACCAGTTGATACGCTCATACATACCTGAAGTGTGGTGAGGCCCGCAGGTCCACTTTCAAATCTGACGGGATTGCAAAAAAATCAGTCGCGCCCGTTGCTGCATTACTCCGAGTGGCGATCAAGAGACCTACACCACCCAGTTAGTATCGTGACAAAAAGTGCAAAGGGGCTCTATCTTGTCATCAGTTTCGATTATTTCGTTTCCAGAACACGTGGTTCTGCCGCAGACCACACCCCGGTCCACTAGCTCCTCTGACCTAGTGGTGTCGATTCCATTTCGTGCGCACAACGTATTCCCGTCCGTATCGCGCGCCCGACCCAAGATTATGCGTCTGTTGTGCTGGTTTCTGCTCTCGACGTTCGTCTGCGTTGGAGCAAGCGCTGGACCAGTGGTTTCTTCGGCTGCCACTTCCGCTGCAACTTCAGCTCTTCACGCTCGCGAAGATAACGTCAAGCACTCGAAGGGTCTGCGTGGGGCAGTGGGCATCTTGGACGTCAAGCATCCCGATAGAGTCGAAGGGGACGAAGAACGTTTTGCCTCAATGACATTCGTTACAGAGTATGTGATTGTGTGCTTAAAGGCGGTCGGGGAAGTTTGGGGTAATATGCGAAGATTTCATCAAAACGGTCGGACATACCTGGCCTCTTAGCCGGTAAAGAGAATCTGGACAAGAAGCATTGATGAACGCGTGTGCCGAGGGGTTCAGTCAAGAATTGCGCGTTCGCGCAACTAAATAACATTAGTAACCACTATTGTGTCACACCTGTCTTGGCTTTCGACTGCAGTGTTTGACGATACTGATTGTTGTAACAATCTAACGCAGCCGCTACCTGTATGTAGAACGACCACTGAGAAATGACAACGCAGTCGTTGGTAGCTATCGGGTCGCCTGCGAATAAATTGCGTGACTAGATGAGGGTTTCGAACTAGGCGTGCGGAGGTGTCATCAGATTGTAATGTCAATCGATACGAGACATCATCAATCGACATGCAAGCTCGATCAAGCTGACAAAGCCGTCACTTCGACTGCATGAAGTATTTGTCTCGACGCTGCCTGAAGCTGTTGCTCCTTTAACACGAACGGAAGGACAGCTGAGTTATATGATAGTGCTATAAGAACGCAATCTTGTTTATCGCACTCAACAACCTGATGCAGTGCTATGGCCCTTCGTTCACACACATTATGCACCGAAAGATCGGGTGTAACGGGGCAAACCCTTGCGTAACTTAACGCAAGGGTTTTGGGTGCCCCGACGGACGTACACGTGGCAAGCGAGGAAGCGTAGGTAGGGTAAAAGTAGAACTGTTGTATTAATAAAATTAAGTCTTTAAACTACTGTCTCTTCGTTTGACTTAATTCAATTATACTAATATAACTGCATGTATGGTGACGTCTCGTCACCACTCATTGCGCGCGTCTTGC
>CANTFL010000295.1:0-12947 GCA_947650285.1 Hyaloperonospora brassicae | reverse complement strand
TCACGCAAGGGTGTGCCTTGTTACACACGGCCTCAATTGCCGCTGATTTTGTAGCGGAGCTACGCAGCTCCTTCAGTTAGAGAAAGACGTAACGCTCAGTGAACAAACGTTAGTTCAAAGAACCCGACTCAGATAGTCAACAAGATCGAGAGTTTACAATTCATGTTTAAGGGGAGCAAACGATTCAAGGAATTACACCACAGAGTGCTTAAGTGTAGCTGCCTTAACAAATCGTTTGCTGAACTCTTAACGATCGAAGACGGCTTGGAAAGACACGTGTATGATACAGGTCACAGGAAAACTGAACTTTACTTGTTGTTATCGAAAAGAACACATCAGACTAAATGTACTTAATCTAGACACAAATATATTAATTAATACCTCTCACACGATCTCGTTCTTTGGTGGCTAACACAAGTCATTCCTCAACAACTGACCTGTTGTTCGAATGTCATTTTAACGGGATCCCTCCCTGTTGTAATTTATAAAAATTCTCGGCTACTAGCCAACGTGTAAAGCCGTTACAACTACCCCCACCAGACTGGCGGCACTACAAAACGTCAATCGAATTCTTTTCTTGAAGAGGACTGTGTGTGTGCGCTGGACCTCGCTATTGCTCAAAGAGCCAAACACCAAGGCATCGCTGGCTCTCGAGTCTCCGACAATCTTCACTTATATCAATCACAAAGAGGAAGTCGACTGTGGTAGCGATGCCAGTGTCCACCGTAAAGAAGTGACAATATCTAACACATCTGTGTATGAGGTAAAGACTCATACGGCACCTAACCCCCTCGCCGGATGAGGCGAACCCAACGCGTCAGTGACACCGCGTCATTCAAGCGATGCTGGCGATGCCACCATCACAAATCCGCTCGATGAGCAACAGCAGCTAGCTGTACAGCAAGAAGAAAGATATCCGCGTCGTACGCAGCTTGCTGCTACCCTGGCAGGTTACCATGGCTACGTGATATTTTTACATATTGTGGAAGAACGTTAACGTTAACGTCTGGCCGTTCATTGGCAACGTAGGACATCGGTACGAACCCACTTCTTCTGAGGGGGTGTCTAGTCGGCAGGAAGTTCGAGATTAGTGCCAGGAGCCGTATTTGACTTCCCAACGTCAATACAAGGCGCGACTTGACTTAAAAGCACGGGGTGCACCGGTTCCAATGATAGGGTATAACCATTCTCGTATTCGCGGGCGAATCTCAGGAGTAAGAAGACAATTCGTTCGCCCGCTAGGTGTATCGAAAATGACATCTCAGTAGTATTGAGTCTTATAAGAGCAAGTACCGATGTGACAGACATTAATCCAGAACGAAAGCTTCGGTGTGACTATGCCACGATCAAGGACAGATACTAGTTGCGTGATTTCTCAAGCTAAGCTCCACCTACGCCGGTACTTGCGGAATCCAATCACGTGTTGCAAAGCAATCCGCTTCCTCACACCACTAAAGGTGATAATCGTGCTCGGTCTTAGGAATTACCTTGCCACGATGTTCAAAAATATCCAAGGTGTATAAGCAATCCTGCCGGGGGGATACCTCCAGCTCTCTTGAGCTCAACGAATCCGAAAACCCAACCCGCTTCACAAGATACTGGTATTAACCCTTACGACTACGTCGTTTCAGGAATCTCTCCACATGGAACTGGTGACTCCCTTATTAAAAGCAACGTCGGGGGTAGTCGGGGTGCTAGAAACGGTTTTGTTTAATATGTTGGCATGTTTCGGTAGTAAAGTGATATAATTTGTGTTGGTATCACCAGAATGGTGGGTTGTTTTAACGGCTTGTAATGTAGGACCGCGAAGAAACAATCTGCGGATGGGACACAAATAGATGAGGCTTGACGCATGGAGAGACACAGAGGCGACTTAACCGTTGGAAATTAACAGATAGTCATGTGGGATCGGAAAGAGACGATTTGTGGGTGGGATAGATATATAAGGGGCATGACAAGTGGAGCGACGCAGCGAAAACTTGACCGTTGGGACAGGACGATACGGTGTCAATGCGAGACGGCGTATGGAATGAGCATGGAAACGGATGCCGTCGTTACATGGCCAAGTCGCGGTGCAAGCATATATTGTAGTATTGACGACTAAAAGCAGGTATAATCAATATATCTCGCTTTTACATTTACCTAACTGTGCACGAGTGCATTTGTAAAAGATAAAAATCCAAAAGGTCATGAGTTCAATCGTATATCAAGAGGCTGGTGCAGCTACTCAATCTGGACCCATCTTGGAATCGACGGTCCTAACAAGGCCGTCGATATGCACTCGAAATTTAGTCAGCAGCTCCCGTGGAGAAGATGGACAATATGATTGCTATGCTCGGGGACAAATCCGAACGAATGAATCTAATAAAGTCTTCCTAGAAGGAGAAAGCCGGCAGGAACCAAAAAGGATCATCGGAATAAATTTTTGGTTCGATCCTGGGAGTGGAAGAGGGGATGGCTTTCCAGACCTTGAATTGTACCACTCTTCCTAAGAATTCTATAAACGTGTCGCCGGCGCCACGATTTGGGTCATGACGGGCAAGATCAAGCAAATGTTGATGCGCACCATGAGGAACATGGCGCTGCGGATCTCAACATGGGGCCTCGACTTAAACAGGTAAACCACATACAGAGGGCTCCTGCGGCTCATTATCCCGTTGTGGTATACCGAACATGATGGACATTTAACATGGACCGGAAGTGTAGGGATGCCGGACGCGCAGCACCTAAGGCTTGCATTGCAACCTTCGACGGCAAGAACCTCTACCATGAATTTGAAAGTGAATTCCTTGCTTGGGCAAAAATTTGTCCGTCAAGTCGGGGTTGCTGAGTGCGCCTGGGATTCTTGCATGGGCGGAGGAAGAAAATTTGTTTTCTTGGTGCAACACTTGACCTACAAAGCGCAGACGTACTACTGTCGGCAGGTTGAGACTTGATGGTTTCAAATTCAAACTCTGGAACATGCCATGCAACGACTACTTCAGCCTTTCAACACCAAGATATCACCTACGAAGAGCACGAATCTGTCTACGGCTCCGAAGGCGGGACACAGAAGCTGGACGGACCATTTTTGTACCTGAAAGCCGTGAGTGATGTATGCGGAGGGGCGGACGACTTGATGACCGACAACATTATACACTAGGCGGACCCGCACATGCGGACGTCCATGCTGTCCAGGTTGGATATGAATCGTATTGACCCCTTACGACAGGCTGAAGAACCATCACAATTGGCGTAGTCGACGGAGATCGTCACACATGCAAAGAAGCTAGGACGAGACGCGTTGGACATTGTCAAGATAAGGAAGGAGTCAAAAGACAAGGCTTACACGAAGGGGAAGTTGAAGTTAGGTAACGGTGATGAAAGCATATGTTACAAGTATGGGGAAGTCGGAAATATCATGTCGATGTGTCTGCGCGGGAAGAACAACATAACAAGGGCAAACTTCCCTTTGCAATTGCCAGTGGTAAAAGCATTCAGGAACATCAATGGATTCTTGACAGTGGGTCCAGCAGACTTAGGTCATTGACCTAAGTCTGTTGGTAGACCCGGAAGACTATCACAGTGGATGTTTGACTGCAGCCACCGACGGAGGTGTGCTGCGCATGACCAAACAAGGAAGCGTCGACATTAAAGTTCTTGCGCTTCGAGTCGCTAAAACCATACAACTCCTTGATGTCCAGTACGCTGCCAACCTGGAGCGAAACATCATTTCCTGTGGCAAGCTCCAGGATAAAGGATGCGTTATCGAATATCGAGGAGGGAGGTGTGGTTTGGCCTCTGGACTCAGGGATGTACCGGTTATGGAAGTTGATTGCAACAAAAATGTGTTGGTTGTTGAAGTGATGGGACTAAGGTCTATGGTCAGTGGTACACCACGGAAGGCGATGATGGCAGTACTCAACTCACCTGAATATGAACTCGATTCGGATATTCAGCGTAGTAGGTTGATGTACTTCCATTGCCGGCTGGATCACCTTTGTTTCGATACGATCATCAAGATGACCAAAGAACCGGCTTTAGTCATCAAGTCAATGGACACAACACACCTGAATTAACTGGCGTGTGCTATAAGAAAAACAATTCAAAAGAATGCATTCAAAAAGCGACACAGGCATGAATTCGCCCATCGATGTCATAGGCGACGTGATAGGATCCGATATAGGAGGTCCGATGACTCCACGAGATCGCCTGAGATTTCGTTACGTGGTAAAAGTTCGTTGAACATCGGTCGAACTACTGCCGCGTGTGTTTGGCCAAGTCCAAGGATGTTGCAGCACTCAAGTTCAATTATTTCCTCGTGAATTTCGGATGCAAATTAGATTGCTATCTCCACGTGCTACGCACGGACGGAGGTGAAACTTGCACAACGTTGGGTGTATTTTGTTTGGCAACAGGTGCTTAACGTCAAGTAATTGAAGCCAGGGACTAGTCCAGTAGTTGCAAAGCTGAAAGGATGCAGCGAACGATTATGAACATGGTACGAAGCATGGTGTGTGCCTAGAACCTACCTCTGCCTTTCTGGAGCGAGACCCCCGAGTTTTAACCTACATTCTGACCCGAAGCAGATCCAACCCTCGTGGTGTATCTATAATGAAGTATCTGAATATATATGTGCCTAGGTTAAACAACATCATTGTATTCGCTTCTGCATGCACAATCCACGTTGATGCAATAAAAAAGTCACTCGGAGAGCGCGAAATGGCGGCCATAATAATTGGCAAGAGTGATGAAAAAAGGGGTACAAGGTGTACATCCTCAAGAAGAAGGTGGTCGTGGATGACGCAAGGTGATGGAAACATCGAAACATTGTCGGAAGAGCAAAACAAAAACCTCAAGTCTGGCCTGGATGAACTTGCTGGTCATGAGGAGTCACTTAACCATGACCAATCGTGTTTCCAAGGACAATCAAGTGTCAAGCAACGTAACAAAAAGTAGTACAAGGATCGAGGATCAGGCTGGACGAGAGAGAAACACGACGCAATATCGGTCAGTAAACAACAAGCTGAAATCTTGAGAGTAAAGAATCTTCTGAACCAAAGGATGTCGTCAATGCGATCATGGTGCAAGACCCCAAACATTATAAGGAAACGGTAAGGAGAAAAATCAATAGCAGTGGGTCACTGAGATGACTGAAGAATGGGACGCACCGATCTCGAACAACATTAAAAGGTTGTGGTGCCACTTAAGAGTGCACATGTGTTGTACGACAAGTGGTCATACAAGACCTAGACCATGCAAACGGGCAAATCGATCGATACAAGCCTTGTTTGGTTGTTTGTGGAAACGAACAGGCGTTCGGAGTGAATTATGCTCTCACATTTGCGGCAGCCGTGGACTTGGAAACGGTGAAGTTGATTCTGGTGCTCTACAGACGGTGGAACGTACCACGGTGATATGCCCAACGCGTACGTCAAGTCCCAAAAGGAGGAGCACCTGGACATTTACATGAAGTCGGGCAAGCGACCGGTCGTGAATGAGAAATAGCTCGAGTTCCTGCGAGTATAATTGTCAAACAACTTAGCACTACTGCTGAAGAAGTCGCTGTAGAGTTTGAAACAGGCCGGACGACTATGAAACAAATTACTTGACTCCAAGCTGCGTCAGATTGAATTCAGACAATGAACGACGAAAATGTGCTTTTCCTACAAGTACCAAGGACAGACATGCACTGTGGTTAGCGTCTACGTTGATGACCTGTTGGTCACCGGAACCAAGCAAAACGCTGTCGACGAGTCGTTTATTGAGATGAGTTATCTGTCTATCAATGACCTATAAATCGTAAATAAATTTCAGGGCTACGCATTGAAACTTACGACCCAACTGAGTATTTCTTGTTTCATTATGTGACGATTAAACTGTTGCGGAGGGAGTTTGGATTAGACTCAGCAAACGGAGTGAGAACTCCAATGGGAATGAGTGAAACATAGACGATGAGGCTGATTAAGGGTAACTACTTGCGAGGAACGCGAAGGTCGAACCAATGTAAAATTATTATAATCGATGGTGGGGAGTCCAGTGTGGATTGCATGATGCACGCGTCCCGGATTTGTTTTGCTGTGCGCAAGGTACGAGACAGACATAAAGGCCGGCGGTCAAGGATTAAAAAAAACTCCAAGAGGATCATGCGCTTCTTGAAGATGTTGAAGAACTTGAAGTTGCACCTGAATGGTGTTGGAACGACATCAAGGGACGTTAGGATCGAGTACTTGAGTGATGCAGACTTCGATCCGTACAAGGCTGACCGTAAGTCTGTATCTGGATGTGTGCTAACTATGGACGGAGCTGTTTGTTCTGTCGTTGTGCAAGAAGCAATCAGTAGTATCGCTGAACACTAGGGAAGCAGAGTTCATCTCGGCGTCGCGATCTGGTCGCAAGCTGCTGGGCACGAGGGTATTACTAAACGAGCTGTAGATGAGTGTGCGTGATCCGTATGCCGATGTGGATACACAGTCAAGCTGCAATCAAGCAGCTAGAATTTAAGTAGAGCACCTCGAGCTCCGAGCAAGTCGACATACGTTTCAAGTTCATTTTCTATCATGCACAAGAAGAAATTGTGGTAACAAGATGCGTGAAGTCGTAAGACATATATACGGACATACTGACAAAGCCATTGATGTCGCCAAGAATAGAAAAAATGCGAGGGATACTCAAGATTAAGGTTATTCAGGATGACACCGATCTGACTTCGTTGCATTTGTTGGAAACGAATTTGTTTTACATGTTTTTATGTTTCCATGGTCAAGGGCTATAACATATGAGGGTCTCATCTGATTGTAAGGTTGTGTGACATCATGCCATATGGGATCGGAAAGACACGCTTTAAGGATGGGACAGGGAGAGACGGGGATTGACGGTTGGAGCAACGCATGGACAACTTGACCGTTGAGACATGACGTGTCTCACGGGGTCACACGTCGGTTGCCAGCCTAGAATTTGTTTAATTTACAACAGGGATGGTATCTTTTTAAAATGACATTCGAACATTCGGGCAGTTGTTGAGGAATGACTTGTGTTAGCCACCAAAGAACGAGATCGTGTGAGAGGTATTAATTAATATATTTGTGTCTAGATTAAGTACATTTAGTCTGATGTGTTCTTTTAGATAACAACAAGTGAAGTTCGGTTTTCCTGTGACCTGTATCATACACGTGTCTTTCCAAGGCGTCTTCGATCGTTAAGAGTTCAGCAAACGACTTGTTAAGGCAGCTACTCTTGAGCACTCTGTGGTGTAATTCTTTGAATCGTTTGCTCCCCTTAAACATAAATTGTAAATTCTCGATCTTGTGGACTATCTGAGTCGGGTTCTTTGAACTAACGTTTGTTCACTGAGTGTAATGGGGCAGCCCGTTACATGAAATTGTCACTTTAAGGAAAGTGACAATAAAGAATATAAAGATGGATATTCTTTGAATAATATCACTAAAGTGGTGATATTGAAGGGTCGACCAAAGGGTCTGTTCATTGGTTGATATCGTGATGATATCAACCCACCAATCGCCGCAAGACGCGCGCAATGAGTGGTGACGAGACGTCACCATACACTCATTTATATTAGTATAATTAAGTTAAGTCAAACAGAGAGACAGTAGTTTAAAGACTTAGTTATATTAATATAACAGTTCTACTTTTACCCTGCCTACGCTCCCTCGCTTGCCACGTGTACGTCTGTCGGGGCACCAAAACCCTTGCGTTAAGTTCACGCAAGGGTGTGCCCCGTTACACCCGGTCTTTCGGTGCACAATGTGTGTGAACGAAGGGCCATAGCACTGCATCAGGTTGTTGAGTGCGATAAACAAGATTGCGTTCTTATAGCACTATCATATAACTCAGCTGTCCTTCCGTTCGTGTTTAAGGAGCAACAGCTTCAGGCAGCGTCGAGACAAATACTTCATGCAGTCGAAGTGACGGCTTTGTCAGCTTGATCGAGCTTGCATGTCGATTGATGATGTCTCGTATCGATTGACATTACAATCTGATGACACCTCCGCACGCCTAGTTCGAAACCCTCATCTAGTCACGCAATTTACTTCGCAGGCGACCCGATAGCTACCAACGACTGCGTTGTCATTTCTAAGTGGTCGTTCTACATACAGGTAGCGGCTGCGTTAGATTGTGACAACAATCAGTATCGTCATACACTGCAGTCGAAAGCCAACACAGGTGTGACACAATAGTGGTTACTTATGTTATTTAGTTGCGCGAATGCGCAATTCTTGACTGAACCCCTCGGCACACGCGTTCATCAATGCTCCTTGTCCAGATTCTCTTTACCGGCTAAGAGGCCAGGTATGTCCGACCGTTTTGATGAAATCTTCGCATATTACCCCAAACTTCCCCGACCGCCTTTAAGCACACAATCACATACTCTGTAACGAATGTCATTGAGGCAAAACGTTCTTCGTCCCCTTCGACTCTATCGGGATGCTTGACGTCCAAGATGCCCACTGCCCCACGCAGACCCTTCGAGTGCTTGACGTTATCTTCGCAAGCGTGAAGAGCTGAAGTTGCATCGGAAGTGGCAGCCGTAGAAGCCACTGGTCCAGCGCTTGCTCCAACGCAGACGAACGTCGAGAGCAGAAACCAGCACAACAGACGCATAATATTGGGTCGGGCGCGCGATACGGACGGGAATACGTTGTGCGCACGAAATGGAATCGACACCACTAGGTCAGAGGAGCAAGTGGACCGGGGTGTGGTCTGCGGCAGAACCACGTGTTCTGGAAACGAAATAATCGAAAGTGATGACAAGATAGAGCCCCTTTGCACTTTTTTCTCACGATACTAACTGGGTGGTGTAGGTCTCTTGATCGCCACTCGGAGTAATGCAGCAACGGGCGCGACTGATTTTTTTTGCAATTCCGTCAGATTTGAAAGTGGACCTGCGGGCCTCACCACACTTCAGGTATGTATGAGCGTATCAACTGGTCCTCGAGAGTCGCAGTGCACAATGCAAAGTACCAGTCGTATGAGGCTGATCGTCCTTCCCGCCGGGAAAACCTGCCATTTGAAGTCTCCCGCAGTGTGGTGTGTACAGTAGTGCCTCGATCGTGGGGGCGCTTAGCTCAAACGGTAGAGATCTACGAATGCGGGAGGAAGGGGGATCGATTTGGGATCGATATCCCCAGTGCCCACCCTTCACTCCCCAAATTGGGCTCTTCAAGCAACAACAACGGATAGAGACGGACACTTTCTAAGAGCCAGTCATTCGGCCCCCTTACATTGGACGAGAAATCCCCCCATAGTGGGGTCAAGGTGGTAAGGGCGGAGGCCTTTGCTCCGCTGCGCGTGCTACGGGAGGCAGCGCAGCATGCGACCCGAAAGGAAAAAATCCACCGGTATCCTGCGGTGCGGCGAATGTCAACAGAAATCGACGCCTCGTGCCTATGTAAGTTCCTGCTTTTCACGTGTTGCCTCCCCGCGCCGACTCGTTCGCTGCGCCCGAAATCCACTCCCACGATGTGAACTCTCCTCAGAACGTGATGATCTGTTGAGATCCAGTACCGGTCGTTTATGTAGAGTAAGCACCAGGCCACGATAATATTTGTCTAATGGTGCACCTGCGCACGTCCGCATTAGATTGTGCAATAGGATCGACCCGAAGAGCAGAGCAAGTCGGTCACCACGAGAGCGACCAGGCATTACTTTAAGGTGGCACGCTGGGACTTCCTGACTGGAAAAACTCCTAGCCATGCGTTTTCTGTCCTTTGAAGCAGTGGAAGCGCGACGAGACGCACAGCCCAGCCATCCTGACAAGAGTGCGCACAACGTTCTAACCTCGGACTTGGTCAACAGTTATTACCACGTGGCCTTTCGAGAGTGCCCCCGTGACGTCTGGAATATTAAGCCGAATGAGGAACGTGGTAGGAGAAAGTTCGTGCCATGATAGATGACCGAGGTGGTTTCCACACAACAGACATCTTACAAGTGATAAGTAGCTCTAATAGACGATCTGACCTCTCGGTAGTATTTTGTCCCTCATCTGCAGACGCCATCCTTCTGACGCCAACCAATGTCGCCAAACAGGTATGGACTGAACGCATGTGCATTTCATTGGTGTCCATGCGCACCGAATAGTATCCACAACAGCCGCGCCGCAAGTGCGCAAGCTAGTCCTGATATCGATTTTCCACCTGTCAACGTTACGTTATGACCATACTTGAACATACGCGTAGCTTTCTACGTCAGTCAATAGTTGCAGAGAGGCAATTGCGAGATGATTGTAGCGGCGATTGTGAGGCTGGGTGCGTGGCACACAAGGAATAGTGTCCCAGTAGTTGCCCGGTATGATGCAGTCGTAGCAAAGCCCGGATAAGGCGTCGACGTTTGGCCTCTTGGAAGTAGATTGAAGTGGCCTTTGCCATCCCAGTCGCAGGCATCATCAGTGCACGCTGTTCGTTGCAGCTGCATCGTAGTAGTCGATACATCTCGGCTTCAACACGCCATTGACGGAGGTTGATAGGCAAAGAATTCGTGGATGTTGTGTCGCCCCAATGGTATACTAGTGCATTGGTAAGCGAAGTTGATGCCACCACTACCTGATGCAATGGAGGCAGAAAAGCGTCTTGGCGATACGTGCGACCGCTGTTTATATCGATACTGTTTACAAACACGACGTCAATACGTTTTCGGTGCAACCAAGCAGTACAACCAAGCAGTGCAACCAAGCACACGATCTATGATCGTGCGAAAAGAAACATAAGGGAGCAATGGTCGGCCACAAAGGCGCGACAGTCACTGAATGAATATACCTCAGTAGAGACAACGCTGTTGCAGCATCTCTACGGTACATCAGCTCCAGTGCGTGTAGTATTGTTATAAGAGGGTCGCACTGCAACAGGCACGAGAATCATACCCGAAATAGTGCCTAAACTTTTACGTACCAGCCGTAAACTTCGCCTCCACCTTTTTCAGCCCATCCGCGTTTGGCGCACGTCACATACGAGTTACGACGACCACCACCGGCATTACGCGACGACCGAGCGAGCGAGAGAGCGACCGACAATGACAATGACAATCACATCGAGCATCGACATGAACGCCGAGTTGGCGCAGCTCGGGCGCGAACAAGGACACTTCCTCCAGCAGCGGAAGCGTCCGTCGGCAACTGTCACTCGGTGTGGCACTGCTCTCGAAGCGAGCATCAGGCGGGCACCCGAATCCAGAGCTCGTGGATCCCGCGCCTGGACACGGCGCTAGTCAAATGCTGAAGAATGTCGTGGAGCGCCACGCGACGGTATCAGTGGGTCTTTACGAGCGGTTGGTGCTCCGTGGGTCGAATCCAAAAAACCCACTGGGGTTTCCAAGTGCCGCACGACGGCAGGGGCTAGGGGACAAGAAGGACGATCGTCGTGGTCGTACGAAAACCTCTCGTTTTGGGCGACGACGGCGCGCAGCGCAGCAGCATGCGGACAAAAAGACGTCTGACACGGTGGAAATGCGCGCAATCGACGCGATGAGCCGCGCGCGCGTGCGGGACATGAGCGCGCAGGAGGTACAGGAAGCGCAGCAAGAGCGCGTGCAGACGCTGGACGCGCAACTGATTGCCAAATTGGGGAGTCGACGCCAAACTGTGGAAGTCAGAGCGAGCATTCACTCGACCGAGCGCGCGCGTGTGTTGACAGAAGAAGAAAAAGGAGAAGCAGCAGATGGAAAAGATGGAGTAGATGGAAAAGATGGAGTAGATGGAAAAGATGGAGGAGATGGGAAAGATGGAGGAGATGGGAACGATGGGGGGGAGGAAGGCGTGACACGGGAGATGCGCACGACGCACATGATGCAACAGCTGGCAGCAGTCAAGACGGACGAGGAGCTCCAGGCGCAAGTCGAGCTCTTGCCACTGGAAGAGCGTGCGAAGCTCGAATGGACGCAGCGCCAGAGCGGGACGATCAAAGACAGAAGACGGAGTGGACAGCATCAAGCGCGTTGCTTTGCAGACGCGACGCGACGCGACGCTCGAGCGCTTTGACTTGGACGGGAACCTGCTCGAAGCGACGGACGCCGAGTTGCCCGTGCATTCCGGTTTGTTCCACCACGGCGACGACCCAGAAGCTGCGGGGTACACTGTATCGGAGCTGTTGGACCTCGCACGTAGCACTGTGGCGAGCCAGCGCGCCATGGCGCTCCAAGTCGTGGCCAAAATTTTACATCGACGACAGTTGCTGGCAAACGCTTCTCGTCCTCTTGTACCACGACCATTCCCTCGTGCATGGCAATGACGCTTCGAATTGTGCTGGACGACCAGAACTATACGGTGCTAGGTACTGCTGTGTCTGCCCTTCATGCGTTTGTCGTTCCTGTGGAAACTGACGATTGTCTTCTTGACAAGCGCTTGTATCATGAGCTCAAGCATGGCACCGTTGTACTGCCTCCGAGAGTTCACCTCCACCGCAACGGACATGGCGCTCAAACGAACAGCGAGGACTGTGACTCATACGACGCTGAAGAGGTGGTGTACGTTGACACAAGCGAGGCTGACGATGGATCGAGCATCAGCGACGAGGATATCGCGGCTCTGGATCGGTCCAAGCTCTTTTAAACATGGATCTAGGCACGCGGCTATGCTCCATTCTCGAGACGATTGAGCTGCCGAGCCAAACGCCGCAGCGAAAATGCTGGAGATTCTGACCACGATAGCTCGCCATTCTACGGGTGCAGCTCACGAACTCAGCCCAAATGCCTGACTGTTGTGATTGCTATAGCAGCGGGGCATTAAAAACGGAGAAGTGTTGATTTTCCAAGAGGGTAACGCACGGTCGCTGCAGCTGTCGTTGAAGGTCTTACAGCTGGTGCGAGGCCTTTATCAGGGACAACTCAGCGTAGCTTCTGCATTCATAGCGAACGGTGTTATTCACAGTACGAAAGGTGTCCAGTCTCGAAAAATGTCCACTGATAAAAATACGAAGAAGCTGTGGCACTGTTTGGTAACATGTGGGTGGAAAGCCTCG
>CANTFL010000294.1:0-10514 GCA_947650285.1 Hyaloperonospora brassicae | reverse complement strand
TCACGCAAGGGTGTGCCTTGTTACACACGGCCTCAATTGCCGCTGATTTTGTAGCGGAGCTACGCAGCTCCTTCAGTTAGAGGAAGACGTAACGCTCAGTGAACAAACGTTAGTTCAAAGAACCCGACTCAGATAGTCAACAAGATCGAGAGTTTACAATTCATGTTTAAGGGAAGCAAACGATTCAAAGAATTACACCACAGAGTGCTTAAGTGTAGCTGCCTTAACAAGTCGTTTGCTGAACTCTTAACGATCGAAGACGCCTTGGAAAGACACGTGTATGATACAGGTCACAGGAAAACTGAACTTTACTTGTTGTTATCGAAAAGAACACATCAGACTAAATGTACTTAATCTAGACACAAATATATTAATTAATACCTCTCACACGATCTCGTTCTTTGGTGGCTAACACAAGTCATTCCTCAACAACTGACCTGTTGTTCGAATGTCATTTTAACGGGATCCCTCCCTGTTGTAATTTATAAAAATTCTCGGCTACTAGCCAACGTGTAAAGCCGTTACAACTACCCCCACCAGACTGGCGGCACTACAAAACGTCAATCGAATTCTTTTCTTGAAGAGGACTGTGTGTGTGCGCTGGACCTCGCTATTGCTCAAAGAGCCAAACACCAAGGCATCGCTGGCTCTCGAGTCTCCGACAATCTTCACTTATATCAATCACAAAGAGGAAGTCGACTGTGGTAGCGATGCCAGTGTCCACCGTAAAGAAGTGACAATGTCTAACACATCTGTGTATGAGGTAAAGACTCATACGGCACCTAACCCCCTCGCCGGATGAGGCGAACCCAACGCGTCAGTGACACCGCGTCATTCAAGCGATGCTGGCGATGCCGCCATCACAAATCCGCTCGATGAGCAACAGCAGCTAGCTGTACAGCAAGAAGAAAGATATCCGCGTCGTACGCAGCTTGCTGCTACCCTGGCAGGTTACCATGGCTACGTGATATTTTTACATATTGTGGAAGAACGTTAACGTTAACGTCTGGCCGTTCATTGGCAACGTAGGACATCGGTACGAACCCACTTCTTCTGAGGGGGTGTCTAGTCGGCAGGAAGTTCGAGATTAGTGCCAGGAGCCGTATTTGACTTCCCAACGTCAATACAAGGCGCGACTTGACTTAAAAGCACGGGGTGCACCGGTTCCAATGATAGGGTATAACCATTCTCGTATTCGCGGGCGAATCTCAGGAGTAAGAAGACAATTCGTTCGCCCGCTAGGTGTATCGAAAATGACATCTCAGTAGTATTGAGTCTTATAAGAGCAAGTACCGATGTGACAGACATTAATCCAGAACGAAAGCTTCGGTGTGACTATGCCACGATCAAGGACAGATACTAGTTGCGTGATTTCTCAAGCTAAGCTCCACCTACGCCGGTACTTGCGGAATCCAATCACGTGTTGCAAAGCAATCCGCTTCCTCACACCACTAAAGGTGATAATCGTGCTCGGTCTTAGGAATAACCTTGCCACGATGTTCAAAAATATCCAAGGTGTATAAGCAATCCTGCCGGGGGGATACCTCCAGCTCTCTTGAGCTCAACGAATCCGAAAACCCAACCCGCTTCACAAGATACTGGTATTAACCCTTACGACTACGTCGTTTCAGGAATCTCTCCACATGGAACTGGTGACTCCCTTATTAAAAAGCAACGTCGGGGGTAGTCGGGGTGCTAGAAACGGTTTTGTTTAATATGTTGGCATGTTTCGGTAGTAAAGTGATATAATTTGTGTTGGTATCACCAGATTGGTGGGTTGTTTTAACGGCTTGTAATGTGGGACCGCGAAGAAACAATCTGCGGATGGGACACAAATAGATGAGGCTTGACGCATGGAGAGACACAGAGGCGACTTAACCGTTGGAAATTAACAGATAGTCATGTGGGATCGGAAAGAGACGATTTGTGGGTGGGATAGATATATAAGGGGCATGACAAGTGAAGCGACGCAGCGAAAACTTGACCGTTGGGACAGGACGATACGGTG
Source organism: Hyaloperonospora brassicae (assembly GCA_947650285.1). NCBI lineage: Eukaryota > Oomycota > Peronosporomycetes > Peronosporales > Peronosporaceae > Hyaloperonospora > Hyaloperonospora brassicae. The sequence goes on along the minus strand of CANTFL010000294.1, from coordinate 8,506 downwards.
TCAATGCGATACGGCGTATGGAATGAGCATGGAAACGGATGCCGTCGTTACATGGCCAAGTCGCGGTGCAAGCATATATTGTAGTATTGACGACTAAAAGCAGGTATAATCAATATATCTCGCTTTTACATTTACCTAACTGTGCACGAGTGCATTTGTAAAAGATAAAAATCCAAAAGGTCATGAGTTCAATCGTATATCAAGAGGCTGGTGCAGCTACTCAATCTGGACCCATCTTGGAATCGACGGTCCTAACAAGGCCGTCGATATGCACTCGAAATTTAGTCAGCAGCTCCCGTGGAGAAGATGGACAATATGATTGCTATGCTCGGGGACAAATCCGAACGAATGAATCTAATAAAGTCTTCCTAGAAGGAGAAAGCCGGCAGGAACCAAAAAGGATCATCGGAATAAATTTTTGGTTCGATCCTGGGAGTGGAAGAGGGGATGGCTTTCCAGACCTTGAATTGTACCACTCTTCCTAAGAATTCTATAAACGTGTCGCCGGCGCCACGATTTGGGTCATGACGGGCAAGATCAAGCAAATGTTGATGCGCACCATGAGGAACATGGCGCTGCGGATCTCAACATGGGGCCTCGACTTAAACAGGTAAACCACAGACAGAGGGCTCCTGCGGCTCATTATCCCGTTGTGGTATACCGAACATGATAGACATTTAACATGGACCGGAAGTGTAGGGATGCCGGACGCGCAGCACCTAAGGCTTGCATTGCAACCTTCGACGGCAAGAACCTCTACCATGAATTTGAAAGTGAATTCCTTGCTTGGGCAAAAATTTGTCCGTCAAGTCGGGGTTGCTGAGCGCGCCTGGGATTCTTGCATGGGCGGAGGAAGAAAATTTGTTTTCTTGGTGCAACACTTGACCTACAAAGCGCAGACGTACTACTGTCGGCAGGTTGAGACTTGATGGTTTCAAATTCAAACTCTGGAACATGCCATGCAACGACTATTTCAGCCTTTCAACACCAAGATATCACCTACGCAGAGCACGAATCTGTCTACGGCTCCGAAGGCGGGACACAGAAGCTGGACGGACCATTTTTGTACCTGAAAGCCGTGAGTGATGTATGCGGAGGGGCGGACGACTTGATGACCGACAACATTATACACTAGGCGGACCCGCACATGCGGACGTCCATGCTGTCCAGGTTGGATATGAATCGTATTGACCCCTTACGACAGGCTGAAGAACCATCACAATTGGCGTAGTCGACGGAGATCGTCACACATGCAAAGAAGCTAGGACGAGACGCGTTGGACATTGTCAAGATAAGGAAGGAGTCAAAAGACAAGGCTTACACGAAGGGGAAGTTGAAGTTAGGTAACGGTGATGAAAGCATATGTTACAAGTATGGGGAAGTCGGAAATATCATGTCGATGTGTCTGCGGGGGAAGAACAACATAACAAGGGCAAACTTCCCTTTGCAATTGCCAGTGGTAAAAGCATTCAGGAACATCAATGGATTCTTGACAGTGGGTCCAGCAGACTTAGGTCATTGACCTAAGTCTGTTGGTAGACCCGGAAGACTATCACAGTGGATGTTTGACTGCAGCCACCGACGGAGGTGTGCTGCGCATGACCAAACAAGGAAGCGTCGACATTAAAGTTCTTGCGCTTCGAGTCGCTAAAACCATACAACTCCTTGATGTCCAGTACGCTGCCAACCTGGAGCGAAACATCATTTCCTGTGGCAAGCTCCAGGATAAAGGATGCGTTATCGAATATCGAGGAGGGAGGTGTGGTTTGGCCTCTGGACTCAGGGATGTACCGGTTATGGAAGTTGATTGCAACAAAAATGTGTTGGTTGTTGAAGTGATGGGACTAAGGTCTATGGTCAGTGGTACACCACGGAAGGCGATGATGGCAGTACTCAACTCACCTGAATATGAACTCGATTCGGATATTCAGCGTAGTAGGTTGATGTACTTCCATTGCCGGCTGGATCACCTTTGTTTCGATACGATCATCAAGATGACCAAAGAACCGGCTTTAGTCATCAAGTCAATGGACACAACACACCTGAATTAACTGGCGTGTGCTATAAGAAAAACAATTCAAAAGAATGCATTCAAAAAGCGACACAGGCATGAATTCGCCCATCGATGTCATAGGCGACGTGATAGGATCCGATATAGGAGGTCCGATGGCTCCACGAGATCGCCTGAGATTTCGTTACGTGGTAAAAGTTCGTTGAACATCGGTCGAACTACTGCCGCGTGTGTTTGGCCAAGTCCAAGGATGTTGCAGCACTCAAGTTCAATTATTTCCTCGTGAATTTCGGATGCAAATTAGATTGCTATCTCCACGTGCTACGCACGGACGGAGGTGAAACTTGCACAACGTTGGGTGTATTTTGTTTGGCAACAGGTGCTTAACGTCAAGTAATTGAAGCCAGGGACTAGTCCAGTAGTTGCAAAGCTGAAAGGATGCAGCGAACGATTATGAACATGGTACGAAGCATGGTGTGTGCCTAGAACCTACCTCTGCCTTTCTGGAGCGAGACCCCCGAGTTTTAACCTACATTCTGACCCGAAGCAGATCCAACCCTCGTGGTGTATCTATAATGAAGTATCTGAATATATATGTGCCTAGGTTAAACAACATCATTGTATTCGCTTCTGCATGCACAATCCACGTTGATGCAATAAAAAAGTCACTCGGAGAGCGCGAAATGGCGGCCATAATAATTGGCAAGAGTGATGAAAAAAGGGGTACAAGGTGTACATCCTCAAGAAGAAGGTGGTCGTGGATGACGCAAGGTGATGGAAACATCGAAACATTGTCGGAAGAGCAAAACAAAAACCTCAAGTCTGGCCTGGATGAACTTGCTGGTCATGAGGAGTCACTTAACCATGACCAATCGGGTTTCCAAGGACAATCAAGTGTCAAGCAACGTAACAAAAAGTAGTACAAGGATCGAGGATCAGGCTGGACGAGAGAGAAACACGACGCAATATCGGTCAGTAAACAACAAGCTGAAATCTTGAGAGTAAAGAATCTTCTGAACCAAAGGATGTCGTCAATGCGATCATGGTGCAAGACCCCAAACATTATAAGGAAACGGTAAGGAGAAAAATCAATAGCAGTGGGTCACTGAGATGACTGAAGAATGGGACGCACCGATCTCGAACAACATTAAAAGGTTGTGGTGCCACTTAAGAGTGCACATGTGTTGTACGACAAGTGGTCATACAAGACCTAGACCATGCAAACGGGCAAATCGATCGATACAAGCCTTGTTTGGTTGTTTGTGGAAACGAACAGGCGTTCGGAGTGAATTATGCTCTCACATTTGCGGCAGCCGTGGACTTGGAAACGGTGAAGTTGATTCTGGTGCTCTACAGACGGTGGAACGTACCACGGTGATATGCCCAACGCGTACGTCAAGTCCCAAAAGGAGGAGCACCTGGACATTTACATGAAGTCGGGCAAGCGACCGGTCGTGAATGAGAAATAGCTCGAGTTCCTGCGAGTATAATTGTCAAACAACTTAGCACTACTGCTGAAGAAGTCGCTGTAGAGTTTGAAACAGGCCGGACGACTATGAAACAAATTACTTGACTCCAAGCTGCGTCAGATTGAATTCAGACAATGAACGACGAAAATGTGCTTTTCCTACAAGTACCAAGGACAGACATGCACTGTGGTTAGCGTCTACGTTGATGACCTGTTGGTCACCGGAACCAAGCAAAACGCTGTCGACGAGTCGTTTATTGAGATGAGTTATCTGTCTATCAATGACCTATAAATCGTAAATAAATTTCAGGGCTACGCATTGAAACTTACGACCCAACTGAGTATTTCTTGTTTCATTATGTGACGATTAAACTGTTGCGGAGGGAGTTTGGATTAGACTCAGCAAACGGAGTGAGAACTCCAATGGGAATGAGTGAAACATAGACGATGAGGCTGATTAAGGGTAACTACTTGCGAGGAACGCGAAGGTCGAACCAATGTAAAATTATTATAATCGATGGTGGGGAGTCCAGTGTGGATTGCATGATGCACGCGTCCCGGATTTGTTTTGCTGTGCGCAAGGTACGAGACAGACATAAAGGCCGGCGGTCAAGGATTAAAAAAAACTCCAAGAGGATCATGCGCTTCTTGAAGATGTTGAAGAACTTGAAGTTGCACCTGAATGGTGTTGGAACGACATCAAGGGACGTTAGGATCGAGTACTTGAGTGATGCAGACTTCGATCCGTACAAGGCTGACCGTAAGTCTGTATCTGGATGTGTGCTAACTATGGACGGAGCTGTTTGTTCTGTCGTTGTGCAAGAAGCAATCAGTAGTATCGCTGAACACTAGGGAAGCAGAGTTCATCTCGGCGTCGCGATCTGGTCGCAAGCTGCTGGGCACGAGGGTATTACTAAACGAGCTGTAGATGAGTGTGCGTGATCCGTATGCCGATGTGGATACACAGTCAAGCTGCAATCAAGCAGCTAGAATTTAAGTAGAGCACCTCGAGCTCCGAGCAAGTCGACATACGTTTCAAGTTCATTTTCTATCATGCACAAGAAGAAATTGTGGTAACAAGATGCGTGAAGTCGTAAGACATATATACGGACATACTGACAAAGCCATTGATGTCGCCAAGAATAGAAAAAATGCGAGGGATACTCAAGATTAAGGTTATTCAGGATGACACCGATCTGACTTCGTTGCATTTGTTGGAAACGAATTTGTTTTACATGTTTTTATGTTTCCATGGTCAAGGGCTATAACATATGAGGGTCTCATCTGATTGTAAGGTTGTGTGACATCATGCCATATGGGATCGGAAAGACACGCTTTAAGGATGGGACAGGGAGAGACGGGGATTGACGGTTGGAGCAACGCATGGACAACTTGACCGTTGAGACATGACGTGTCTCACGGGGTCACACGTCGGTTGCCAGCCTAGAATTTGTTTAATTTACAACAGGGATGGTATCTTTTTAAAATGACATTCGAACATTAGGGCAGTTGTTGAGGAATGAATTGTGTTAGCCACCAAAGAACGAGATCGTGTGAGAGGTATTAATTAATATATTTGTGTCTAGATTAAGTACATTTAGTCTGATGTGTTCTTTTAGATAACAACAAGTGAAGTTCGGTTTTCCTGTGACCTGTATCATACACGTGTCTTTCCAAGGCGTCTTCGATCGTTAAGAGTTCAGCAAACGACTTGTTAAGGCAGCCACTCTTGAGCACTCTGTGGTGTAATTCTTTGAATCGTTTGCTCCCCTTAAACATAAATTGTAAATTCTCGATCTTGTGGACTATCTGAGTCGGGTTCTTTGAACTAACGTTTGTTCACTGAGTGTAATGGGGCAGCCCGTTACATGAAATTGTCACTTTAAGGACAGTGACAATAAAGAATATAAAGATGGATATTCTTTGAATAATATCACTAAAGTGGTGATATTGAAGGGTCGACCAAAGGGTCTGTTCATTGGTTGATATCGTGATGATATCAACCCACCAATCGCCGCAAGACGCGCGCAATGAGTGGTGACGAGACGTCACCATATACCAGTTATATTAGTAAAGTTAAACTAAGTCAAACGAAGAGACAGTAGTTTAAAGACTTAGTTATATTAATATAACAGTTCTACTTTTACCCTTCCTACGCTTCCTCGCTTGCCACGTGTACGTCTGTCGGGGCACCAAAACCCTTGCGTTAAGTTCACGCAAGGGTGTGCCCCGTTACAATGATCGTTAAGTCTTTCTCTAACTGAAGGAGCTGCGTAGCTCCGCTACAAAATCAGCGACAATTGAGGCCGTGTCCCAGGGGATTGTGCTAAATGCGAGGCCATCCACCCACATGTCACGAAACAGTGCCACAGCTTCTTCGTATTTTTATCAGTGGACATTTTTCGAGAGCTAGGACACCTTTCGTACTGTGAATAACACCGTTCGCTATGAATGCAGAAGCTACGCTGCGTTGTCCCTGATAAAGGCCTCGCACCAGCTGTAAGACCTTCAACGACAGCTGCAGCGACCGTGCGTTACCCTCTTGGAAAATCAACACTTCTCCGTTTTTAATGCCCCGCTGCTATAGCAATCACAACAGTCAGGCATTTGGGCTGAGTTCGTGAGCTGCACCCGTAGAATGGCGAGCTATCGTGGTCAGAATCTCCAGCATTTTCGCTGCGGCGTTTGGCTCGGCAGCTCAATCGTCTCGAGAATGGAGCATAGCCGCGTGCCTAGATCCATGTTTAAAAGAGCTTGGACCGATCCAGAGCCGCGATATCCTCGTCGCTGATGCTCGATCCATCGTCAGCCTCGCTTGTGTCAACGTACACCACCTCTTCAGCGTCGTATGAGTCACAGTCCTCGCTGTTCGTTTGAGCGCCATGTCCGTTGCGGTGGAGGTGAACTCTCGGAGGCAGTACAACGGTGCCATGCTTGAGCTCATGATACAAGCGCTTGTCAAGAAGACAATCGTCAGTTTCCACAGGAACGGCAAACGCATGAGGGGCAGACACAGCAGTACCTAGCGCCGTATAGTTCTGGTCGTCCAGCACAATTCGAAGCGTCATTGCCATGCACGAGGGAATGGTCGTGGTACAAGAGGACGAGAAGCGTTTGCCAGCAACTGTCGTCGATGCAAAATTTTGGCCACGACTTGGAGCGCCATGGCGCGCTGGCTCGCCACAGTGCTACGTGCGAGGTCCAACAGCTCCGGTACAGTGTACCCCGCAGCTTCTGGGTCGTCGCCGTGGTGGAACAAACCGGAATGCACGGGCAACTCGGCGTCCGTCGCTTCGAGCAGGTTCCCGTCCAAGTCAAAGCGCTCGAGCGTCGCGTCGCGTCGCGTCTGCAAAGCAACGCGCTTGATGCTGTCCACTCCGTCTTCTGTCTTTGATCGTCCCGCTCTGGCGCTGCGTCCATTCGAGCTTCGCACGCTCTTCCAGTAGCAAGAGCTCGACTTGCGCCTGGAGCTCCTCGTCCGTCTTGACTGCTGCCAGCTGTTGCATCATGTGCGTCGTGCGCATCTCCCGTGTCACGCCTTCCTCCCCATCGTCTCCATCGTTCCCATCTCCTCCATCTTTCCCATCTCCTCCATCTTTTCCATCTACTCCATCTTTTCCATCTACTCCATCTTTTCCATCTGCTGCTTCTCCTTTTTCTTCTTCTGTCAACACACGCGCGCGCTCGGTCGAGTGAATGCTCGCTCTGACTTCCACAGTTTGGCGTCGACTCCCCAATTTGGCAATCAGTTGCGCGTCCAGCGTCTGCACGCGCTCTTGCTGCGCTTCCTGTACCTCCTGCGCGCTCATGTCCCGCACGCGCGCGCGGCTCATCGCGTCGATTGCGCGCATTTCCACCGTGTCAGACGTCTTTTTGTCCGCATGCTGCTGCGCTGCGCGCCGTCGTCGCCCAAAACGAGAGGTTTTCGTACGACCACGACGATCGTCCTTCTTGTCCCCTAGCCCCTGCCGTCGTGCGGCACTTGGAAACCCCAGTGGGTTTTTTGGATTCGACCCACGGAGCACCAACCGCTCGTAAAGACCCACTGATACCGTCGCGTGGCGCTCCACGACATTCTTCAGCATTTGACTAGCGCCGTGTCCAGGCGCGGGATCCACGAGCTCTGGATTCGGGTGCCCGCCTGATGCTCGCTTCGAGAGCAGTGCCACACCGAGTGACAGTTGCCGACGGACGCTTCCGCTGCTGGAGGAAGTGTCCTTGTTCGCGCCCGAGCTGCGCCAACTCGGCGTTCATGTCGATGCTCGATGTGATTGTCATTGTCATTGTCGGTCGCTCTCTCGCTCGCTCGGTCGTCGCGTAATGCCGGTGGTGGTCGTCGTAACTCGTATGTGACGTGCGCCAAACGCGGATGGGCTGAAAAAGGTGGAGGCGAAGTTTACGGCTGGTACGTAAAAGTTTAGGCACTATTTCGGGTATGATTCTCGTGCCTGTTGCAGTGCGACCCTCTTATAACAATACTACACGCACTGGAGCTGATGTACCGTAGAGATGCTGCAACAGCGTTGTCTCTACTGAGGTATATTCATTCAGTGACTGTCGCGCCTTTGTGGCCGACCATTGCTCCCTTATGTTTCTTTTCGCACGATCATAGATCGTGTGCTTGGTTGCACTGCTTGGTTGTACTGCTTGGTTGCACCGAAAACGTATTGACGTCGTGTTTGTAAACAGTGTCGATATAAACAGCGGTCGCACGTATCGCCAAGACGCTTTTCTGCCTCCATTGCATCAGGTAGTGGTGGCATCAACTTCGCTTACCAATGCACTAGTATACCATTGGGGCGACACAACATCCACGAATTCTTTGCCTATCAACCTCCGTCAATGGCGTGTTGAAGCCGAGATGTATCGACTACTACGATGCAGCTGCAACGAACAGCGTGCACTGATGATGCCTGCGACTGGGATGGCAAAGGCCACTTCAATCTACTCCAAGGGCCAAACGTCGACGCCTTATCCGGGCTTTGCTACGACTGCATCATACCGGGCAACTACTGATACACTATTCC
>CANTFL010000293.1:0-30222 GCA_947650285.1 Hyaloperonospora brassicae | reverse complement strand
ACTTGACGACTCATATCGACAAATTGCCAGGTAAAGAACTTTCATAGGACGTTGAGTCATCGGGCCTATGTTCGACCTGGGTCTTGACGCGCTTGAGCATGACCATTTCGCTCGCTGGGTGTTGGTGAATCGCAGAATGCTGCTGCAAGCTAGCGGTATGCAAGCTCAATAAAGTGAGGCAAAGGAGTGAAAACCATAATGCCTAACTCATGCAAGTGCAGATGGTTAGTCGGTGACCCACACAATGCTTGACCAGCATCGCCTGTATCCTTGATTCGAGCTCAACGCTTACTTGTAGCCGTGCGCTGCCCACATAACCAAAGTAGTTTATTTACACTAGTGGACCAATTGAATAAATGCGATAGGAATCAGGATCAGGTGCTTGATCGCTTACTCGAAGTGTCAAACCTCACAAAGATGCAGACATAGAATTACAGGCTCAATCGTTTCGACCTAATAGTCAATGCTGCGTGCCAGGCGCATCGTCGGCGGTTCATGTAGCGACGATAAACATCGAGCCGAGAAATTACAAAAGCTCTTACCGCCGGGAATTACTGGAGAGCATAATGTGATACAAAAGCAAGAGGGCTGCAATAGTCGAGCCGCAATGAACTCACTAGCCTCAGGAATAAGCTTTAGGACAAGCCAATGGCTACGGGCAAGCAGGTAAGTACATACTCGGTCCAACCAATCGTTTTTATGGGGTTCCGATGTCGATCATGTGGCTGCTTCACATATTCCTGTTGCGAAAGACGATCACACGGCCATGCCAAGTCCATTAGACTGCTGCAGACTGAGGAACCGTTCAGCGCATAGCTCATCGATATGAGTCGTTCTAGATTGAGAAAACTCGATTTTGTCGAACAAGTTCAATTCACTGATCGATTGGGATATCATTAACAGCCACAGCGAGATATTTTGGAGTGACCTGTCGCAGACAGCGCATACCGCATTTTCTATAAACGCAGCGGCGCTTCGTCGCGAGCAGACAACGACAGTCTAGTGTGCATCTTTTTGCAGCGAGGTCTACAGAGACACGCTCACTGAGTTTCATCAGCTTTTTTTATGTGCTTCGGTGTCAAACATGCTGCAGCGAGATCTCACGTATACCCCCAGGCAGCGATTCACAATCGACGGTCGGCTCAAGCACACTTACAAAATCGATGCAGCTCTCAACGCTTTCGTGCCCCTTGCAACCACTTCTTTGCAGCAAACCACGTGAGAAGTCCATGATGTAACCAACTTTGGTCTCACGGACCTTATTCTTGATGGAATGACTCGCTCTTGAGAAACGAAAACCTGTACCCATCTTGCTCAAGTTTGACAAAAAGCGCGGTCATGATAACTTGAAACTCGAAAGAAGTTTTACCACCCAGCGACATCGACAAATGCTTCAACATGCGTGACTGGCACCAGCACAATGATCTTTGACTTTATCGACGGACCTGAAGAATCGATACACGAGTCCGAGCACGACACTAGCATGATTCTTGCGTGAGCGACTTAAACTTTATCTAAAGCCCTCAGCTCATTTACCAATGACATCGCCGCTTCCCTGTTGTGAGAAGGAGCTGCGGCAATGTACAACGTGTAAAGCGACGAAACCCCATCAAAGCTGATCACTGGTTGATACGCGCGGTCCCACATCTCATCGTCGCTGCGCATGGTCTCACTTCGAAGGTCCCTGAATCGATTGTGACGAATGAAAGAGATCTTTCGTTAGACGCTGAGCAACACTGGCAGTCGACGCGTGACTCGACTTCACTCGCCATTCGCAAACGCATACCTTCTAGGCTCCACGAAAGTCCCAGAACGAACTCGTTCGACGAAAAAACGTGCGTGGAAAAGCTCACCGCACCTTTACACATACCCTTTCGCCTCGTGTTCTCCTTGATCCTTATTGCTCTCGTACTTGTCAAGACCGCAGTCAAGAGCTCATTATTCAACCCACGATGGAAAGCTTATATGTGACGGAAAGCGCTTTTGCCGAAAGGCGAAAGGGCATACCCTTTCGCTTTTTTGGCGAAAGGGTATGCCCTTTCGCCTCGTGTTCTCCTTGATCCTTATTGCTCTCGTACTTGTCAAGACCGCAGTCAAGAGCTCATTATTCAACCCACGATGGAAAGCTTATATGTGACGGAAAGCGCTTTTGCCGCGACATCGTCGTCATCTTATGCCTACACGTCGTCCCCGCTCTACACTCCCCCACCAGACTCGTCTTTGGCCTCTAGTCCAAGTGAGGACGCGTTCTCGTCTGCTCAGGGCGACATCCCAATGGCGGGGTTCCCACTTGCGAGTTCGGACAAACATTGGGACAGTCTGAGCGACGACTTCATCACCAACGCGCTGAATTCCTTTCCGCCGTCTTCCGCCCTCGGGCTGGACGAAGAGTTGGATTTCATGACGCAGAGTGCTTCAAGCGATCCGCGATGTTGTCAGAGCGAAGCGACGCCTTCGTCTCCGTATTCTGGAGCGCTCTTGGCTGAGTCCACGTACCCGAACAGCTCTTCGTGGGTTGAAGAAGTGCCTGTAATGGCACAGGTAGAAAACTTACCACAGCTCGTTGCGACTCCACCAGCGGTAAAGAAAGGAGCTCGCGGACAAGGCAGAAAAAAGTTGTGTTCCCTGCCGCGCCAAAGAAGCCCACGGCAGGTCTCGACGAGCATAAAAAGCAGCGACGCCGGTCGCAGATCGCATTGGGCGTGCAACGCCATCGAGAGAAGAAGAAGAGTCTGGTCGTGTCGTTGCAGACCGAGATGAGTCAACTAACGAGCCACTTGGCGACTCTGCGAGCCGAGCGACGGGCTCAACTCGCGAACAACGACGAGCTCATGAAGAACGAGGAAGAAGCGATGACGCAACGGCGCAAGCGGAAACAGGCCGAGCAGCACAATCAGCTGCTGAAAAAGGCGCTGTTCCAGCAGACGACGTTTCTCGGGGGCATGCGGGCCATGATGGGCGGCAGCAACTTGCTGCTTTCCAAGACGCTCGAGTTCCACGACTGGGTGCACTCGTACACGGCCTTGTCGGCCACGGAATCTCTTGGGCGGCGCAAAGAGTACGTCGCGCACTTTCCACGGAGTAAGATGGAGTTGGCGCGGAACATTGTGATCCAGAACACCGAAGAAGATACTTTGCGCTTGTTGGCCACGGGCGGCACAACGACGGCGAACATTCGGATTTTGCACGACGGGACGCGGCACGCGCGCGAGATGCACATTGAGTCGACTGGGGGCATCACACGGGACCTCTTTGGTCGCCGCAGTAGCCGTCAGGATCCGTATACCTCGTTCGTCGACGATGCCGGTGACGGCCGCGTGATTAAGGAGTTCTCGTCCGTGTTTGTTTTCCCCGAGACCGTGCACTGCACGCTATATGCGCTCATGCACATTGTCGCCAGTAGCATGAAGACCATCGGCGTGTACTACTCGGGCGTGTCGTACGAAGCGCGAGCGTCGGAAGAAGTGCACCTCGAGGAGGACAATGGCTTGACGCACTCGGACGTGTACTACTCGGACCTGGTGGCGTCCATGGAGCCCGTGATTGAAGAAGTCGACGAAGCGGATACGGCTGGGAACATTGACGTTGAAGCGCGGGTTTTGACGCGCGTGCAATGTGGACAAGACGAAGGGATCCTCTTGTGGGACTACGCGGACGAAGACGCGTTGCACCCGATTCCAGTCGACTCGCCCGACCGCAAAGCCATTCGCCGCAACGTGTGCGGTGCAATGATCGTACGACGCGAAGTGGGCACCGGTTTGCTCTCAGTGCGCCACGTCTCGATCAAAGCGTATTGTCCGCTGGCGCAGCCCAAGAACGTGCCGGGAGGGCCCGAGGCGTCGGACGCCGAAGAGATTCGACGGGCCATCACGCGACGCATTGGCCTGCAAGCGACCGAGTCTGAACGCTTGCGGGACCGGTGCTTGGGCTACGTCTACAACGACATTGTCCGTCGCTTGGAGATGCTGCAAGTGTCGTGAAGCCCTGGAGTCTGAAAGCCGATCGACCGGTTGGGAGGCTTATGGAACGACCGACAAGAGAATACTCGTGCAGCTATCTATGGCAGTGCTTTATGATTTCGTTAATACCAGGTCTCGATCGCATATTCGTTCGTCCCTCCTGTCTACCTGCCTCGCTCGTCTCCCTCGTTAGTTCAGAGCGGCAACGAGCACAACGGCCACAATCGCCGCGGCAACGAGCACGACAGCCGCAATCGCCGCGGCAATCGCTCCGATGTTTGTCTGCGGCTTCACCATCGACGATCCACTCGTCTCGCGCGGGGTCGTCGCGTTTTCCGGCCGTGTCGTGGCATTATCCCTATCTCCTGCGCCACTGGCTGAGCTTGTGACCGTATACGAGTCGGCGATCCCGACGCCCGCGGCATTGCGCTCGGCCCCAGTGTCGAGGACCTCTTTCGGGCAAATGGCCGAACAGTTGAAGCGCTTGGCGGCTGCCAACTGCTTCTCGGCCACGTAGTTCTGCACAATGCACGACATGCACGTGTGGCAGATGGACGCCGGCTGCGTCGCCTCCGAGTTCATCTCCTGCAGACAGTGCAGCCGCTCAGCGCAGACGGGGCCTTCTTCCTGAGACGTGGCAATGTAGCCATACGAGTCGACGCACTGGAGCTGATCGCTGCACTCGCCAAACTGGGCTACAGTGCCCGACGTGGCGTTCGGGTTCACCGAGTTCTGGCACTTGTCGGCGTCTGCCGCATGGCACTCGCACATGTTGCACCGAGTGTCGTGGGTTACATTCGTGGCCGACAACATGCTCACGCGTACCACGCCTTTCACCTTGCCGCACGCTGCCGTAGCTAGTGACTGCGAGATTAGTACGCCCGCGGCAAAACCCCTCCGGTCTCCTTTCGGGCCTGCTCTAACAGGGCGGGCAGGGAGTGAGATCGCAAAATTGAGTAATGAGAAGTGAATAAGTAGATGGCTTGTACAATGGCTGTTCAAGATGACATCATGTAGGTTTTTGACGACAACAGCACGCGACGTTCCCCGGTCAGTGCTGCGTTGGCCGATCGTATATTCGGTGTTCGGCGTTTATTAATCCGACGAGGTCGCTTGCTGCCAGCTGCGATCGTGCCTGGTTCGGTTAAAGTGGATCACCAATTGTGCCGTGTACTGGAAAGTGCGCCTTACACTATCACATGAAGTCAATCTTACGCCATGCTAGGTCGACTCTACCTTCGCAATTCTTTCATCACAAATGACAAACAAAAAGTACTTGGGACGTGACGAACGCCTGACAAACGACTTGGCACTCTGCGTGCTACCTTCTTTGTAGATATGCTCGTCAGAGCTTTGCAGTGGCAACGCTAGCTGCGTAAAGCGAACGCATCAAGGCATTCATCTCACGTGCAAAATTATAAACTGGCACACCTTTTTCACACACACATCATGCGACACATGTACAGGCGACGCCAAAGTTGAGGTAACGATTGATGCTTACTATGTGAATTTCTTTTTTGTACCATACAATCGGCACGACGCTAACATGACAGGGCAGCTGTTCAATGACATCATGAAGTTCAATTAAACCCTGGTTAATCCGATCCCTGCCAATCATGAGATATTGCTATTTATGATAAAGAGTCGATCCAACGATTCCGTTTCAGCAGGAATGTGAAGGGAAAACTTGATAACGAGCAAATTTGATGGTTAATCAATAATCCCGTCCAAATTAATAATCTTTATCCGGTATTTGGGTCGCTGGCGTGGCACGACCGTTACACGGGACAAATCTGGGAGCAAAATCACGCCTTTGTCCAATATGCAGATGTATAATATAGGGAAATGATCGAAATGTAATGTACGCATTCCTCCCATGACACGTCTCGCTAGATCTGTATAATCATCGAGTACTGAAATGATGGTTCGAACTACATTAACCTTTCCCTCGGAGCTGATCTCTGTCTACAGGCTTGTGAAACCTTCTATTGTCGACTCCGACTCCTATTAAACCGCTGCTCCCATCAAAACCCCAGCGTCCGCTTCTTCGCTGAGCAGAGCTGTGGCAGTTAGCGATTCCGTACCCGTGTCGGCCACGGCTGCGCAGCAAATGAAGTCGTTCAGGTCCATCGGGTCGCGTATGCGCAGCCGATAAAGTTGTTATAGCAGGCTGGTGTTCAGATGGTCGTCAGCGTCATTGAGTGATCTACGAGTGGTCGTACGGACATGCACGGGCCCTGTGTACATCAAGCAGTTTAGTAAAGCATCGCTTGGAACGTCACACCAGCAGCATTATATCTAATTCATCGCCGTTAGCTGGTCAAGCGTTTAAAAACTGGTCTGTAAATCTTGTTTTTTCATTACTAAAGCATGATCGAGCTGGCGATGACGGTATCGATGCTTGAATGAGGTGATAATACCGGCGTTAATGCGCTGCATTTTGGCGATCATGTTTATAAAAGGAGCACAACGCTCGCACTCTAAAACTTCAATTCATGAGAAGTATGCATCGATGCATTGTCGAGAAGGAAAACGATGGATCGTTTTTGTGCCCCCATATCGTTGTCAAGATAATGATGCCACTCACGGAATCGGACACCGGTCATCCACGCCTTGAGGTTGCTGCGATATTTAAAGCCAAGTTGATATCATATCTTCTTTTAAAAATTGCGGCTTCTACGCGTGACCAATGATGAGGTGTATCGTTTGTCCGAGACATCAGCGCAGCAAATCGATCAACCGTCATATGATTCTTGCTCTTCATCGATTCTCTTACTTATTCGTTTATATATGGTCGGGCGCGGGGCTGTAAAATAGCCCCTTTTGTCCATGTTGAAGATGTCGGGAAGATGAATTCTTTTGAATATTCCCGGATGGCTTCGAGCTACGCAAGAATCTTTTCCGAATGTGCAAAGCCGCTCAGATCGTGATTGCTTCGCTGATCGAAGCCGTGACCTATAACCGAAGCTGAAATCCACCCATTCGAACCCAACAGCAGCTGGTCTTTTTGAATACCAATCAAAGTTGCATATCGCTTCGCTCTCGCCTTGATCAGATCTTCTCTCACCATCACGCGCTTGGCTTTACTCTGCTGCACTTAATTCGCAAGGTCTTCATCGGCTGCAGGATACAAGATCACTAGGGTCCGATTAAACTTAAGGTCGACGTCCATCACGTGCAGGAAGTTTTGACGAATACGCGGCATTCCATAGACCGTCTCTTATGAGGCTTCTTGAAGAGAACGAACTTACAACTCGCCCAATCTTCTAGCTGTGAGTGTGTAAGAGTGGTGTTTTCGTCATGCCCATAGTCGATCTTCTTCATTTGCTCATACGTCACGATACAAACTTGTTCGGGCCACAACTGCATCGTCGTGTTAATGGCGAATTAGCAAACCGAAAAGTGATTTATTCGTTCGTGCATAATTCTCCTACTGTAATTGTACTTACCATGCCGTCCATTAATAATGCTCTACCAACATAAATAGCAACAGATTTCTTCCTATATCTATGATGGCGTCATGGTCTCGAATGTCGGGGCCGTCACTGCCGACAGGCAGTGCTGGTGAAGAAGACGATACACGAGTACCCACAGGCTTAGCATACTCTTTTGCTCGTGCCGGTTCTCGGACCGGTCACCTCTCCGATGGTGCAACACCAACATTGTTAAGCAACACGCATACACAAAATTCGTCAGACACAACACTGATTTGACATGTGTACACAGTTGTTATACACACTCACACAAACTAAATATAAGCATATTAATCTACTCGCCAAAGCACATGCATAGCGCATCACCAACACTTTGTTGTGCTTCAAGTTTTTTATTGAGTCGCTCCAACTACAATTGTGTTGAAATTACGTGCTAGCCACTAACCTGGTTTCATTTAATATTTTGGGGGCTGTCAATAAATTAACGGTATTTACCTCTCTACAATTTGTTGCTTTTGTTATACATAATCCAGTCGTGCTCCATGAGTCATATCGAATTTGGCATGGAATATATATCGCATGATTGTTATGAACGTCTCCTTCAAAAAATAGCGTGTAGGTACTCCCCAATATGAGGCACAGCAATAAAGCTGATAAACAAGGAGTATAAACGGTACAGCTGTGGTCTAAAGAACCCTAAACATGAGCGAGATGACGCCATCTCACCTGCATTCGCCGAGAGAAGAAATGGACGAGGTGGGCCCGCCTACTATGGCAACGGATCAAACGGTCGACGAGCAGGCAATGGGCGACGGTTAGAGTGACAGCAGACCGGGCAAAGGGGATACGAAGGCATTTAACGGGACACACGGCACAATATCAAAGAAACAGGCGGAGTGTTCGATGCCACAGTTGTTGACATGTGACCCGAGATAACAGGACGAGAAAGAAGTTGAACGGAGCAGCGTCAAGAAGACGTAAATCGCTTGTATTTATAGGGACACTGGAGCCCAGCGGTATACCTTTGACTTAACGTAAAGTAAGGCTAGTAAATTGACATCGCAGACGTCAACGGCTCTGGTCAATGAGATGGCAGACAACGCCCCACGTCAGCCTCGTCGAAGCAAGGTACACAACGGTACAACACCTGTTCGCGGAGGTATATGACACAATACCAGTTCTTTTTTTAGGCGTTACCAGTGGAGAGAAAGCATTTTATCTCTTAGTGCAGCAGAAGAGACCATCTTGTTAGCATCGTTCGTTCGAACCTTCATTCAAGACCACAGTAGGTTGTCCAATAAAAACTTTTTGGCAAATTCTATTTTGCATGAACCGTTAACCACAATGGGGACCTTTAAGTTGATCGCGCAGGCTAGCCATTCAGCACAAGTGCTCTTAATCTTTGGTTTCGAACCATTATGAAAAGTGATTTAAACTCGATTCGCCTCAACACGCCAGGCATCAACTCACGTCATCGAACAGCAATTGCGATTTACTAACTTTATGTTTGACCCCACAGTTTTGAATAACGAAGACATAACTTGTCTTAAAGCTCTATGTGGAGCCCTGCTACTGGGCCAGAGCAGCAACAAGTTCGGGAAGGCCTGTATGATAATGGATAGACATCGCGGGAATGGAAGAGGATGCGGTAACGAGACGTCGCAAAAAGTCTCAATTTCATACGCAAGTTCATTAGACTGGGGCGTAACTGCGCCTTTACAGTACTGTACAGGGTTAAGCCGAGAACGAGTTTTTTTGCAATTATATATCTCTCGGGTAATTAAGACCAGACGATCGAGATCAAAGGCCATACCAGAAGCTGCTCTGGAATCGGCGGAGCTGGTACGAATGAAGCACCCATCTCAACATCGGATGCTCGTTTAGAATAAGACAATAATCTTACAACCACGTTAACAAGACCATTTATTTCTGAGTCGTCAGCCTATTTACAGCGGACCTCCGTAAAGATGCACAAGTGCCGTACTGTCGTGAGGTTTATCGACTCTAGAACTTTCATCGACTGACGAGGGGGTGATTTTAGCAGCGACGGTAGGGCCTGAATTATTTACCAAGAACGACTCATAAATTACAGTGAAGCTCCGCAAACTTACCTGTTTCAGTGACTTAGGCAGGCTAGCTGTAACAGGGTGACTCCTTTCGTTACAAACTAGAACGAAGGTATCAATTTTTAATATTACAATTTATATTATTCAAACAACATGACTCGAGAAAGGTGATGTTGACGTTATATTGCCTTCGAGGGTAATATTCTTTGGGAATCGACTTATCGTTTGATGTACCGTGTACATAATACAAATTAAACAACCAATCGCTGCTAGACGCGCGCAATGGGTGGTGAGCAAGAAACCCACATAGGAGATTGTGGTTCAATACAGTTAGATCAAGACAGAGATGACAGATTAAAGAAACATAAATATAACAAATACAATTCTACTTTTACCCTCATACAGAGCTTTCGGGTTCTGCTAACTTCCTCGCGCTTCCTCACGCCACATGCACGTGACGCCGGAAGTACTCCGCCTAGTGTTCTGTCAGCACAAAGATTTCCTTTCATCTGGTAAGAGCGTGTGCCGTTACAACAGGAAGAACTTTGAGTCCGTCCAACGACCACGACCACCGAATATGGCATGACCATGTTGGATAAAGAGGAGATCTTTCACGTCACGCGTGAAGTCTTTAACCATTTATGTGACATCGACTGGAGGGCGAAAGAGCGAATCAGTTTTACTGTCGGCAATATCGCTGTTGGCGCCATGTTGAAGTATCTTGAGAGAGACCAACAACATGCCGTTAAAGCCAAGTTCATTCAACATGGCTTGACGTCAAAAGATAAAAGTAGCATCAATTAGCCATCAAGGCTCTCAACAGGCGATCAGTTGAGAGAAATCGGTTCTTAACAGACAGATATATTGAGGCGGAAGCAATTCAATGCTGCTGTGGGTGGGACGACACACGCGCGTCGTCCCAAAATTTGAACGTTGATAGCTCCGAAATAAGAGGAGTTGAAGAAGAATTCCTGTGAGTATGTTCCGTCGAACTAGACAGAGCCATAAAGGCGCGTCGTATCGACGATGAGCAAATGAAAATCACATGTGCTTAAACCCACTTTGCAGGACGTGCCTATACGTAGGCTTTATGGCCGGAGATGAGCGACCTATAAGCTTTCCAGGCGCTATAAGCCTCCAAGACCCGGCTCAAATAAACGTTTTAAACCGCCGCGGGCTGAGTTCAGGGCTCGATCAGAGCTCCTGAAACTCAAACAGGGCAAGCGTGCACATCACGCTTACGCTCATCATATACGGTTCCTCGCGAGTAGTATAACAGCTATCTCAGTACATGAACAAACTTTTTTACTATAATTATGCAAGTGCTCGCAGCTGGGCTCTTCAGGAACCACCTATTCCGCTAAGATTCGGGTACGCTTGATCCAGCGATCTCAGCTGCGGAACAGGAATCCTTAGCATGAGATAGGCTCATGTTATTTGGGTTTCTTATAGCCCACCGATACGACAGGAGACTGGAAGTTCAGGATCGATGGACCTATGCTATGTTGAGAGCGAGCGGTCTCTTTATTCAAACAATAAGCGATTGCAAAAGTGCAATCGCTGTCAGAAGTAAGGACCTGCGCTCATTAGATTAGTGCCCCACGTTTTGTCTCCAGACAGCAAAAAAAAACGAAATGATCGGCCATTAGCCAAGAAGAGCAATGAGCGTGGTTCCAACGCTGATGCGAAACCGCAACAGCGAAGGCTACCAGCCAAAAATCGACAGTCAGTAGGGGTGTAGCACCCTAATGATTCAGCAACCTTAAGATAATTCGCAAATCGCTTGACGAAAGTTTCTCCAGACACGCAATCAATGTGTGTCTCTGCCCATGTGATGAGGTATCGCTCATCACGTTGGAGCTGCAAGTTACAAAAGGTTTGTTGCTTCGTGCTATAGTTGACTGTGCGGCGTCGAGCAACTTTGTTAGCCGCGACCTAATAGAGGTTCATGGGCTAAAGTTCGTCGAGCGCTACATCTTTCTAACGAGGATGACGTGACGCCTTGCCACGGGCGCATCCATAACCGTTGACAAACGTTTGGTAGGAATCCTCTACACGTTAGACGGTGAACAGTACGATGAAGAATTCATCGTATTGGATCTGGATGAAAAGTTTGATGTCATTCTGTTATTACCTTAATGCAAAAGGTACGAGCCAATAGTGAGCTGACAGCATCGATCTATGAAGCTGCCTGACGCTTGTGTATAAGATGAACGTCTGAAGAACATCATGGAGCGTCCAAAAGCATGTGTATGTACTGCGAGCGAGTGATTTGGCCACAATTGCGGTTCGGTCGCTAGCACGACTGTACAAGACATCAGTGTAGTTGTTTAACTACACTGTGGAGCAAGCTTCCAGCGGCTGTGCAAATGTACAGGCAGCTCCAAAGGTCTACCACTTAAACAAGTCGAGTGGGTCGGGGCATGGATGCATGCCGAAGGGTAACGTCCTACAAACGAACAAACCGGTTGTGTAGAAATGACAACGCGGTTATCTTAAATCGACTCGAGATTCGACCATAGAGGATCAATACCTGACTGTGGTTGCACAGCCCCAATAAGAAGACGTCGAGGAAATAATTCCTCACGTGATTGCGAAAGCAATTTTTAAATAGTTACATGCTGAGAGATAAGGCTTTCATCAAAATAAACGGACAAGCACTCAGCAGCCTGCGGAAACGAGTTCCTACGAATAACCGATACGTTGAACGTCACGATGAATGACGGATCATGCGTAGGGGCTAATACAATTGACCTTATTGCACTTACGAAGGTAACTTCGGAGATTAATCCAATGCTAACGCTACAACCGAAACGATTCTTGCGTGGTTTGCGTAGTGACAAAGTCGATCAGATCTGTGTTCTTGTCGTGGAGGACTAGGACGTCACCGAATTTCGGTCTACGACAGTGTTTGCCGAGAACGAACGAGTTCTCAGCAGTTTAATGATGGAAGAAAGATTCATAGATGAGAAGACTTGGATGGATCGATATGCATCTCAATCCTGGGAATCGCAGTAGGCAAATCCTTTGTACAAGGAATTTGATAGATTCAAGGATGTAGTCCCTGAATCAGTGCCTTGCGAGCTTCCTTAAAACATAGGCACTCGACAAGAGATCGAGCTAAACCGGAATCGAAGTACTGGGTCATGAAGCAGTGGCCACTACCTTGTGAACAAATACTAGCGATCGACAAGCTCTTTGCCGATCGCTTTGTATCTGGACATGTGAGGGAATCAACTTCTCCTCACATCCCTCCGGCCTTCTGTGTGCGAAAGACCACAGGAGGCTGGCGGATAGTACACGCATTCAACAAGTTAAATGATGCAACGGTACGGGATCAGATGCCGATACCGAGGAAGGACGTAATTATAGGTGTTATGTCAAAGAGTGCCATCTTCTCGTCCATGTATCCTATAGATGGCTTCTATCAGATCCTCATGTGTGAACTGGACATCCCGTACACAGCAGTGAGCGCACCCAGTGGTATGCTGTGTGAGTGGCTAGCGATACCACAGAGGGTGAGTAATGATCCTGCAACATTCAACAGATGTGTAACAAGTTTGTTGAGAATGGTGCGAGATTTTGCACCGGTTTACTTTGACGATGTGTTCGTCCATAGCCGGTCTATGGACGGAAAGACGGACGTTGAAGTTCACAGAACTCACGTTCGTCATATTCTTCAACTTAAACGCAAACATAAGCTGTACGCCAACCTCAAAAAGTGTATATTTGCTGCGAGTGAAATATTACTTCTTAGGTATACCGTAGGTAAGAATGGTGTACGTCCTGATCCCAAAAAAATCAAGGCGATCACCGAATTGTCCGTGCCAGTCGATGTCAAGGGACTTTGTAAGTTCTTTGGACTTGCGGCGTACTAGCACAAGTACTCGCGCAAATACGCCGAGATGACTGTGCATCTTTCTTGTTAACTTAAACAAAATGAAAAGTGGTCATGTAAAGCTGACTGTCAGCGTTCCTTTGAAGGTATCAAGCAAAGCTTGATGCAATCGCCCATACTGGCGATTTCAGATAAGGACAAAACATTAAATGTGGTATGCGACGCCAGCGATTTTGCAACCGGCTGTGCGTTGATGCAATTTGGTACAGATGGCGCAGAGCACGTCGTCTGCTATCAATCTCGTCAGCTGCATGCAGCTGAGAGTAATTACTGAGTGCATGGAAAGGAGATCCTTGCCATGAAGTATGAAATGGATAAGTTTCGTGTCTATCTCTTGGTAGTTACACCGTTCATCGCCTTAACGGACCACGCATCACTACGCAAGGCCTTAAACAGTCCACACCTCTCGCAACGAATGGCGAGATGGCTGTCTTTCTTCTCGGAGTAAAACTTCTCCGTGGAGTGTAAACCAGGACAATGGAATTTCGTCGCTCATGAGCCTTCGCGTCGGCCCGATTTTGAGCCGACTACACGCGTCAACAATGAGTACAGGACCACTGCTGCAACACTTACAGTCAGTGTCCCTTCGTCAACGTTACTTGACGACGTGAGGAAAGCCTACGCGGAAGATGGAGATCCTCTGCGGTCAATATATCATCTTGTGGATGCAACCCGTAAATCATCAAAAAAAGTCACCGTCTTTGTGCTGTTGCTCATCGGATCGGTGCACAACACGCAACGGGTTGCTATACTATACATACGTTGCCGGCGACACGCCTCGTGTCGTCGTTCCCGCTCATAGCAATCTGCGCTTGAGAATCATGTATGAGTGTATCAATGCCCCAACAGGTGACCATCGGGGTAGAGAAAAGACTAGCCTTTAGCTAAGGCGAGACTTTTACTGGCTCCACCACATTTCAAGTTCGGACGCATGTACATTCGTGCTTGCAAAGTGCGTCAATGGGTGAAGGCTAGTATCTAATCCCGTGCACCCTTATAGCGTCCACCTGTACCGGCAGAGTACTTGTCGTCCTTTTTCGAAACTTCGTCTTCAGGTTACCCGAAGATGACCATAAAATAAAGATATTCTTGTGATTGTTATCCAGTTCAGCAAGATGGTGCATCTTTATGCAGTACCAGGGTCCATTGCGGCTTAAGGCTGTTCCCGTGTCTTTATCGACACGATATTTCGACTACATGGGTTACCCCGTGAACTCATGTCCGATCATGATCCTCGATTCACGTGAAGTTGTAGCAATTCGTGTTCCGATATCTCGAAAAGAGTTTAAAAATGTCGACAACTGGAAATCCCGGATCAGATAGTCCAAATGAAGGTGCAAACGTGTCCTCGAGAAACTACTTAGAGGATAAGCCCACTACTTCTCGACTGTGAGCAATTACTACCTCCGGTGGAATTTGCCATCAATAATTCGGTGCATGCTTCGACCCAGCCAACAGCTTTCTTCGTTAGTGGCTTATGCCATCCACGTCTGCCCACCCTATTAGAGTTTGACTCGAGTATAAGAAGGGGAGGTACTCGCTCGAACAAAAATGTTCTGGCTCTTGCTCATCACTTGTCGAAGCTAACGTCGTCACTTATGATGCCGATGTCATATAGATCGACATCGAAGAAGAAGATCAGCTCAATAATAGCTCTGACACTATATATTCAGTCAGATGGTGATGAAGATGTTGGTAGTTTTAGCATCGTCAAAGACTATTCCAGCGACGATGATGACACCCTCGCTGATGAACAGAAAGAGGAAAGGACTATTTCTGCAGTTCGCACAGGGCGAACTGAACAAAACAAGTTCTCGTCAGCAGAAGGATTTCTGCTGGCTCGAGAATCAGTGGTCTGATTCGTGCAGGACTCGATCGCTCACTTGGTAGATCAGTATAAACGGAACGCTGACAAGAACGAAAGAGCAAATGTTCTTTCAATTTTAAAGGCGATTGAGTCCCACTTTCTACGGTGAATCTACCTAGACACGTAGTGACTAACGTGGGCAGCAGTAAACTACAACCCTAGTACACTGGCCTCTTTCGTGTTCTGCGCCGATGAGGCAACGCATACACGATTGAGCTGCCACGTGGGATGCGTACCCATCCTACGTTTTGCGCGAAGCGTCGCCGCCTGTACTGTAAGTACGAGCTCTCTTCCGACGGTGAGTATAACCCCCACGTTCAAGAATCTCCATCATATCGTTGTGCTCGTGATCCAGGCGATCAATCTAGAATTGTAGTGAAGATACCTCTCCACGTTAAGGAGAGATCTCACTACGAGCTGTCGCCAGATCATCAACAAGGGAACGGACATCTTGTTCGACCTGAAGCTGTGCGACGGCGAGATTGGCGAGATCCTTCGCACGATCAGCCTCCTTTTTCTGCAATGCTTACGCACATTATCGTTTAGAGCATCTCGTCTATCTCTCTTATTCTCCAAAATCTCGGGCAATTTAGCGATTGCGCGATCTATCTCGCCTTGGTTAAGATGGTGAGTTGAACCACTATGAGGAGGGTGTTTCTCCTTCCCATCCTTTGTTGAAGTCACACGGTGGTCAACGCTTGCTTTTGTAGGGTATCTTGTAGATCCATGACGATTCGGGATCAATGACGAGCTACCTCGTCAAGTAGCGGGGGTATCCACTATCGTGGAACATCTGAAAGCAACACTCCTAGCTGATAGTGGATGTCCTCGTTCTCGTCGAGCTGTTCGACGAGACGCACCCTTTGATGATGGAGGGCCATCGTCAAAAGAACAAACCGACGCTTTCGTAAACAAATTGTAAAGTGTCAATCCCTTGGTACATCTTGGACGAGGTACGCTATTTCCAGTAGGGTTTATTAGCGAAGATGAACTTTTTGAAGGGCGCATATAGAGTTATCAATACAATTCAGACAGTTATCTCCCCACGAGAGGCAAGGCAAACCTGCCTTTGGAGAAAATCGGTGCAATTTATACCGAGCACCGGTTGACGACTACTGTTCAAACTGATTGCGATCTGCAATAAGTTTGTTAAGCCAAGCGTCACGTCCAGCATATTTAATATTACCAATGAAAAAATGCCACACATGCACCGACGAAAAATTGTATCTGTTGCGGTTGCCATGGTACCATCGATGTCTGAAAAAGACATCGATGTAAAACTCATTTTAATGCGATAATCACTCGCACTGACATCAAGACCATGTAATCTTGACGAATCGAAGAGTGAGATCTAATAATTCTTAGTGGTATATTTAAACCACTTCTTCAGGTTGCGTTGAGAAGGCATTCATGTTTAAATTTAAAAGCAGGTCGCAACACGCTGCGTTCCTGCTCCTCCTATGCAGTGCCGTCATAAATACTTGTCATTATAATCGCAGATATCTATGATATTGCTACGTCTAAGATGATCCGTGTATCGTCAAAGGCATCACCACGATGACTAACGTCCTCTTCTTGCGCACTCGCATCAAATGAAAGCGAGCTCGATCGGTTCGATCCCCACGGCGAGTGCTCAGACTCGTCAAATGAGCCAAACATTTCACGTCGCAAAGTCTTGTCGAGGCTGCCACGAGGCACAACAGTCGTCGTGTCCGCACCTCTAGCCTTACAGATGGAGTTGCGGGCGACATTGGGTTGGACGGGGGTCCGAACCAATATCGCCCGAATAGACAACCTCTATTTCGGGGTCGACGTCCATGGGTCTACTTCCCCTGGAAGAAGCTGCTGACGAAGAAGCTGCCCTTAGATGAAATGGTTCACCTGTAACAATGGTTGTTACAGGCTACTCATTAGCATCAGCAGGTGATGAGAAGATTGTTGCCGAGTCTTGGGTAGCTTGATCACCGACTTCACGCATCCGTGCAGCCGCTTTAGTGGCGGCCTTGTACGCGCACGGGATACGGACGCATCTATTAAAATTGTCACCCGCCGGAAAGATGTAATGAATAAAACAGAATCAGCAAGTTCTTCCTTTCCCACAGAGCAAATAAACGTTTATCACTCTGTGACCAATCTATCAAATCACTCACTGTTACTGATGGATAAGACAGTTTGATGTAACTTAGCGACCCAGTAACATATAAATTGGTCCGAAGGTGTCACATTTTGATATTTACATTCAGATTATTCAAAAACATGACTCGAGAAAGGTGATGTTGTCGTTATATTGCCTTCGAGGGTAATATTCTTTGGGAATCCACTTATCGTTTGATGTTCCGTGTACATAATACAAATTAAACACTAATCGCTGCTAGACGCGCGCAATGGGTGGTGAGCAAGAAACCCACATAGGAGATTGTGGTTCAATATAGTTAGATCAAGACAGAGATGACAGATTAAAGAAACATAAATATAACAAATACAATTCTACTTTTACCCTCATACAGAGCTTTCGGGTTCTGCTAACTTCCTCGCGCTTCCTCACGCCACGTGTACGTGACGCCGAAAGTACTCCGCCTAGTGTTCTGTTAGCACAAGTTTTCTCTTTCATCTGGTAAGAGCTTGCCCCTTTACTTGTCAGCCTTCCTCTTGGCAAATTTTTTGATCGATTCCGACATAATAGACTTAAAAAGGTATTCATCTATATCAGGTACGTCATCTATTTGAAGGGTGACATTGAGCTTGTGGGGTCCTCTTCTCATGGATAGTGTTGTGCGTGTACTCTGCTTTAATACTTCCATCATCGTGATTCATCCAAATGTGAGCCGTCGGTTGCAGTGGCTTTAATGCGGTAACGTATTGTTTACGCTTCCACGATGCATGTTCACGGAGGGTCAGGTCCGAGTTCCTAGCAAAAACGTCGTAACAGAAGGTGACGGAAGAGATCTCGACGACATAGACAAACCTTTTTGCAGATTGGAAAAGATATAGAAAATGGAGGCGGCTTGACGTCGTCCTAATTACCTTCATGCAGCTGAAACGACGGCTCAAGCTGCAATAACGTCATATGAGGCGGGTGACATATCGAAATAGTTCACGGCTACCTCTCCGTCATAGATCCTATAAATCAGCAGTGCACCGAAAGCGGAACGTAAGCCAAAAACTCGACCTAAACAACCATGGATCAACGTACCTATAAAAGACAGCCGCTCGAGGAGGTCGATCACAAGCGTTAGTTCTATACCACTTTCGCGATCTGAAGGGTATCACGTCTTGGATGACAACGGCGAAGTATATAAGTGAATACTTAAGAGATGGATGACGACGCTAACCAGATAAAGAAAATGCTCTCGAGGACTAGTATTTTTTACTTATGTGCAAAAGACAACAGTGCCAAGGTTCTTCCCAAACGCTCTCCCCTCACAGCATTGGAGAATACCAGGAAATATGACAGAAAAAGCGATGGGTTTCGATCCTGTCTCTGCAATACCTGTTATATTGGCCATTAATCGTCAAGAACGAACATCATTACAAAAGCATTATCGAGCGTAAAGCAAATCACCGCACGCCTTCATCCCGACGGGCGCTCGATCGACATACACCATGGAATATATGATTGATATAACTTTCTAATTAGGCCCTATTGCCGTTATCACAACGAATACAGATATTCCACTAGTCATGGTCCTATTGCAGGTGGTGGCGGATGCCCATCCGGATGACCTGGACCAAACGCCGGAGTTTAGATAGATAGTATCAAACGAGGTTAAAGTTTTCAGAACATTTAAAGCCTTAAAGGCCAGATAGGCCACGGTCCTAAAGTGAATATCCTGACTAATTTCCAGTGCGGATGGACCACTATGAGCCTGAGTAAATCTCCCATTTGCATTGGTTCTTGGAGGATTACGCGACCAGTGCGCCAGCCAAAACAGTCACATTGCCTTAGAACATGTGGGGGGACGAGATATCATAGGCATGGCTTCGAATTTTTCGCAAATAATCGTATTTGGTATTCAACGTATGTATGACAAGTCGCACAAATGGCGATGTTCGAAACATGCTCCGACAACCGGCATTCGTTCCCATCGTGTGGTCGAGACAAAGGCAGAGTATCTTATTGTTATTGTGAACCTAGTGAACGAGGCGGTTGCGCTGAAGATAGAATCGCCGGATCATCCACTCCTAGTGTTGCAGTATGATGCTAGGCATTATACATCGTTAATAAACTCTATCCTAATGAGTCAGCTCCCCGACTTCAAGGCAGATGAGGATATCCAAGAAACTCCAGGACATGACTGAGCTGTGATCTAACACCGCTCAACCATGACTACTTGTGATACTGAAAAAACTTCCAAGGCATCGGCCCTACGAAAAATTTGTCGACGTGACTATGTCTGGTCAATCCGCAACGGGAAGTTAAGAGAACACAGATTCGTTCGATCCTGGACATAGCCGCGCGCTCGTTGTGGTGGATCGGCAACTAGTCATACCGCCACCCTCTATCACACCTCCATCTGTACGTCAAACCTCCCCCGCTGATCGTAAATTAGGATATGATGCGTCTTCTTCTAACAGCCTTACTTTGGGGGTATATTGACGTACCAGCAAGACGATTTCATCATGAAAAGGGGCCGCATCGAGTCACATCTTAATATGCTAAGTCATATTACAAGAAGCTCCGACCGCATTAATTGCAATTATTGGGCACCAGCAAGATAGAATATGGATTCTGGGTGGCCTAGCCCCCGCAAATAACATTTTTAATCGTCAATAGCTTAGCGGAAGTGTGGTAGCGGGTCGCTACCCACACTTTAGATCACTCACTGTGATTAGTCAAAAGATATTTGTTTACGAGGGGGGTTGGAATACGTTAGACGACACAATTATTAATACTTGGATGTGAGGAAGTCGATGCGAGTGTACAAAAGACGGATTGCGGCAATTTTATGCAAATAGTCTTTGGATCGACAAACACACTAATGGATATATAAGTGGATGCTTACGACGCAGCACCGTCCTGATTACTTTGTTCTGGCGCCACTTACTTAATATTTTTTACACCGGCTTTCATTGCGAGTTCGTAAGTATGCGGGAGCCGATCTGATCATGCGTTAAAATCCGCAGCGCCGTTCCAGGCTTGGTCATCTGTTTCGGCATTCGCTTCTTTATGAACGTGAGGATGCATCACTGGTGGAAAAACACTTCATCGGCTACAAGTAAGACGTCTAAAATTCGATCGCATACCAAGGTTTTTTGCACATGCGCCAGGTACAAGGAGGCGTATTACACACCCACTAAACGGGCAGATTGGTCAGTCATCATGAGGTTTTCTACACCGAATTGG
This sequence comes from Hyaloperonospora brassicae, assembly GCA_947650285.1. Taxonomy (NCBI): domain Eukaryota; phylum Oomycota; class Peronosporomycetes; order Peronosporales; family Peronosporaceae; genus Hyaloperonospora; species Hyaloperonospora brassicae. The sequence goes on along the minus strand of CANTFL010000293.1, from coordinate 9,654 downwards.
CATGTCCGAAGAAGGATCTTCTACTTTATAATTAGGTGCACCATAAAGGTATTCCTTATCGTCGGTCTACCTGGGGGTGGATTCAGCCACTGCGGACGCTTTCGATCGTCACACATTGCTAGACAGTTTCATATCACATGTACCCGACACCTAACTCGGCCTGACATAAACCAACGGCTTCTTACACATAATGTCGGAATATCTCAGCGGACAAACGAAAATAATAGATAAACGCCTGTCTACAGACTACTATGAAATGCCAGCCTTCACCTAGCTGTTTTTCCGATACGCATGTATCCAACGAGAAAGAAGCCACTGCACTACGACTAGGATAAAGAATATTGTGGGGCAAACACATGGACCCATTATTATTGCACACTTTCTTCTGTAGTATTGGCTCATTCAAGTCAGGCGATATATCATATATTAATTGTAGTAAGGCTTTGGGCGGCTTTCGTAGCAGTCGCCTGAAATCTAGGTCTTTGGCATTCCCGTGCAATCGGATTGACGGTTCACGATATTTTATTTCTTAATGTATACGCCCCAAATGACACATCAGAGCGCGAGGACTGTTTTACAAGCATCCATGATTGGATTATGCCGACTGACTCAACTTTTAATTGGGAGATTGAAAATTTGTACAGGCCCACAAATGGATCTCTGGGGTCATCGAGCGGCCAGTCTACCAGACAGTCCCGCATTAAGTTTAAGGTTGGAGAAGGCTGAAATGTGGGATGCTCAGCTCCTGCGGGAACATGTAAAAGATGGGGAGTCAATCACGACTCATCACTACACTTTTTGGACCAACGAGGCAGACTGCAAGATATACCGATTTTACGTCCCATCGAATTAGGCTTCTACATGTCTGTGTATTTACGACTTCCCTTGCTCAACCCTTTAATCATCAGGAAGTGGTACTCTATGTACGAGACAAACAACCAGGATGAGGCCATGATCTTAATCATCGGTACCTTTGCATTTATCCTAACAAAAGATTTGACCGGATCGCGTCTTACAGGACTTGATACAAGAAATGATAAAAATTAGGTGGGCCGCGCCCCAACACTTCAGTCATAATTTCCCATATCCAGGGGATGAAACACTGTATTAAAGTGGCTAGGAGGGATTTACAGAGGCGTAAACAAATCATTGCAAATCACAGGCTACGTTAAATAACCAATTATTGATCCGGTGGTAGTAATTATATCAGATCTGGAAGAGATGAGGGATGCCACATGGCTGGGCTAAGTGACAAAAAAGAGATACTGGCGGGGCGTCCGCGAAGGTCCTCAAAGCGTGTTCCCAGTTGGGAACGTGATCAGCCCGCCATTCCATGCGATCGCGTTATGTACCGGTCATTAAGGTAAGCATGTCGATTAAAAATTTGCGTCAGAATGAGCACACATGCTGAGCGTTAGTCATCGCACAACAATATGGATCCTTGTCGACGTATATGCGAAACTTTGCGATAATCCGCCGAGTTACGGCCCCAGACACTGATATCGAACAATTATTGAGGATATTTTGGAATCTGATGTTCATCCTGCCATTGCCGGTCTTCAACGACACAAATCGGCCGTTCAAGATGGCATCAACAACGATTTTTGCAAGGATTCTGCAGTGCTTATAACTCCGCCACTGTTCAAACGCAGCAAACAACTGGTTAGGTGCGGGGATTTGCCTTACTTATTTCAAAGAACACCTAGTTATCGCTTATAAAGTAGGAGACGAATTTAATGCAGTTAGATATCGTCCAATATCCTTGTTACAACTGAGTTCCAAATTATTTTTTAAGATTCTGTTTAAGAGAGTACGAACGGTCTTATACTGGGCACATTGCGACTCGCAACAAGGATGTGTTCACGGCCGCAGGATGACGAAATCAGTCATGATGATGGTGGCATGACATACAACTGCAACATACTTAGATGTTGTGACAGTCGATAACAGGAGATTTATAATTTTTGTTATCTATTGAAAGGCTTACGACACCGTAAATAGAGATTTAAATTAAGATGCACTATGCTATTTCGGGTACGACGACCGTTTGTTTGGCCGCGATAGCCGTATACACAAAGTCAAGACAGCCAGCTTTGTCGCAAACGGTTCCCTGCCTAGGGATCATTTAGTTATTTCAGGTATGTGGCAAGGCTGTATTCTCTCACATCTCATATATATTCTTAAGCTGTAGGTGTAAGTGATCGCGCTAAATCAGGACCATGTTCACCGAGAATTCGCATCTGCCAGGACTGTCAGGGAAATCGCAACTGTCTAAAAAAATTTGGAGACTCCACGTTTTTCCTCGAGGTAGCAGGGAACTCCCGCACGCTCTACTTATCATCCGAGATATTAATGCTTCGTTGAGCCTGCATGATCAACCGAAAAATAGCAAGCCAATATTTTCTTAACCGGTCTGTTTAAACTAAAACCTACAAGGGCATTTATGTCGTCCTACCAGACCACACAACTTGGTACCTGGTTAATGAAGTTGTAACAGGCGATTTAATGAACAAGAACTAAGCTATGCGGATACAAAAGATCAGGCAACGCCTAATTACACCAACTCTAGTGTTGACTTTTGTCAAGAACCGAGTTTCGATCATCATCTACATTGTTCTTCCCTCATTTCGATTTACTGCTAGTGTCATTAATATCTCCGATGGGAGATGAAGGAATTTCACAGTATATACAAGCACTCTGTATGGTCACACGCAACGACTACATTTACAAAGTCACTACAACGTCAGCCGGGGTTGTTAGTAAAGTCTGGGCTAGCGGGGATATTGTAGCAGCAGATATAGCTGTCCCTGTAAAACACAATGAAGAAAGCATACAAATACCTAACACAATCAGCGACTTGACATGTGTCTTGATGCCCAGCGCTTATGGTACTACTAGGGCGTAAACGACGACCAGCCCGTCAAATATCTCCAGCTCATGCTTTTTAAAGGGCGCCGCAAGAGATTAAACCAGGTCAAGACTTATCTTACGAAGTGAGTGAATGGATTGCCCCCGCACCGAAGAAATTAGGCCCGAATCACGACACAGATATCAAATTAATTCGGCCGATCTAATTGAACGGGTAGCAATCTGGTTGGAAGGTAAAACATTTGTTTTCTCTTCTTATTTGGACCCATTTACGCCACGACCAAAAGCACCTGGTCCCATGCCAGAAGTACGTACAGATATTCTGTTCTACTTCTAAGTGAATGAAAAAAATGGATTCGATTCTATAGCGGAGACATGCTGTGTAACGGGGCACCGGCAGCAACGTACTGGACTACCAGTGCAGACCCAACTTTCACTGACAATATTGATAGTGTGCGCTCTGCTACCTCTATACACTTCCCATACAAAGGGTAAACCTCTGAGACCAAATCTTTGGTCGTAGCAAAATATAAAATTGATACATAATATAATTAAGTTTAATATCTCTTGTGTCTGATTTGGCCTAACGTAATTATTTTTATGCAACCAAATGTATGATGCCGTTGACTCACCACCCATTGCTTGCGTCTAGCAGCGATTCATGGGGTTGACATACTCACAATATCAACCAATGAGTAGATCCTTAAGTCATATCAACAATATTACTGTATTTTTGATAGGGGTAGAAAAGATATTCAACAGATTTTCTAAAACACCATTACGCACAATGGTTATTTTATGTAACGAGCTACCCCGATAAGTCACCTCCCCCGCCCTAATACGGCTTATCACCTTGTGACTATCGAAACTTTGTGCCTCCCCGTTGAGCACCGTTGGGACAGAAGCACTTGCTTGATCAGATCCATTCATTTCTGACCTTGCCTCGCATAGTTGATATTCGCTGCGGGGAGACTCGAAGTCCGCAAAGCACGTGGATGCACAAGCCTTCGCGGCAGAGTATTCGTCGTCTCCTGCTTCTTATCTGCCTGCAGCACCTGTTTCCGCAGGCCCATATGGTACCCCACCCCGTGCACATGATGAATTAGAAATTAAAGCCACCTTTTCTTGGGAATAAGATGTGCATGACTCGGAAAAGACCTTAGAGGCATTCCAATCATTATCTTTGATTAAACCCAAGTCTTCACCAAGGACTGTAACGAACATACGGACTTGCTACTTGCGTCACAGTCTATTCGGTAGCAAAGATGACGATGATTTTGATTAGTATAAATACCCATCGTCACAGCCAGATCGTGCACTGTCGCACGAGCTTGTCAAAGATGACGCGAGTTGTCATCAATTTTAAGACGGTGGTACTGATGCTGTTACCACATTGAAGTGCGCTGAGCAGAAAGTGTGGCGCTTTTTTAAACAGCTTGTCAATAGCTTATCTCACGAGAAAAAATAGCACCACTATACACCATTATTTTATGCGAGTGAGATCCATTAATTGGACCCTAGCGCGAGCATGGTTTTGGCCTACTAAAATTTATATCTGGACGCTGTCAGCGATCATAGAGGATATCATGGCAATTATAAGAGTCATAACAATCTTTTGTTGCCTGCTTGGAACGCGTTCGCCAAAATGTACTGTAATTCGGACGTGAAAGCTTGGCTCCAAAACCTTGATGCGGTACGCATTCAAGTCTAAAAATACAAACGCCAACCGGTGCAAGATTTCAATTGCATTGAACATCTCTTACGGCATTCAAACCCAAATGTGTAATACTGTCGCTATCTGTTTAAAAAATCGCAGAGTGCTGAAAGAAGAATTTATTTCATGATTTCACCGTGAAGTAGTGCTCACATACCTGCTGAGATGCGTGACGCGATTCCAAACTTGCTAGTCGTCTTCAAGCGCCACAATCTTGTTTTTAGCGATAGTTCCGAGATGTCATTAGATGTGCGTCGTCACATTGTTTGACGGACTTTCAACATTAGCTGTCAGCTGGGATCGAGGCTCCCAGATGTTGAAAAAAGGTGCGTCCCCCACCAGCGGACAAATTCTGTAGTCCGATCCCCGTTCTTCATGTGACTTCTTGAAAAATACGCCCCACGTCAAAGCGTCGTCCACCGTGCGAGTCTACCAGCGGCTATGGTGTCTGTGGTAAGACCTGGTATGACTCATTAGCCGTGTCTATAATTGATATTCGTCCGCCATTACTGCGTCCTATCAGAATTGAAAGAGTACATGGAGAACGAACGCCTTTGTCGCCATGACTTAGAAAGTGCTATGCATCGATAACATGCCTTTTGGAAGAAAGAACGATTGGGCCTTGTGTTTGCTCAGCTTTAGAACGAATGCAAACGTAGTCTCCTGAGCGACGAGATAGCGTCAGTTCGTCACGAAACTGCGTTGCTGAAAGACCAACATGAAACTTTTCCGTGATCACAAGAATATTTCGGAATTCGTCAGCGTCCTTTTTGTCTCGATTCTCGAAAGAAACCTCGTACTGACAGTACGAGCAAAGACGCCATGCAAAAAACGTAGGATATTTTCGCATCCTACGAGGCGAATCAATCGTTTATGCATTGCCTTGGCGGTTCAACACGAGAAAGATTCCGATGAAGTTCGACATAAGCTTACTAATGTCGATATTAGTGACTACGTGTAGAGGTACGTTAATCTTATACATTTTTACAAGACCGTATACCGCCAATAAATGAACATAATTTCCTCAAATCTTGTCTGCGTTTCGTTTCTGACGGATCACCGCGATAGAGATTGAATGATGAAGGCAATGGACTGCCGTATTCCAATTTTGTAGAGCGCATTCTGATTACCGGCTGTTGATTATCTCATTTATTTCTTAATGCGCAGCGCTAAAAGGTCTTTCTCGTCATTTGCACAGATATTATGTCCTCGTTGGCATAGTAATTGGCGATGCTGAATATTACAGTATCGTCATTACTGTCTAGAGATGCAGCAGCGTCGTTGCTACTGCTGAACTAGTCTTCTATAATGTCGACATCAGCATCAAGCGTATTGTCGTGAGAGTTAAAACGTGATAAACAGGATATAATTAGGTATTTGCACGAGCGAGTCCCTTCTTATATGTTCCAGAGTCACTCTTTATCAGGCGGGGAATACTTAAGCCACGTAAAACATTCACATTGAGTGGTGTATGCGTTGTAGACGCATGCACGGAGTTATTGATGGTGAATCAGCCAATCGGTATGAATATACTCTAACTCGAACGCGAATGATAGTGTCCTAAAATATTTTAATATCGAGGACACGGTAGCACGTTCCGTCAGACTATCAGGATTTAGTATGATATGGGTTCGACATTATACACCGACTTTTCAATGTGCGGACACGGTTTGACAAAACTTCGCCTTGAACCGAGGGTCAAGGTCGGACATGAGTTCACGGGGTAACTATGGAGGCTAAAACCTGTGTCGATGATGACACGTGCACATCCTTGTGCAGCGATCGACTAGAGCACTTCAGCAAGATGGTACATTTTGCCGAACTGCTTTACAAACACAAAAATACCATTTTATTGTGATCGTCCTCGGGGAAATCGAAAACGAATATATTGAAAAGGGATCCTAACAATCTTTCAGAACAGGTAGAGCTTTAAAAGGCGCACGAGATGAAGGTAAAGACTTTGACCGCTGACAAACCTCGCAAATACGAATTTATTTTCGTACGAAGTAATGCTGTGGCGGATCCAGTAAAATTTATTAGTTTTAGTTGGGTAAGTCCTGTCACGTCCACGATGTCCATCTGTTGGTGCACCGTAATCTTCATACATGGTGCGCAACCGCAATACATCATGGGAGGTAACGACGACACGAGGTGTCACCGGCAATATATATATAGTACAGCAACCCTTTGCGTATCGTATACCAATGTATGAAGTGCCAGTATATTGCCGCTAAATCTTTAAGTATCTTAGGGATGTATATGCATGATTCATTAAACGCAGGGGGTCCTTATATCCTACGTACGTCTTTCCTCACGTCGTCAAGTAACGTTGACGAAGGGACACTGACTGTAAGTGTTGCAGCAGTGGTCCTGTACTCATTGTTGACGCGTGTAGTCGGCTCGAAATCGGGCCGACGCGAAGGCTCATGAGCGACGAAATTCCATTGTCCTGGTTTACACTCCACGGAGAAGTTTTACTCCGAGAAGAAAGACAGCCATCTCGCCATTCGTTGCGAGAGGTGTGGACTGTTTAAGGCCTTGCGTAGTGATGCGTGGTCCGTTAAGGCGATGAACGGTGTAACTACCAAGAGATAGACACGAAACTTATCCATTTCATACTTCATGGCAAGGATCTCCTTTCCATGCACTCAGTAATTATTCTCAGCTGCATGCAGCTGACGAGATTGATAGCAGACGACGTGCTCTGCGCCATCTGTACCAAATTGCATCAACGCACAGCCGGTTGCAAAATCGCTGGCGTCGCATACCACATTTAATGTTCTGTCCTTATCTGAAATCGCCAGTATGGGCGATTGCATCAAGCTTTGCTTGATACCTTCAAAGGAACGCTGACAGTCAGCTTTACATGACCACTTTTCATTTTGTTTAAGTTAACAAGAAAGATGCACAGTCATCTCGGCGTATTTGCGCGAGTACTTGTGCAAGTACGCCGCAAGTCCAAAGAACTTACAAAGTCCCTTGACATCGACTGGCACGGACAATTCGGTGATCGCCTTGATTTTTTTGGGATCAGGACGTACACCATTCTTACCTACGGTATACCTAAGAAGTAATATTTCACTCGCAGCAAATATACACTTTTTGAGGTTGGCGTACAGCTTATGTTTGCGTTTAAGTTGAAGAATATGACGAACGTGAGTTCTGTGAACTTCAACGTCCGTCTTTCCGTCCATAGACCGGCTATGGACGAACACATCGTCAAAGTAAACCGGTGCAAAATCTCGCACCATTCTCAACAAACTTGTTACACATCTGTTGAATGTTGCAGGATCATTACTCACCCTCTGTGGTATCGCTAGCCACTCACACAGCATACCACTGGGGGCGCTCACTGCTGTGTACGGGATGTCCAGTTCACACATGAGGATCTGATAGAAGCCATCTATAGGATACATGGACGAGAAGATGGCACTCTTTGACATAACACCTATGATTACGTCCTTCCTCGGTATCGGCATCTGATCCCGTACCGTTGCATCATTTAACTTGTTGAATGCGTGTACTATCCGCCAGCCTCCTGTGGTCTTTCGCACACAGAAGGCCGGAGGGATGTGAGGAGAAGTTGATTCCCTCACATGTCCAGATACAAAGCGATCGGCAAAGAGCTTGTCGATCGCTAGTATTTGTTCACAAGGTAGTGGCCACTGCTTCATGACCCAGTACTTCGATTCCGGTTTAGCTCGATCTCTTGTCGAGTGCCTATGTTTTAAGGAAGCTCGCAAGGCACTGATTCAGAGACTACATCCTTGAATCTATCAAATTCCTTGTACAAAGGATTTGCCTACTGCGATTCCCAGGATTGAGATGCATATCGATCCATCCAAGTCTTCTCATCGATGACTCTTTCTTCCATCATTAAACTGCTGAGAACTCGTTCGTTCTCAGCAAACACTGTCGTCGACCGAAATTCGGTGACGTCCTAGTCCTCCACGACGAGTACACAGATCTGATTAAATTTGCCATGTGCAGATCACGCAAGAACCGTTTCGATTCTAGCGTCGGCAATTGATTAATCTTCGAAGTTAAACTATTAGGTGCGATCATATTAATCGTTTAAGTGTGGTAGATTGGGTCGCCAAAATCAATTGGCGTGACTCCAAACCGCCCACTGTGCCGGACTGCCGACTTGAGGAGGGGTTACTCCTATTCCGCTTGGATCTTAAAATCACCTTGTGTACCCGTCGGCTTGTCGGGTATCACTCTTCGGAGGACGTGGCGATGGAGTTAGATGTCGGTCTTGGTGTGTGTCGACCTTGGGGGCCCCGAGCGGATATGCTTCAGTCGGGGTCCAGTTAGGGCAGCCACTCGGTCAACTTGGTTGAGAGCGGACTTATAACCAGAGTTCTCAGGGCTAGTAGAGCCTGGCCTTTGCTTGTCTCAGGGGTGTTAACCGCCTGGCCTTTATGTGTATCAGGGGTGTCCACCGCCTGGCCTTTATGTATCCTCTCCCTTACCACTAGGGTATGGAGACCGCTTCCTATAGCGGGATTGAGTTGGGGTGGTGCTACTCCACGAACCTACAGGCCAATCTACTTCCTGGGGTTCTATTTTCACTTGAGTCTTACCAGCACTGTCTATTCAACGGGTGGGCCAAATAGATCCCTGGCCCGGAACAGGTTGGTAGACTTACAAGCTTCTTGGCTCACGAGACGTGTGGCTTCGATCGCAAATTGAGTAGTCTTTAATAATGTCCTATCCTTTAAACTTCTTTACTCTGTACTTGCCTTACGCCTGGACTCACTATGATGAGTGGTCAGGGACGCTTGATCTTGATAGTCCGAGTAGGCCTATGGATGACCAGGTCGGCCCTTGGGTGACCGAGGTCGCCTTGATCGGCCGTACCCACCAAAGGGTGACCAGGTCGGCCCTTGGGTGACCGAGGTCGCCTTGATCGGCCGTACCCACCAAAGGGTGACCAGGTCGGCCCTTGGGCGGCCGAGTTCGCCTTGATCGGCCGTATTCACCAAAGGGTGACCAGGTCGGCCCTTAGGCGGCCGAGGTAGCCTTGATCGGCCGTACCCACCAAAGGGTGACCAGGTCAGCCCTTGGGT
>CANTFL010000292.1:0-42008 GCA_947650285.1 Hyaloperonospora brassicae | reverse complement strand
CTTGTTCCGCACAGCAATTACGGTCCGCTGCGTCACGAGCCACACGCGCAACAGGCGCTCGAGCGTCTGGAGCTCGAGCCCCTTCGCCGGACATGGTCAACTCACCCCACGACGGTGTCCATGATGGCTACACACCTGTCAACCCGATCGGGACCAACGGCGCATGGCCGGGACAGTCGACGAGCGCCAATCAAAGTGAGAGCTCTTATCCCATAGCGTAGAAGTACACGGACGCTCGAGAAGCTCAAGTCCAACGTGATGCCACGGCGTTGACCGTGCGGCTCTTGTCCATTGCTGCAGTGGACGCCACGTGCTCAGCGCCCGCACGAGACTTCTCGTGCCGCTGTCAACGTGGCCGAAGACCTTCTTAGCATCTCCATTGACTACGGTCACTGAGAGGGCGAGGTCGATGGCGTGCGCCACACCAGATCGAACCACGTGACGGATGCGAAGCATTGACGCGCGTTTGTCGGTCCGAATTCGCAACAAATGTAGTTCGTTTTTGTGTATTAGTACGTTCTGTCCGCGTAAGACGGTAAGTGGTATCGTATCTGCATCCGACAAACGCTTCGACTGTGTGACATGACCGGCCTGGCCACACGGGAACGTACCTGTTGCCGATGATCTGTTTGTTGTCGATAATGTCCATGCAAAATCTCGAAGCAGTTGTGATGCAGGAGCGCTCCATACTGCAAGCGCCGGTCTTATCGATGGCCAAATTGCTGATAGTTGTCGATTGTCGATGTAGAAGAGCTTAGTTTCTTGCCCCTTTCTTCATGTACACCCATAAAGCATCGTAGAAAGCACTAGTACAGGCGCCCGCCTCGAACCCGGCCTCTGACTTGTATTGACGAGCGCAATGGTTTTCCACGATCGTGTACTTGAGTTGATCGGTGGTAAACCCGTCGATGTTTCTCGACTTCTAGGGATTGCCGTCATCAATGCGGTCCTAAAAACACGTCCATCTTGTAGAATAGGTTGCGCGGTGCTCGCCACGATCCTTCGGTCGAGTGATGAACACATTTCCTTCGGTATACGATGTTCGGAAAAAATGGGCAAAGTATGTGCTGCACTTCGATAATTCCCGATGAGATGGAGCTGCTGTCACACAAGTGCGCGAGAGGCACGCCAGAGCGTGAGCTACATCCAATACTACTTCTCGTCGCCATTTTCCACAACGGTGAATTGCTTGGCTTGCCACGTACGATATGTACTGAGCAGGGCTCAGCAGTATATATTTCATGTGTGTTGTGTTGCAAGTCTCAGCCGTCATCATGTGGTCAAGTGGGCACCGAATCGTAGTTGTGGCGTGTATTTCCGATCGAAGCATACCAGGGATGCTGGAATTCGAACCTTGGAAAGTGACATGGCTGGGAAGCAGTAAACGGTTGCCCGAGAATATCAGATCACGCAGCACCATCACATACACGATGGTACTGCGTGGTAGGCTGCGCACGTTTTCCAACACTATACGCAGGGTGTCGCCTAGCTCATGACTTCACACGCGACTTCTAGCCTCGATGAAAATAGCCGTCTATTAAAAAACAAGAGCACCTGATACTCTAAACACGGGGAGAGCGGTAGATTTGCCGCTCGGGCGATTTCAACTGCGTTTTCTCTTGTGTAGTAATTCATCTTTCGAAATGACGTTTGTCCGTCATGAAGAGATAATTGTAATCTTTCGTCCGGCAGCTGTTCAAATAGATAGTACGCCCGGCCAATGGTCTGTTGCCGCCGGTTCCATGCTCAATTTTCGTAAAGCCATGAGGCATGTTTCGCTCGTGATCAACATTTTGCGGAATCAGTCTTTGACACTGGCCGTTGAGTCTAACTTGGTATAAGGTCCGATAAACCATTCGGAACTGAGGGGTTCTTTTGTCGCCTCATCAGATGATGTACTCGAGACAGGTATACAGCTTCTCCGTATAGCATTTGTCGAGCCTACGAAACGCGAACGACTTATATATTCATTCGATAAACAAATTAGAAATAAACGTTGAGGTTTATTTACGTACGCGAACGACCTGCTGTATCCCAACATGATGGAAGCTTACATGCAATTAACACTCCTCGACGTTATATGATGTTAGTGTCCGAGTACAGATCACGTATATATCGGTCCCAGCGCTAGTGTCATTCTACTCGGCTTCTTAGATCGGTCACCAATTCCTGAATCATCGAAACAAAATGCTTTCGCGCTATTATGAAATGAATAAAAGGTACACAATCAGTAAGAAAAGAGTACAAAGATTTAATCCTAGCTTGCTTTACATCCCGAAAAACCAAATGGACTACCGTTACAAGTTCGTGCCTTCTAGCCACAGCACTAAACATTTGCTCGGACGCAACAAACGAAGCCTACATGCGCGAAAACGCAGTCAAATTCGACAATGTAATCTAAATATTTAGTGCCTGAACGATAACGCAAACAACACAAAAAAGAAGCAAATATGACAAAATTGAAAAAACACAATATGCGAATATGAATCACATCCAAATATATCACTCGTGTTTCGTAAGCGCTTGAGCACACACCTGCTTGAAATCATACTATACAATACCTGTATTGCCGTCAATGCTCACACAGCCCCCATTATATATTTGTGGTGGAGTGGTGATCGCTCATTTGAGGAGTCGATCTTGACTTTCCACTGGCGCCCGGAAAACGCCGAACGGAGAGGGTATCCGGTTCCGTGCTGTATACTTTGCTCACCTTGTGTACCCGTCGGTGTGGAGAGTTGCACTCTTCCTGGTGTACTCGAGTCGATGCCACGCTTGACCGTGGTTTGGGGTTGGTGCTGTCGCGTGGAAACCTTCACAAGATAGCGGGTGTACTTGTAAGTCGCTCGATTTGAGCCACCTTGATCTCTACGAGATCGCCTTGTTCAATGTAGGTGCTTGATCAGCGAGCGTTCTGACCACTTGAGCCGTCTCGCGATCTTGCACCCTTCGCCTTTACTTTTCCGCTGCGTCCGATTGCAATTGAATATTTCGTTGAGAGTCCTCAATTCCTGGCCAAAAAATCCAGGGCATCACTTAATTTAAGTATGCAACTTCCTGTGACGTCGGATGACCAAAAATCCAACCCGGAAGAGAAGTCGAAACGTGTACTTAGAATTAAATTGAACTCTGTTAAATGCTAGCCAATCAAACCCAAAATCACTAGCACATCGCTATCCTCTATCTGTATCCTGAATTTCGAAGCCACGTGTCTCCCTCTCCCAAAGATCTTCCCCTTGTACCTATGTGGCTTACAACAAATGCGCTCTCTCTGAAACTTAAGCGTGACTCACACCCAACCGGTATACCATGAGATATAGAGATCGAGAGCTCAAAAAACAAAAATCAAATCAGATTAAGACCGTGGGCCACCCATTTTAGATATATTATTTTTCAAATCAGATACTCTTTTGGACTTAACTGGAGCTTGCGATCTAAGAGCTCTCACATCTTTACTCAGCGGCAAATTCTCGATAGCGCTTTACCACGTAATAAAATATTAAGTATATCCGATAAGTTAAATGATCTTGGCTAATTTCTTATATTGAACAAATCATTACAATAAACACCACAGAGGCTAACAAATCCTATCTAAGTTCGCGTCTTCCTCAAATTGGTCGTAAACAAATAGCTAGCACCGCCGCAAAGACACACATTTTTATTTAGTGTCGACGTGTCACTCTGCAAAGACCGTAAAACAGTTTTAATGACGGTCCGCATTGATACATGTTACATTCCGAATTTACTGCCTTCACAAACTTTCAGGTGCCGTCGTCAATTTTGCGTTCAACTCGTGCGATCATGATCCGAGACGCTTTGTCTAGCAGAATGAATTTTTACAAATATATGACCCCAACGTTCATATTCTCTAATTCCATATAGTAATGTTAACACAATGAGAAGCTTTGCAAATTTAAATCTTTCAAAAATACACAAGGCAAGCCAAAATCTGCAGTCGATGACTGCATCAATAGAAGACTTCGGCAAATGTCTTGGTCGACGTGTCACTGTGGGCCAAGGTTATGGCCATTAAAAATGTTTGTCGACAAATGTTTCGGTCTTTCGAAAGCTTTGATTGGCATTATTGAGGCAGACGAAAGCTTTAGTTGACGGATGCTTTTAGGAGTAAATGTTAGAATCGGCGATGCCTGTATAGCACATGTTTCGGTCGGTTGCTTCCGTCGATAAATCATAAATTCTGAGCAAGTATCACATGTAGCATCGTAAAATGTTTCGGCAATGTATTCAGTGCTTTTTTAAAAATGAATGGATCAAATGTTGAAGGTCGTTGTGGCCCCGCGATAAAGCTTACGTACAAAATCACTAAAAGTTTAGTTTTAATGTCGAAGACGCGCGTACACTTTTTAAATTTCTATGTATGCAATGTTATTCCCATCGAGCTACCGGATCGACCTACTTGTAGACTCTTTTGTCTCGTAGTAGCACAATTTGTGGTCAGACTGGTGTGAGAAATCGATACCAACAAGCGTAATGATCAGTATTGCACGAGCTGGTAGACACGTAGACGGCACTTTATATAAAGTATCGAGCAACTAGACATTGAACATAAAGGAGAGGTATTATGCGGCATCATTTTCGACGACCCAGTGAATTTCGTCGAGAGAACCATAAATATTGCTGTTGGCGTATATTAGATTGGATACATGTCTAACGAGGTAGCCCTTCAGATGTTATTTATACAATGAGAAATGGCAATAAAGAGTAAAGGGATAAATGTTTCAGTAAATATTATTACCAATTACAGAAATGAAATGATATGCCCTTAACTTATACTCGTTTGTTAAGATTGTGCTTACTTCAATTCACCAATCGCTGCTGATCATGCGCAACTAGTGGTGAGTATGCGTCATCATATGTTTAATTTGATTTAGCACATCTAAGCGGGGACAAATTGAATACAATATACATTAAACTTTAACTTACAAATTGAATCATAAAAAAAAATACATACATGTATCAGGGTAATGCAAAAAATAATAAGAGGATACTACAAGGTCGAAAAATACAAAAAATGTATTGAGAGTGTTTACTGAACGCAGAGGTTTACGTCCGCTTTGTTAAATTTCGGCCTAGCCATCATCGGCATTATAGACTGTACTCGACATGTGGCGAACGATTGATGTGCCACCCTCTCTACCTTTTGCTGGCCACACATTAGCACTTGTTACTTTGCGCACATCAGATGGAAAGCGACGACGAGAAGCAGCAAATCAGCTGCTTTTTCGATAATAGGGTGTTACAGTAGCATAAGCGACATTTTATAGCTGTCATGAGGTACAACTTAACTGTGGAACTGCCGTATCGTGTTGTCTTACGTGACAAGCAACGTTACAGAGCTAGTTGCACACAAGAGAACTGTTCGATCGTGGTGCAGCATGCTTTTTTACAAACATTTAGCTCCCCATCTAATTTAGCTTAGCACTCTTTTTCAAATCTCTGGAAACATTTAAAGCGTCATGTAGATATGCAACTTCGAAACAAATTGCGGTAAAGCATGCACCGAGATACGGCAAAGAACTTTGGCAGGTATATAAACTCGAAACAATCAAAATGAAGTTGTTAAGTGTAGGCATTTCCGCCTCCTATATGAATTGTGTCCATGCGCTGAAAAAAATTAAAGATCGAGTTATTCGGAGATTATAATTAGCAACACAACCTCGTTCCATTCTTAATGATTGTATTGAATGACCAAGGTCAAGAAACGAAGCTCGAATTCGTGTATGATGAGGTGGTGCGTATGCACGTCACTTTCCGGGAAGGGCTATAATCAAAAAGACTTAAAGAGTTCGTAAATATATAACACCTTTTTTAGACTTTCATCGGCGAGGTTCTTTTAATGGCTTGCTTTTGCAATCGTAAGAACGGGATCTAAATTTGTCGACTCTTTATTGGCTGGGTGAAGAATGGAGATAACTAGTCTATGTTATTATATTTCCTACTCTCCTACCTCCAACCACTCCATCATTCGTATATTGGCTTGTGAAAAAAGACTTATAATGCAATTCAGACAACTGTATCAGAGATTCTAAATAGTTTGCTGTCGGCGTTTGATACGTATTTCTAACATGAAATAAATGTCGAAAGTGGAGGAATTTAGCGTTGATATTGGCTCGATCACATAATGAGGTTGATTTAAAAAAGCTAAATCTGGTACATCTCCAGATTTATGAAAGTGCGTTGTCATATCAAAAGAAATTTGCTTTGTAAGATAGTCAAAATCTCACTCCCCGTCTCCAAGATATAACACGTTTTACATTTAATTACATCAAATATATAAATAGCGCGGTACAGCGTATTCGAAGTCTTACGATCATCAACACTGAATTTGCTGTGAGCGTTACGTGGTTGGA
The DNA here is from genome assembly GCA_947650285.1 of Hyaloperonospora brassicae. NCBI lineage: Eukaryota > Oomycota > Peronosporomycetes > Peronosporales > Peronosporaceae > Hyaloperonospora > Hyaloperonospora brassicae. The sequence continues at coordinate 35,637 of CANTFL010000292.1, read as the reverse complement.
GCCGGCATTCTATGCAAATGGGGAAGTTTCAGCCGTCTGTACCGCATTGTTCAAATTGAAAATGACTCTTAAACCCAAGTGCATTCAAGATGACTGTATATTTATTGTTAGATTTGCGGAGCAAATAAACGGCAGAAACATCTTAGCAACATCGACAGTAGCAACATAGCAATAACAATAGCAGCCTCAGCACCAACAGCAACAATTGCAGCAGCAACATCAACAGCAGCAACTGAGCAATGACATTAGCAACATATACTGCTAGAGTTGTAGCAGTCACAATGACGCGAGTAACTTCGACTATAGCAGCTAAACAACGATATTTACAATGATATCACTATATCAAGTACGTTAGCATAGACTGAATGTGTTAAAGACCGCGGCCAATGTAATAAAAATAATTTAACAACTTCTTACCTAGCGTCTGCACCCGCAACTGGTGGCTGCAAGCGCAGCACAGACGCAGCAGGGCCCTTTCCACGGCCTTCCTAACAAGACGGGAGTTGATTACGACCGTAATATTATTAAATTATAATCGATCAAAATCGTGGAGTTTGTGCGTGCCACATCAATCAGACATACTGGAACGCAAAAGTTTTTTCGCAAATTTTAGGTGTACAATCTACGGTATCCTATATTATTCTGGGATAGATATGCAAATTTAAGAATATGTGGGACATTTCTAAAAACAATTTAATATGAATATTAGATTTACTTTTTCCACGACTAAGTATTTCTAATATTCGTTTACCCTTCTTCTGCGCAGTGTATATAAGAATTAGGGCATCTACAATCATTTTTGTTTGTAAGAGTTGGCTCGATACAGGAATTCCAGTACGTATCTGCCAGTGTACAATTACACCTGATAGCACTATGCAATCTGTCCAAGGACCAATACATCGCCCAATATAAACAGGTTAATGAAAAAAGGGACACCATTCACGGAACTAGTGAATGATCGCCCGTTTTTAGTAATGTCAAATAAATAGTAGTCGGACAAATTGCCTCGGCCGTTGGTGAAGAAGAAGTCTAGACCATGATGTCGTCGTTAAGGGGTAGGGAAGAATATCATTCCTCATGAACTACGTTATGCAATAATTCATTGGTGATTCGCAGGCGGAGGTGAAATGGCTGCAACAACAAGATCATCAGCTGACTGAATTGCTGAGACAGCACCTGTCTTAGTTCGTAGAGTTACCGCCTACGCATCGAAGATAGAATCTGAGCTAGAGATATAAAACTACTAAAATGTCGATGAAGACTCCCTGTTGAGATATTTTGTCGGGTTAGACGGTGCCATCAAGGCTCGTCTATTCGACTGTGAGCAGATTTAGGTTGAGTTTGCTTCGTCAAACTATTAAAGTCCTGCCAGAAATGGAACCTTAAACTCACTGTACAGCGCAGATGTGTTTAGTTCATTAAGTATGTCTATATCCCTGATCAGCAAAATGTACATGTCTCCTAGGCAACGTTGATGAATATCCCATAGCTTGTGCACGTAAACCAGCTTAAGCGCAATATTTACGCTTTCGCTTAGCACGTGCGCGATCTAGCATGTATTATAGTGGCTAAACTGTAAATAATTGTTGTTAATTACGATATTAATTCAATGGCTCGCAGATGACTTCTTCAGCGATTACCCGATCCGCGAAGAGCTATAGGCGTTTGCAGAAGCGATCTCAGCTACGATGCGGGCAGACTTAAGTGTGAGGTAGTCACACACCACGCTGAATTTATATCATTTTCCGAAAGTGACCAGCGGTCGGAGGTCCAGAGCGAATGAACCTCCGTTATTTAAAGCAGGGTAGACCTTGCCCCCCTGATGGCAAGCGATTGCAGAGTTGCCATCACTGGCACAAGATAGTACACTACGCATATGATTGCAAAATTTCAGGCTGAGAACCCAGCAATTCTATGCAAATTGAGTCTCCAACAGCTGGTAAATGTGGTGAACGAGGGTCCGACGCTTTTTTGTAATGTCGCAACAGCGGGCGATGAACCTTACTGATTTAGTAACATTAAGATATCGACAAATCACATGAAGAAGGTTGTTCCCGACACGCAGTTATTGTGTGTCTCGTCACCCGTTGATGGGGTTTTTATTATAACGTTGACCTTGGATAAGGTAAAAGATTGGTCACTACGAGCCACAGGGACTGTAAAGCATCGAGCAAATTTGTTTGTCGGCATAGATTTAGGGCTAAAAGGCTCAATTTTATTGAGCGAGAGATTCTTTTGACGCCAATTTCGGTGCGTCCACATAATGCGCATTGGCTTTCGTAAAAAAACGTGTAGAAAAATCTAGTACACGGATTAAAAAAACTTTACGATAGTGTATTTATCCTACTGGATCTATATGACAAAATAGTGTCAACAACGGATTGCCTTGGCTCAGGGTATACTAGCTAAAGATGAGCTGGCAGCATCTACAAGTGACCATTTCTACCACTTGTGCATCAGGTAGCATTTGAATAACCTTTTATATCGTTTAAACGGATCGTGTGTTCTGCAAGTGAGTGCGATTGCCTCGCTTGGGGCGCTTTGTTTGTACGAGTCTAAAAGATCGCAAAGCAGTTCATCACTACATTGATAAAAAGATAACAATGAATGTGCAAGTACACAGACTGTGCCGAACGTCCACCACTCGAAGAAGTATAGTAATTCGGGACATGGACGAATGCTTAAAGGACAAAATCCTACAGAGAAAAGATCAAATACAAAAAGACGGCAACACGGTGGTTCTAGATTAAATCGATATCCGACCGATGAAATTGATGGTATGACTGTGGTTGCTCAGCCAGTTTAAAAGCCAGTGTGAGAAAGAGTATATAAAGGTTAAATTGTTGTACTTAAGGAAGTGATTGACACATTACATGTCTCGGTCAATGAATGTATATGAGTAGACGCTTTAACGCTTGACCTCATTGGCCCTACGAAGCCAAGTACGGGAATAGCACAAATGACAAACATCAAACCACAACAATCCATTGTTGACCTTCTTTGTGGCAAAGTCAAGCATTTCGGTATACCTATCGCAGAGAACCAGTGCGTGGTCAATATACGGTCGGCAATGGTGTGCTACAAACACATATGCTCTCATCAGTTTATCGATGGACGAAAGTATACTCAGTATTACCCCTTGACTTAAGCGATACACGTCTAAGTATATAACTTGATATAGGTAAGTTATTTGTGTATGTATATGATCAATTCAAAAATTTGTTTGCTGTATACGTGCCTTAGGAAATAGCGAAGGACGAAATCACTTGACACGAGATCGATCTCAATACGGGCTCAAAATAATGTGTCATGAAATAGTAGCAAATGCCTCATGAACAAGTACTAGAGATCGACATGTTTTAAGCCTATCTCTTTGAAGCGGGCCGTGTGAAGGAATCAAGTATCTCTTACAGCTCATCAAACCTATGACTTGCTTAGGTCACAGCAGGATGACAATAATTGCACGCATTAAGCAGCTTAAATGCTGCAACGGTATTGGCTTAGACGCTAATACGATGATGGAAGTAATCACGGATGGTATTTCTTGAAGTACCGACTTCTCGTACATGAATCGAATGGATCGTTTTTTTCGATACTCATGAGCGAAATGGTTATCCGGTACACAGCAGTGTGCAGCCCCAGCTGTATGATATCCGACTGTCAAGTGAAGCCATAGAGGCTGCGTTTCGCCCTTAATATGTATAACAGATGTGTAACAAATCTGTTAAGTTCGGTACGGGATTTCGCAATGAGTTACTTTGACGATATCTTAATTCATAGCCGGGATATGGACGGAACGACGGACGTGAAAGATCACAAACAAACGTTAGTCATGTTCTCATACTTATGCAAAAGCAAAAATTGTACGCTGACTTTAATAAGTGTATTCGCGGCTAGCAATATACTACTACTTGGGTGCATCTGCGCTTAACACGGTGTACGCCGTGACCGTAAATGATTTAAGGCGATAACCGCTTGGACCTTGTCAGTCGATGTCATCGGAATTCGTAATTACATGGTCTATCGGCATACTTGCTTTAGAACTCGCGCGAATACGCCAAAATGGCCGTGCACTATTCCTTTATATTTATGACATGTGAAGTGGAAATGGCACGCTTTCTGTCAGAGACATTTGATGATATCAAGAAATGCAGATTGCTATTGCTCAATTTTTCGATTAAAAATCAAAAAATTTCATTTCATATGGTCCATGACGTCAGAAATTTTCTATTGGCTGTGCGTTGATGCAATTTGATAAAGATGGCGCAGAGCCCGTCATCTGCTGTCAATCGAGTGAGCTGCAAGCAGATAAGCGTATCTATCAATCGCATGACAAGAGATAACTTGCCATGAAATGTATGCACTGTCTGCGTTTCGTGTTTAAATATTAGGAGTTGGATCGTTCATCTTTTAGAAGAAACATGCATCACCATGCGCGGCCGTAAACAATCCACAACTATTGAAAATAATGGCGATGTGGCTGTTTTATTTTTGAGGACTACAGCCATTTCGTCAAGCATAAACTAGAACGAATTAAAATTGTCGCTGGTGCGCTCTCGCTCCGGCCTAAGTGTAAGCCCGGCGCGCAACTCTTTAATGAAAAGCCTACTGTTGCGACACTTACAGTTGTCCCATCTGTAAAATTACTTGACGAAGTGTAGAAAGCATAACCGGGAGATTGGGACCTCCTATGATTGATTAATTATCTTGCGAATTTTTTTTTCGGGATCCCTTGGTAATTTGAAGGCTCGATACCGTTCGTCATTTAAGCGGTTCACCACACAAAACGCATTGCTTTTATAAACAGCCGTTGTAGACGACACATCTCGTGCTGCCGTACCCAAACATTATGCTTTGCGGATGCATATTATGTTTAAGTTCCACGATGCACCTAAGGTGGGGAACGTGGACAAAACTGACTTATTGACAGTAAGTCGCAAATTTCACTGGCCCTTCTAATACGAGATAGTACGCAGTACATATCTTTTGCGCGGGATGGCAGCAGATGAAGATTTGAACATCATCCTGTTCGCCATTGTAACTTTGCCAATTCTAGACGAGTATTGTATGACCGTTTTAGTTTTACAATTCGTCTTTGGGTTTTTTCGGAAAACGATTACAAATGTAGCGGCAACCTTATGTTTGTTGACCAGTTTTACAAGCCAATGTGTATATTTTGATGCTGATTACGAGTCGATCACTGCACACAAATCTGCTCGTGTAGGTATCGACACAGAATATTCACTATATAGTTTACCTCGTAACCTGGTCTCGAATCGAGATCACTTATTCGCGGCAACGTGAAGCGATCCGTTCTCCGTACACTAAAAAATATATAGAATTATAACTTTTAAAAATACTTTTACAGATGGTCAAAATCAACATCTCAAAACCCTTCCTCCAAATAAAATTTGATGCTTTGCTAACTAGTGTTCGAGTCGGAGTGAATACTTGCCGATGGTAGTTGTCGCCGTTTACAATTAATTTTTCCGTCTACAACTCATACTCCGTCCTTCGTAAATGGCTTACACCACCCACGTCATCTTGCCGTAGCAAAAGTTTAATATAGGATTAAGGGAGAGGGACTCCATCGAGCAAGCAATGTTCTGAATTTTGCCTATGAGGTATTGTCAATCCCGCCAATACGTTAAGTGCCGATTAAGTTGAGTCGAATGGAAGAGGACGCGAATAGCAGTAGCAACTACGCTGCTGCTATGTAGTACGATGACGACGATTTTGAAATATAAGGCATCGTCACTTACCATGACAACGAGAATAAACTTTTGTTAATATGCAAGCGAAGTCTCCTCTTAGCAGTGTGCTCGAAGCGAATTAAATGACACAAGAACAAACTGGTAGAGGAAAATAGGCTGAATTGGAAAAAATTAATTCGTTTTGTTTATTACATATTTTATATTGCGGTGGGCCGTTATAATCGGAACGGAGAAAAGAAAAATTCATTAATTCTTGTATTTTGTATAAGACCTATTGCTACTGTCTACGCAAAAATACTTACGTTTTGAGTAACTTTGATTGCTAGTTTCTAAAAAATGACGAAAAATATCGGTCCTTTTGAGTATTGAACTGTCAAGGCAATGTATACACGTTCAACATGCCGCTTAGGATGTGGACGCATCCTGCTTATTATGTTGCGTGTCTAAGCCCATACAATTTATACAAGATTTTTTCCGACAACAGAGGCAGACAGCACGCTCAAAAATTCCTGATTATTTTTCTATGTTTTAGCCCAATCTTACGAGTTTTATATTCGGTGGCGCACTTTTGCGAAAAACTGCATCCAGCTCGTCAAGCAGACAGGACTTTCGCGTAAGTTTTCCACATGAAAAAGTTTTAAGTTCATAGGTCATTCTCCAAATCGGCACTTTATCGTTTTGGGCGGTCCTCCCAAATCATGGTAAAGAAGGTGCTCATGCTCCATGTCCTCCCACAACTCTAACTGGATGCGGTCGAGTCGGTCTAAGATCCACTGCAGATCCAGCAAATTAGTCGGAACTAAAGCTATTCTCCGTCGCCATGGCCGCTATTGGACTTGCGTGGTGGCCTAAACATCCTCGTTAAACGTTTTAATACACCGTGTAAAGAAAGGAAGTGGACAAGTATCATTGTCCGTTGGCGAAATTTTTTCGCCTATACTTACAGCTAGTTGCCTCGTTTTAGCTGATAACTGATATTTAAAATCCTTGGACCATTATGATAGTACACATCCGACGCGTTCTTGAGACCATCGTTTACCACGCATACTTAAGCTTGTAGACAAATTGCAAGTTCGCAACCGCGACACAAAATTAGCCAAAATGTAAGCCCTTACACAGGTTAATATAAGAGTTTATCACCACCCTTTATACATTTTGCGATATTTTGACACAACTTAGATAACGTACACCTTATATGAGACATATAGTGCCTTTTTTACTCGATGCTCGATGCAACTAACGCCTTGTACCGGTAAGGGTTCGTCTTAGAGCATAACGAGTACCACATTAACGTTTTGGAGCCACGATTCACGTATAAACTTGGTATCATATTGGACGAGTCTATTACATGCCACAAAAAGCGATTGTACGATTGATACATAAGAAGTTACCTTAACATAACAATCTCTCAGGGCGAAAACTAGTTGGGTTGAAGTCCAACTTATACATCTCGCTCAAAATCATTATCGGTATTTGGTGCTGCTGGCTTGTCGTGTGCGAAACGCTACTGATATGAGATATCTAAATTGAAGATGTTTTTCAAGAGCACCTATATAGGTTCGATTTAATATAAGCAAGAATGCGTATAATCGAATCGGCCACCTTTGCATCGTTACGTCAGGTCAACGGGCGCAGATGATTAATGTACCAGGACCTTCGTAATAAGGTTAAATAATGTAGAAGGGTAAACAGGAGGATTATTCTACGCCATACGTCGCCACGGTGACTACCGTGATTAAGTATATGATCATGATCATGGAAGCGATTACAAAAGAGGGTGCGATCGCAAGCCTTTCGGTGCGCATCACAATTAACGACCGGATCAAGATAAGATATCGCTATATCGTGCGCGATCACGATTGGAAACGCAAGTGCGATCAGGTGATGTATACTACAATGCGCGACCGCGATATAGATAGCGATCGCGATTGAGGACGTGATATGCAATCTGGATATATGTACCACGCCACACGATCCGCCACCTGTGAGTGGACGAGTACATGAAGTGGGAAACATGGCGCAAAGAAACCACAACAAGCACTGAGCCTTTGTCAGCACAGTGGTAGGTCCGGGTTGATTGGCTAAACACAACACTGAGTTAAATTAGCATGAAGTACACCTGTCGACTTCTCCTTCGGATTGGATAACTGGCCACCTGACTTCAGAAGAACTTGAATACTCTATACAAGTGACATTCCTGAGTTGTTTGGCCAGGGATCAAGGAATCTCAAGACAAATCCTCTACTTTTATCGGACGCAGCGACGCTGCGAAGGACAAGGCACAAGATCGAGAGAAGGCTCAAGTGTTCCGAAGGGTCAAGTGGATAAAGTTTCGACGTATTCAACAAGAAGATCTCGTTGCGACCAGGATGACCCATATCGATCACCCAACAAGCCTACCCGTGGTTACGTAAAGACTTCCACACGATCACCTCCCAAACACATCACAAACAAAGTCAAGTTTTACCTTGACCCAATTCCATCTAGAATCGTGCAGTCTATCTTGAAGACATATAGACAAGGCGAGGAAGGAATTTCGATACACAGAAACAGAAAACCCACTTCGATCGTCGATCGTCTAGGTGAGTCGTGGTCACAAGAATCTTTTGATAGCCACTTCGCGACACACTAAAGCAAAAACGAAATCAACGAAGATAATGTTGAGAGATATTGGTATAATTAGTTGACCACAACTTGTATTATAATGTAGATTTTGCATTATAATGAGTAATTACGCAGGTATACACTTGCAAGAACATTTGGGATCAACGATTCTGTGGTGAAACTGTAACTACTTGTCATTTAAAGCTAATCCCGACTCTTCACAGACGCCCGAATGATCAATCAACGGACGGGGTACAAAATTTTCGTTGCTGTACACTTTGCTGACCTTATTAACCCGACGTCGTGGAGGTTGCATTCTTCCAGGTGCACTTGTGTCGACGGAAATTTATTGGCGGTATTTGCAATGGGGTCGAGGTTCGATATCGGTGTGAGAAATTTAACACCGCGATCCCGGGTTGGCGTTATCTCGAGGAATTTGCCACACGATCACTTGTATTCTTGTAGGGTGCTCGAGATGAGTTACCCTGATCTGTAACAGACCGCCTTATGCAAAATATAGATCGATGATTCGCTACATCCATGACCACTTGAGCCGTTCCTTGGTCTTGGGTCTTTAACCGCAGATTTGCCCTACTTCTGATCGCAGTGGTGGTGGTGCAAGTATATAATGCAGCTTTCTAAACAATTTAGGCGCGACACTTGTGCAGATGTAGCGTAGTTTGTGAAGTCTAGTGCCCAAACACTTCAGTTCGAAAGAAACGACGTGCGACCTTAGAAGCAAATTGTTATCTGTTAAATGACAACCAACCGAACTCAACAATCCTATCTCCATCCCCATATCATAAAAATAGCATGTGACGTGTCGTTCTCTATAGAAGCCGCATTCCACGTGCCGCTCTCTATAGAAGGCCGCACCCTTGTACTTCCGTGGCACACACAATATAATTGCCCGATCGCAGGCGCGATTATGGTCGTCGATCGTGAAGTGTAACCCACACTAGCTTGATCGCGATCACGTACCTGATCCTCTATCAAGCTCTCGATCGCTTCCTTGATCGCGATCGACATGCTGATCGCGGGCCACATGTTGAGGAACACACTCCTCTGATCGCGATCGCTTGTTGTGGTCCACACCGACCTGATTGTGGCCATTTTCCTGATTGCTGATTATGATCTCCATTGCCTTCTCGATCGTAATTTCGCTCTTGATCGCGAACGTAATCGTCCCTTTGACAGCTACCCGTTTCAATGACTCGCACCCTTCGCTCGTCATAATCTAACCCGATATTGCAGGTCCCATCCTGTCTGATCGAATATCTGGTTCTGTTTAATAGTTAGGTGAATATATCCGACCAGTTGTGGGACCGGCGCTACCTGCTAATTCGAATATAAATGGAGCGCGATCCGTTCTGGTGTAGCTAACGCAATCGGTCGCTTCAGTATAATTCTTGATTTGCCTCCTACTTAGGTCAGACCAATATTTTGTTGTGAGCATTGTTGATTAGACGATCTATCACCAGCACTGTGTATCTTTCTTCTATTTGTTATAATACTTCTCCACTTTGGCTTCAGACACTAACGTGTGCTATTCGTAATGCATCCGCGAATTGACTTGGACATATCCTTGCCATCGCACTCTCATTTCGGCTGCCATGAACAAGCCCATAGGTCTCCATGCCTAGATAAATAGCAGAATCGCTGAATTTGTTGAGATTCAAATACTAATTTCTTCGGATTAACAAATTACGGTTAGCGACAAATGTTATCTCATTTTACCCACAGCTTGGCTCTTGAGGTTTCTGCTCCGATCTTCTCCTCGGTCGTCTGCCGAAAGTGATGAGCACAAATAATCGTACATAGATCGCTTGAGTGGTCGATCGGTATGGTGGTCTTCTATCAGCCGGACCAATACGGACTTCATTTCATACAAACTTATTCGTCGGCCGAATCAAACCGTATACTTGCCGGAATCATTTCGTTTAAAACCTATTCTGGCTCTTGGTTGGCCTGGTAGCCATCCCACACATAAAGGCATTTTATAAGCGACATCTTCACTGCAACTTTCATACTCGTTGGACGTACCATCATGTGGGAATATTCATATTTTTACGCACTCCTGAGTTCTGCTATTATTGATCATGCATCCTAACTCACGACAAAATATATTGTCAATCGTCGAATTTATTGCAGCTGTCGAATAGCAAAGTGGCGTTTTAAATACTACGCGCTTACGTTTCGGGCAGGTCAGTCTTTTCCAGCACCGTCAACTATAAGGCTTGTTCGATCCGCAGAAAATGCATTGGCTTGATTTCTTATCGCATTCCTTAATTCTCAGCGCTTAACTATATTGAATCCAATATGGCGTTTTTGATCAAATCTCGCTTCAAGTAGGATATACCCAACAGAAATGCGACGATGATTCGTGTTTTTCGAAATACTTAGCTTTGAATTCGAATAAGCCATTCAGCTTTCTTTCTGGTTTGCGCGCACGGCTCGAGTCGACTTAGAATGGAACTAAATTAATGGCACGAATGATTGCTGTACTAGTTACGTAATCCCATTAATGATCAGAGTTTCTTTCATTCCTCAACTGTCTTCACTTACAGTAGAGCAAAGTGATTTGCTAGATCGGGTTTAACCAGTCTCCCACGTTTACATCGGACAGCCGGGTTTCCGTTTCGGAGTGCATATTAGGCCTAGATTGCCAGTACCTTAATTTGGTAAAGAAAAATGATCGAATCTTGCCCGATCGATCATGCTCGTCGTGATACGATCGAGTCACTGACACGCTATATCCTCTAAATTTTAACATTGAGCAGTTTAACTGAAGTTAAGTGTGCACCGAGTAGATCGGCTCAGTTTTAGTCAACTGTGCCAATCTCGCGTCGGTTTTATTCTTTCGGAGCTAAATCCTTTAGTATTGCGGACTTGACGTTGCTCGTCCAACTTTGATGTTGATATTTTTCTCCGTATCTTCCATTGTTTTCTTTAGTTCTGCAATTGTTGAAACACATATGCGGTATTTCATTGAAACGCTATGATATTGACGCCATCGAAATTTGTCTCAGTTTGTTTTGACCCGATAGCGCCAGATCCCGATCGTCGAAGTCTTGACAGTGTCATCAATTACGGTTTATTACGGCCGTTTCCATCCAACAATATGATTACAGTAATTTTCGATTAAATATTCCTGCTACTTGGCATAATAAACCCTCGTCTAGCTCGATTTTCTGTTTATATTTATATTATAACATGGCGGCGATGAAATTCGACTGCAGATATCCCTAATTTAACGATGTTGCATTTCCTTTGGCGTCTAAGGGCTTCAATCGCCATTCCCGTTCAAGAACTTGTAATACAATTGCGCGTCTTCGGTAGCCCGATTATGCCCAACGAAATCCGCTCAGTACTATTTATTTTTCTTATTCGATCTTTGATTCAGCTGCACTGTACTGCAATGATCCAATGAAAATCCTCTCGGGCCATCCGCGATCGCCGGAAGCGCTTGATCTTTATTTTTTTACGCGCCAAGTTTGCCATTCTTTCATACAACGTTGGACATGCTCTTTTCATCTGATCTTGTTTACAATCCAAAAATTGTTTCGCGTCGAACAACCATTGGACAAATCATATATTCTGTAGCAGCTGGATGGTACCGCGAATTCCTTCCAGTGTGTTTGATACTGTTGTTGGTGCTGAGATCGGGCACTTAATGTTCCCGATTAGCTTTATGCTTAGATATTGTTAATCACTAATTGCTCATATGCAACGTTTTAATGTGTCTATCGATTGTATTCTTCTGCTTATAGGTACAATTACCAACCTTCCGTCGTCGCTTCGCCGTCCAAACATTTTTATCGGCCAACCCGCTACTTTTTTAACGCTATCGCGTAGCTAAAGATCGAACGCAATTTGCTTAGTTCTTGATACTTAATCTCTCACTTTTTTGACGGCACAAAAGAGTTCTTGATCGGGTCTTCTTTGTTTTGATTATGTGGTTTACCCTTCATATTTCTCTCCGCAGCATAACTCATTTTGGTGCGGGAAAGACCTTATAAGGGGGTAGATATTTCGTTTCCAGCTCGAGCGATTGATCTTCCTCTTTTATGTAAACGCTATCAAAGCTCCCTTAGAATCTGTAGTCCCGAGGATCCTTAAACTTCTTGCGCCTGCGGCGATCTCTCTGCCTCTGACGCATACATCGCAGAATTCATCCAGATCTAGCCGTCTTCACTCAATGACTCACAAAAATTTCAAGACTGGCCGAAAGGTGTGGCCACAAGCTTCATGTAAAAAAGTATCGATCGAAAGAATATTGTGACTTCGACTCACCCAGACTATCGACTATTGAAGAGGCTACTCTTAAAAAGTTATCAATCTTCATTTCTCACCTTGTGTACTTCTCCGTAGGGTAGAGGCCACGCTTCTAGATGGATTTGTGTCAAGGTAAAACTTGACTTTGTTTGTGATGTGTTTGGGAGGTGATCGTGTGGAAGTCTTTACGCAACCACGGGTAGGCTTGTTGGGTGCTCGATATGGTTCATCCTGGTCGCAACGAGATCTTCTTGTTGAATACGTCGAAACTTTATCCACTTGACCCTTCGGAACACTTGAGCCTTCTCTCGATCTTGTGCCTTGTCCTTCGCAGCGTCGCTGCGTCCGATAAAAGTAGAGGATTTGTCTTGAGGAGTCCTTGATCCCTGGCCAAACAACTCAGGAATGTCACTTGTATAGAGTATTCAAGTTCTTTTGAAGTCAGGTGGCCAGTTATCCAATCCGAAGGAGAAGTCGACAGGTGTACTTCATGCTAATTTAACTCAGTGTTGTGTTTAGCCAATCAACCCGGACCTACCACTGTGCTGACAAAGGCTCAGTGCTTGTTGTGGTTTCTTTGCGCCATGTTTCCCACTTCATGTACTCGTCCACTCACAGGTGGCGGATCGTGTGGCGTGGTACATATATCCAGATTGCATATCACGTCCTCAATCGCGATCGCTATCTATATCGCGGTCGCGCATTGTAGTATACATCACCTGATCGCACTTGCGTTTCCAATCGTGATCGCGCACGATATAGCGATATCTTATCTTGATCCGGTCGTTAATTGTGATGCGCACCGAAAGGCTTGCGATCGCACCCTCTTTTGTAATCGCTTCCATGATCATGATCATATACTTAATCACGGTAGTCACCGTGGCGACGTATGGCGTAGAATAATCCTCCTGTTTACCCTTCTACATTATTTAACCTTATTACGAAGGTCCTGGTACATTAATCATCTGCGCCCGTTGACCTGACGTAACGATGTAACCGCGGCCAATACGATCGAACACATGCTTGCTTGCACTTAATTGAACCCCTATCGGTGCTTTTTTGTAGCATGGCTTGAGTAGAGTATCGTAGTCGTCTAAGCGCCCTTGTTCGTCAGTAGAGACAGACCTAAATCGAGGCCCTCCAATCATACATTCCTTCCGTCTACTCTGACCTTACAGAATATCTTCATACTTAACCTCACTAAGAACTGTCGATTGCCCATAAATTATAATATTAAGTATGTTTCATGCTGCGACATGAAAATTTTGCATCAGGGGCTCTCCAGCGTTCAGGTAGCGATCACTCCAAGTGTGGCCCGTCTTCAACAAATACCTTATTGATTTTTCCTATTCGACCGGCTTGAAGTCTTATACGCAATCGTAAGGACTTTAATTTAAAAGCTTCACGTTAAAGGAAACCTCGGGGCCATATAACTTAAAGGGTATTTAACGTAAACGACGCTAAATTGGAGCTGCGTCGTTACATCCAGCAGAAGTTCAATCGGCTATTTATCTCGTTTCGGTGTGGTCTCGAAAGTAAATAATTTGAGAATGAGCTACATCGACAAGTATAGCGAATTGGTAAAATTCAAGCCTATAACGAGGTACTCGAGCGTATTCAAGAGACTTCCCTATGTAATGCCGAAAACAATACCTATAACAATCGGATAAAGCTTATTAGATCAACCACCATTTTCGATGCGCTTAATAAGGAGTATCATAATGAAGTCGCCTCCACCCACCAAACACTAGAGTATAAATTGCTCAACTGATATCAATTAAGGCTATCTGGGAGTCCGACACTAACATACATTGACGTGCCAGTGTCTGAGATCAGCAGGTGAACCACGATTTCGAGAAGAAGCTCGCGCCGGTTGTGATTGCGCAAGATCTTCAGATCACGGAGATAGATGATAGTGATGCTGAACTAAATTAGTAAAGAAGAGAGATCGCGACACAGGATATTAAATATAGGCTTCTCCAGCTTCCGCACAAAGAACGAAACGATATTCGTGATCTCGCTGTGTATTACTATATAAAACTTTGTGATTAATTGGATTAGCCCATTCCGGTCTCCCGCCTACCACATTACCCATCGCTTCCTCTGGCGAACCTCATCATTAGAGGTAAAACGTAACGCTTGTCAAGAAACAGGCCTTTCGATCTTTTCCCAAACGTTTGAAGATCAGTACCACTCGCAATGGATCGTCCCTGTAACCTCAACATAACCTTCGGATATATATTAGGCGATAAAATATCTCCCTTTCGACCACACATTCTGCGAATTCTAAGAACTGCCAAAAAACGACGTCTGAGGAACCTGCGCGGTCGGCAAAACTCAATGCAATCTGCCAAATCGTCGATGTCCGCGGAGCCTAAGCAATCCTAGAAACACGGGCGATCCGCTCTATTGACGAGATTGCGATTCCTACACGTTTTACTACTTAAACGTGATAAGGCTTGCTAGAGCGCCTATTTGCGCATAAACTCTTGGTCACGGGGTTTGTTGAGCCATCTAGTCGAATTCCGACGGCACAAAAAGCTAACTCAATTCGGGCTGCCGCCACTTCGCCACCTGATGATCCGATGCAAACGCGTACGTCAAATCGATTATCTAGAGTGATTACGTCTTATTAGCCGATTCTATCATCTCCGGCAGCGCTTTGGCGAATGCGAAACGTATATTCGGCGCTCATTTGAAAGATACGCGTAAACTTCGACCATCTCGTGCTACTTCGCCTAAAAGAGATAAACATTACCTAGATTTCGTGACATGATCAGCAGATGGCAAAAAAGTATTTTCTGTTCGTTTTGCTTTGTTTCAAATGAATCTTATGTCACATTTGGTTACAATACGCTCGCGAAATTTGGATCTCGCATTCCTTTACTTGTTAATGTACCTCTGCTGCTGCATCGTTTTGGGCTGTACTCACTTGGTTTACTATCATCATCGACACTTCCAGACCCTCTGCCTGTTTTTGAATCCAGTCAATAAGACACCCTACCGATGTTTTCTATTGGCCTTCCAAGATCGATCCCTTAAGTTATTTGACTATCAATTTTTCGAGAGCGATAAGCGTATCAAGAAAAATGGGAGAGCGAAAACGGTCTCTAGGCCCTAGGCCAGTACGCCATCTTGCCTGAAACCCGCATATCACGCGACCTGTGAACTACCGGAACCCAAGTGCGCGATTCCGATCTCCTGTCTAAATTCATATATGATTGTACCATCGGGTCAGCTTCACCAGCGTCGTGGAACTCGACGTAAACTTCTTCCGTAAGCATTTATATAGAACGAATCGTTTCTCTTTTCCGCATCCAGTTGGCTTGAGATAACGTCTCCCAAAGAAGGGTGGTAAATATATCGAGATGTCTATTCATCTTTATCTCATTTACAATCAGCCAGAAGCGTAGGAATACATCCCATTGCAAATATATGCTCATTTTGTCTAAAAAGATCTGGACGGTACAAGGCTTTATCGGATTTTAACCATGTTTATAATGATTCGCCATTTTTACACAACACAATATTACCATATGTGCTTGGCATCCATCCCACCTATACAAGCTGACCCAGAGCTAGCCTAGTTCATTTTATAGAGCAGACAATAAAGACCGCGATCGCGATCGAAAACTCTATTTTAGAAAATTCCATCCCTTATATCTTTAAGATATACGCAAAGGCTATTGAAATCTGTACATTCTGCTATACCTTTTGTATAAACTTTTTGGCACATACGAGCCATCCACTGCGGTAAACAGGCATAAATGTGAACAGACTAGCATCCCAAACTTGATCAATACTTAGACGTACGAACATTCCGCCGAGACATTGCGCAATTACTATAAGTCATTGACCGAGAAACACCCCAGCTAGCCCGTCTGCCACCTCTTCGGAAAGGGCGGCACACCTGAATTTTTCAATTTGTTCTAGTTGATTCGGTTTGGCGTCATTATGCATCAAGATTTTTCCTTTTCATGACTACATTGATCACGTTGTTAAAAACATGAGTAAATTCTGGTAATTTAAAAAACAAATAAAAAATATGATCTATACCATTTTCATATTTTCAATATTAAAATGACATCTTCCTTTTCGAATAAAAGATTTCAGCTGCAACCTAACTTTATAGGATCTTTTCTCGTCACACGCATTCCATATGTTTTCTTCCATTATATTACATACCCTCATTTGTATCCTGCCACATTTTCAATTCATTAGGCGCTCAATGTAAACATGTACGTCATGCAACGCATTACTCTAGATCAAATGTTCGATCGCGACCGCGATTATAATCTTGTATCAGCGCGCCACAATTTTAATCGCTTTTTTGGCCAACCACGACAAATCGCTACAACCTTCCATATTATCCAGCTCTAATTATGCGACCTGCCGAAACAATTATTATAACTCGATGGTCGCGCATCTGTTTCAACTATAATTCTATACATTACATTTTGTAGATTTCTTTCGTACTGTCTTCTGTCATCTGACTATATCATATTTACCACGATTACTATCCTCATCGCTCAGGCGTTCCGTTAAGCGATCTGGAAACAACTTTCCCAGTTTTAACTTTGCCTGATGCACCATTGGAAATTGCTGCTTCGATGAATCGACGCCTCTTAACCTAATCGCGTGATCAGCGCATTTAACGACCACCCAACATAGTCTGTGCTTTACATGCGCCTTATAGCGGGTGTATTGTTGTTTAGCAGAATCAAATTATAGCCACAGTTACGACTCGCTGATTATTTACCATGCCGAGATCTAGAAAATGCCGGCCCTTGTGACCATAAAATCGACACTTCTAGTCGATCGTTTACCAAAGCCCGTGCAACATAACATTGTAATTTATTGTCATACCTCTACCGCCGATTATCATTGTTTCATGATGAGGTACATTCCAAATGAGGCGTTTGCTCTCGAATTTGTCGTGAGCCCCTACCGTAAATGAAGTGAAACGAGGTGTCTCCCCGTACTCAATCGTGTGCAGTCTCAATCACGTGATGTCAGTAATTCGACATATTCGTCCATTTTGCTTACTTAATTTTATCAGATACATACATCTTAATCGCCCAAGTCAACATTTGGACCATAGGTAAGGCCGTGCCGTTGACTTGTGTCCTGTAAGCCTTGGAGTTTTGTTGTCGTAGGCATACGATTAGATATATACGAGGGATCAAATTTAACATAAACCATGGTTGAAGATCGCTTCACTTGCGCCACATTGTATAAACACACATTACTCGTCAAATCTGCGATCGTTTGTCCGATTCGACACGCACTCGCATTTGAACTTTTATAATTAAAATTTGCTCGAGTTTATCGGCTCTGTTAATGAAGTTAAAGATCGCGACGGTGATTTAATATGAATTTATGTCACAACTTGTAACAGGTACGTCACTAACACGAACCCATTGATTACACGGCGTCTTTTGCCTATTTTACAATTAACATATATTCTGACAATATGCTGAACACTTCGATATCATCTTAGCAGAAACCTATTACTAAATTAGTTGTTCGGTGAGGCCTAAGCCCTGAAGGCCACCCTATAAGTTTGTATAGGATTGATGGTAATATCTTGCTACTATGCCTACATGCTAATCAATTAAACCGGCTTTGCATGATATTTGGACGTCGTGGTATATCTATGTCGGTAAAGAATTTTATCGTGTTGATCACATAGATAAATTGGCGCTAATTAAAGTCCAAATCTTTGCGATAGCTGAGCTCGGCGCGTAAAAACTTTCAGTCAAGTATATTCGATAGCTGGATACCCAACTCTCAGTATTCTTTACTGGTCTGATGCAGTTCATATGTGTCTTGATCGCCATCTCTTATATTAGGTCTGCGGATGTCAATGTCGTCTTACTGCTAACCGAGTGATCAAAGCTTCCTTAATCGCATGTTACGTATTGCGTAATAACTACAATTCTTTAGATTGATTAAAAGTGCTTATATCTTGATGAATTTAAATGATAACTACCATCAGACCCTACTTCCTCTATGGAGCTTCACTTGTAGCCGGTACGCGCTTCTATTCCAAACAACTTTTACATGAAGAATATCGTGGATTGCGTTCCATCAGTTTTTCGTCATCGCCTTACGCCGCATCTGTTGTAAGTCAGGTATCTTGCATTCAGTCTCGCCATGCATATGCATGATCACCAAATTTTAATTTCCTCAGATCATTACCAGTTTTCCGTACTCGTTACTCATCAGATCAAAGCGTAGAAGTAGTATTCTACACTCTTCCTCGTTGACCGTGATATCAGTAAGATCTCAGACTCTGATGCGACGATCGACCTTATAGGTAATTTAAGAACGATCCCGCTCCAAGTTGAGCCCTTCTATTTCACCTGAGTTGATTTATCAGAACGAGTCATATATGGTATCTACTATATTCGACCGTAAGTGGTGGCATGCGTATAGCTTGCCTTGGATGATTTTGTGGAGCTATTCCGATCAGCAATAATCCACCACACGTCGAGGGGTAATACTAGTGTGTCCAGAATATCGTCTTCATCCTTCTTAAATCGATAAATATCCAGTGTCCATTTTAATTGTAGCGCGGCGCATCTATCTATCTATCTTCTCGTTCGGACCGAAGGACTGTAGTGACTAAAGTAAAGTTGAGTACCGGCCTAACACTGTGATACCACGGGGTACTAACATGCTAAAACATATATTGACATCTGTTTTTTATTATATCATAATCTTTTCGTCAGAAACATGCGGCAGGAAACGCGATCGTGCAGAACACGCATTCGTATCCTTGTGGTAATGCAGCATATACTGCCCAATTTCTGGCATAAATCATGATCGTTGCAATCGATTCAGTTAAAGTGTCTCGACTCGAGCGTCGTAGCTATATTTCGAAATGCTATCGCTATCATAGCATTATCTCAGCGACTTGAACCCTCCAAATTGCAATCGCTCCTAGAAACTGATCATACTATTCGATCAACCGTATATATTAGAATTTGATCGTGATCGTTTCCTAAAGCTGGTTCCGGGAAGCGATCGATCCCAAATACTAGGCACGTATCGCCATCCCATTTAATAAACACGTCTGCCTTGAAAAAGGTTTGAATGGAAAAAAGTTATGAATTCGATCGCTGATAGACTGATTGGTCGGCATTTTGAAAAAGTCGTCAAAGAAGAGGTCGTCAAATTAGAAAATATCGAAGTGGATGCCGCCGGGCAAGAGTTCGTTTATTTGGAGGTCAATAAAGTTGGGGTCACCGAATTTGAGGATATCAAATCGGAAATTGTCGAATTGGAGGTCATTGATCTCAATTTCAATGATTATAGATCTGGGTGCAGAGTGGGAGATGATAGACGAAAATCGTTGCATCTAGTCAGCAGACAAAAAAAGAGGACAAAACATAGAATCAATCAACTGTTTAGTGAGAGCACGAGCGATAAACTAATACAGTGCAGAGATTATAAGTACGAGACACGCGTACATTAAATGTAAGATCTTGTACGGTCTAGATAATGCCTGCCGTCAAACAATTACAGGCATAGCTTGTATAGGTATCGACTGGTATCGCCAAGTTCTTTGGAAGGCCCGGTTTGTGCAGCGCTTGCTACATTCGAAATAAGGAGTCATGTCGTCGACATGCAGGTAAATTTTAACAAAGGGATTGTGTAAAGCCTTGTTTATTGACAAGCCAGTGACCCTACAGACGACCACCGCTAACTGGATTGTCCGGAGACCAGCCGGTGAGCCTTATCAGAAGAAATACGTAATTTTTTATTCGGGCGTACACTGAGCCTGGTGACCTGTAAAAGAACTTAAGGCGTCAGCTTTCACCTTCCGGTGTGAGGTCACAGAAAAAGATAGGTGCAGAGGATGCAGAAGACATGCTGGTTTTTAGTAGATAAATTGAAGGTATTTCGTTAAGTGAAAGCCACAACTGAACTCGACGTGGTGAACCGTTTAGAAATACATCTCAAAGCATACCATCCCGTGTCGCGGGACTCAACTCGGCAATTGCTGTGTTCGTACTTTAAGACCGTGAGCTTACCGATTTGAATAACTACTATATTACAACTGGTCCCGAAACACCAAATTTCGGAGTGCGCAGTTATTAAGTAGGAATCAAGCAAGCAACTGCGAGCGATAAGGTCACCAAAATTAATTAGTTCAGCAGCTGGATCTTAGCGACTGAAAAGAAATCGTCGCACGCAGCGTCAATACAGGCGATACAGAACGACAATATCGTAAAGTTTGAAGAGAAGCGAGATTCTGGAATCGACAAGCTGAAAGAGGATGGCCATGGAAAGTAGGAACAAGATGAGAGAGACGGTTACATTAACAAGGACTACTTGAGGAAGATGAATTTTAGCGTATGCTACCCGCAAGGCGTATAAATCACGTACAGGCAATAAAAGAGAAACACGCACAAGCGGTGAGAAACGTTGTGTGATCTGAGCATGAAAAGGCCGACGACGACGAACTGAGATGTGTTTTAAGGTCTTCATTCGGCATGTTTCCGCCCTCGAAGAGTATCGCTACTTTACAAGCTACTCGGATCCTCCTTCAAATTGCTAAAGAGAAGAAGCAGAGCAGGTAAATTTAAAAGCTCGACATAGCTCGTTCTGCTTGAGCAAAACAAGCGGAACTTAGCACCAGCTGTATATTACCTGCACTGTTTTAAGCATTAGGATAATCTTGGCTCACAATGTCTACCTTTTTCGTGTGATGAAATTCAAGTGCAAGGCGTCACAGGATGTCAAACGGGAGGAAGCAATAGTAAACTCACGTGTGGTAGACAAAAATATACAGAAATGGACATTCTAAGCTATGGGTAGTATTTAGAAATTGATGCAATCCCAAGCACCACACTAACAACTCAAAAGCTGCAAAAAGACGTCTTCATTGTTGAAATAAAAGACACCGATACCATCGCGTTGTGAGTCAAAAGCACGGGCTAGCGAGACTTAAGCGTGGACAAATACTCACAGATATGATCAAGATAAAACGGACTTAGTAGTATATTCCAAGAAGAAAAATTGCCTTACGTAGATGATGTCTACATAGAAACACCAAGGTCATCTTTCTGACAAGTAGGAAAACTTAACGAATGATTTAAAAAAAAACAAAGTCTCTTCGACGACGACGTCTACGATGATGATATAGATTGAATTTGACAACAACGCGATAGTAATTCGACAAAAACTTCGTTTGCGTTTGAGCTCTGCAGAATCTGGGAGTGAACGACGACAAGTTGTCGTGATACATTCGCATGTTCATCCAAGTAAGATTGCCAAATTGGAAAGATAAAGATACAGGTCCAAAGAGATCCTTAAATAAATCAAGACGTCCGCTTACAAGATGAAAGGAATAAGCGAATTCCAGATCGACCGGTGTGAGCCATTCTCGATGGAAAAGAGCGGCAAGAGTTGTTACCGACAGTTGTCGAAGAAAACGCAACGGACATGTATGTGTCTCAGCAAGGCGTTTTAAGAGGACTACTGTTCACAGTGCGGCGGCTGGCAAGGGTTAAATATTACTCTATAAAACGTCAGTAATCCGAAGATGTGTGCATATTCCTACTCTGCCCAAATGGATATGCAAGCGCAGCGCAGATTTAATACAAGCAAGTTGTAGCCCATTCTGTAGACCATGTGGAGCACTACTTGCTTGATTGAGATGACAATCATTATAAAATCCATCTACACGCAACAAGTTGGTAATATGCATTTATTGGAGCAGATCAATAATCATCGACTGCTAGGATAAAAGCGAAAAAAGCAGCGGGATCGAACGAGCAGCGGCCGAGTGTATAAATTTACATTTACGAGTCCCGCATCAGTCGTCGTAGAGACATCTAAAATGACGATACGCGTCAATCGGAGAATGTATGTGATAACAGACACAATGATCACCAATTAGATCACCGGTTGAGACGTAAAACACATTGACTGAACAGAATACAAACAACTCCTCGAAAAGGACGTGAATGCCGATACGAGTGCGTTTATAGACGCCGTATCACGTTTGCAACAGCAACTACGAACGCTTTGCGAGTCACAGTTAAACAAATACATATAGTCTACACGCCCACCATTACAATTTGAGGGACAAATAAAGAGCCTTCGACTACACAAACGACAAGAGTCGGACCCTGACACCGATTGTATGGAAGTTGGTATGAAAGGTGACGTCATTTACAGAATGCGGCGAGATAACACGATCTGGTTTGAGCTCTATGTTTCAGGCGTGCGTGCAATGATATCATAGTGAACGATCTGATTATTGTGATGAATTTTACCGGCGTCACTGACAAGCCCACTTAGCAAACGCCAATCTTAGATTTTATGGAGCGTGTGGTGCAGCAGGCAACGACTAATATTATCTCAGACGCATAGATATGATTTTAAAACAAGTGCAGACGCACACAGAAGTGAATTTATTACAGAGTCTGAATGCTCACTTAGTTCGTCAAGCCAATCATTGATCTTACATCTGTTATCGATATGCTCCAACATTTATTCTCCAGGCAATAAAACCTAGCAGTCTCGTCAACTTTGACTGGGTTGGGAAACAACGGGCTGCCACATATAGTGGAACTAGCGGTCGACGCGAACTAACGCTTGATATTCCTGGAGACAAAAGAAGACCTAGCGTAAAAGTGTTTAAAAAGATAAGAATTAAAAAATTTCTGGAATCGTCCAGCACCGACGGGAGCGTTGATGGTGAGACAGCGATGGTTCGGATGGACGCATCACCTAACTATCGGTGATAAACGAATCGGATAAATCACTGACGTATTACAAGGGAAGCAACTAGGATGGTGGTCGTCCAAAAGTTTGATTGGATAGTGAGAACTGGAGGAGTTGTAATGGGGGCAGTGAATGATGAACGGAATAAGATACTTCTTTACATCTGAGTTAACATCTCGACGATCTTTTAGTAGTTCGCACTAAAACAAAAGCTGAAGATTCACATGATCACGGACGAGCAGATTGACGCACAAGGAATCAAAACGTTAAAGGTGGTAACTACGTCAAGAGTTACAGTCAGGATGACCCTTGGGTGAAGGGTGGTCTATGAATATTGAGTAATGATCATGCTACACTTTCGGAACAGACATTGTGTAACCGTCTGGATTCCGTCTATCAATATTTAATTTAACGGCGAATGTACATGATAAATTGGTTTTATCAAGGCTAAAGTCGGCAAAAGAGGTCGACGAATAGGAGTGGGGGAGAGGGGTCGCAGAGAAACCTAGAGACACTATGATCATCGATCAAAAGATGTCTATGGTGTTCCCAGTGCAGCGTCGACTTCCACTTGGATATACGCACAAAATATGGGTTCGTCATATACCCATCCTACTTGACACAATTATATGTCACAAGATAGTAAAAGCGACGACGGTAAGATTAAGTATATCCGCCATATATATATTCATGTTGTTGCCACACGACACGCTACCACGAGATGAAGGATCTGTGTGTTCAATTTTTAAATTACATAGATTGGCAAGTTCTGGTATACGATCATATCTTAGACAAACCATTTTTACAGAAAAAAGAATTTGAGTGACAACTAGTTATTTCAACTATGACCGGCCGTGAAACGACCGATTTGTCCACTCCCACTTGCCATCCTTCGTCGAAATAAAGAGACTAGGAGTACACAATGTCCGATCAACAGGGACGCGTGTAATTTCAATAGTCAAGTTAGTGTTATAAGACGAAAAGACCAACGAATTTCCACGGAGCTGACGGGGAGGGTTTCGAATAGGTGTGATGGCCAGCTTGCTGATCATCATCCGAAACATACCACGCATGTCGAGAATGAAGGCGGAGGCATCATCAGGATATCAAGCCACTCGGTAGCGGCCACGACAGCGTGCACAGAGTTATAAAAGACACTATATTGCTTAAGAAGCTGCCCCACTGGTCAAATAAGATATCAGGAGAGCAAAGTACAAGACGATGTCAAGGTAATGAGTCATCAAAATCATATTATAGCATCAAGGAAAGAAGAGATGAGCCTCGTCGACGTCCTCAAAAAAAGTTTCTTGTATGTCGTGGAAGATTTCAGCTTGAATTTAATAAAGGAGGATTCATCGACTGCTCCGTTAAAAGGATCCATCTTTATGCGTGAACCTAGCAAAGACACCATAGTAGATTACGCCCTTGAGCTTGCCTTTCTGCTGGACTTCACTGAGATGACACCAACAAAGCTGTAGTATGGCGCAGGGAATATCGTATCATTGTCTCATGATTACAACCAACAATCCAATTTAATTGCCTGAATTTAAATAACGAAAACATGATGCATTATTGTCAAAGGCGTTCACACCTCCATATTATCGAGTTTTGTTTGCGATTTTAACGTACAGAACACGATCCTGAATGACAACGGGATTAACGTTACCCACCTCATAATCTAGCTTGAGCTGTACGAATAACTGAATAGTTTGATGACAGCAGGATTCGCTTGGTCCTCACAAATTACGTGGGTCTCACCGATCGTAGTTGTTTCAAAAAAGAATGGCGTGAACCTACGTTAGTGTACTGACTACAAGAGGGACAATGATGAGACGGTAGGCATGCAGTTTAATATGTCTATAGTAGACGATCTGCTTTTGGAACATGGAAGCTATCAATGGTTTTGCTCTCTTAACGCTGCTAGCGGGTTTTGTACGATAATGATGACAGAAAGAGCTAGATACAATTCGGCTATCGTGTGCTCTTTAAGGCATCTTGAATAATTGCGAATGCTATCTGGGTTATAATAAGCTGCGATGAGCTATAACAAAATAATTGTCAATGCTCTGTGAGCTATATTCCACCTAAATGAGGTTGATCTAAGTTTAGGAGAAGGTATAAGATGTAAAGAAGGAATCAGGGAGCAAACAATCAATAATATCATGAGGATCACCACCGTTCTTCCAACTCACACTCAGCAATAACAAGTTTAAACCGGATTGGTACATCAACAGGGACCCTAATTTAGCACAACATATGGTCCAAGCCCGTAGTGATGACCACATGTTCTGTACAGGTAAACCCGACGAATCGACACTTCCATGAGTGATCAATCGTCAATCGTTTGTCGATGATATTATTTCTAGTGTACAAAGTTCAAATATTGGTGATAAACACTGAATAGACTAATTTAATAATATACTAGATGTCGAATGAGCATAATATTTTACAAAAAGTATATTTTTTCATCAGCCTAGTGATTTCTTCTTAAACAAGAAAATGTTTCTCTGCAATTAGTCCATGAGAATAAAGCGAGAGAAACGGCTGAAAAATGGTTGTATTCGCCGACGAGCGGTAGGTAAACGACACCACGTCCACTCCTTCGATAAAGTTACTAGTGGAATAGGATGTGATGATACTGCACTGTCATCCATAAATGGATACAATAAAGCCAAAATGAATTTGACTAGTTACGACATCGTGTGCTAGCGACCGAAATTTTTAATGGCGACGGAATTAATGGAGGCACATGAATACGGCAAAGAGCTACGACGAGGTTCATCACCACAAAATTTACATATTATGATCATTATCGGTTTGGGGGGATGTATTGATAGCTGTAAGCATACCTCTGCTAGATCGATAACCTCAACGACTCAAGCCTTCACCTCTATTTTAATGCGCCTGCAGTATCAAAGACCAATAACCTCTAGCTGCGTCTACAAAAATAGGTGTTCAACGGGTTTAGACGGTCATGTCAACCACCAGGCGTGCCAAGGTTCATCTTTGTCATGATTTAAAATATCAGATATTCTATATTTGCTGAAAGGTACAAAGACACGACTCATGATTGGGAACACGGGAGTTGACGGCTCAAAGAATAGATCCGACTCGAGTCGAGGAGATGTACCAATCAGAGTTCCTACAGCAGAAGCGTCTTGGAGGACACATTATAGCGCCTTTGCACCAACTCGCAGGAGGCCTCTGCGGCTTTCGCGAGTACTATTGCACTCAGTTTACGCAGCGTAAATGCAAAACATTCCTTCGCCAAACTAGAAGAGTTTTGATCTGGATGCATGTTCATCAGACCGTTTGAGTCCAGAAGCTAGTGAGTGCGCTTCTAATGATGAAGGAAGAAGCGCAAACGAGTGCTAAATTTACCGAGGGTCTCATTCTCTAAAGTATCTTTTCTTGACCTAATCATCATCCACCTCAGAGATCAGCGAATTTGGATGATACAAGTGCTTCTACGTTTGCAATTAATTACGTGCGTCATTAAATGCGTCTTAAAGCATTATAGCGGAAGTCGGAGGATTCAAAGACAGCGTGCGTTACCAAGAAGGTGATGAGCTGAATACGTCCGCTAATTCTTAAAATTAGCAAGAGAGACTGTAGTGAAAGTAACGATATAAAGACCATTTGTATGTTCTCTGGATAAGAGAATGAGCTAACAATACACGCAAACAATATATGGCGGAACCGAAGTGGTAGAACTTGACGTATCAACTTACACCCGTGGTAGGAGCAAAACAATATTGACGAAGATTACCTGATCTGCACAAGGCCGAAGCAGGAATGAGGTATAGCCGTGGATCTAGTAATGCAGCATCTATTGTCATGAAGAACGCTTCGGCAACAACTGCTAAATTATTTGGTGTCGGCAAATGTGGAGAAAGAGTCGACGCGGGTGCAGGAGATATCAACTGACTTCTTACGGATCGTATTTACAGGACTCGAAACATTCATTATCCAACAAAACAGATTTGGTGTATGGGCTCCAGAGGATTGCGATGGTGTAGCAATGACAGGCGCGAGGTGGACGAAGTTCGACGATGTCGACGTACTCACTACAAAACTGAATTTATATGTGGACAAGACCAATCTCGGCGCTCGGAAAATGAGCAAGTTGAAAATTTAGCGGTGTGAAGTCTTTGGAGTGCTATTTCCCGATGTCGACGGACCGTGATAAAATTAGCAGTAGAACGGCACAAAAACAATGGTAGCGTCAGTAGCGACAACCGGCAGTATATACGAGAATTCTTTAGCATCGGTTGTCTTCGCGAAGGCAGTAACATGTGGCGACTACGCAGGAAGTAATATCGACGACGAAGTTGATCTTGACAAGGTCAGATTTGCCGCGGACGTCTATGTAGGCGCGGAACGTGAAGATTTCTGATTTATCACTTGTGTTGTAGCTAAAGAAGATCAAGCAGAGTCTAAATTCGGTTTTTTACGACGTCTCTCAAATTAAGTTTTATAGTATTTGGCTTTTTTTGCAACGGATACCCTACTAGTACAGTTGCGACCGGCGACTCGCGACGTGATTTATGTGGCAAAGCAAATGCGGGTATAGCATTCTAAGTTACGCGAATGTAGATGGAATCTGCATCGGATGAACTCTCGCCGAGACTAAATTATAATGCTAAGGCGAAGGTGTCGACGATGGTGTCTGGTATCTGCTGCAGGCATCGCAGATGGCGCCGCGAGAGTAGGTAGCGACAAGGGTATCGATGATGACAAAGCGGGAAGTTTATTTGTAGATCCGGTTGAAGTCACGAACAGTTCACCGAGCAGAGCTGTTAGCCTTCTTTGAGGAAGTAACGGACACTCGAGGAACCAGTGGCGTGTAACTAACGACCGAGCTGGACGTGCTTTTAAAATCGGATAATCCACGCAGCTCAAGCAAGTACCCATCGTCAAATATTAAAGGATGTCCAGAGTGAGGATACTGGGTAGCCGACCGCAGAGACGGCTTACGGTCTCAAGAGTATGGTCGCCGTTGAATGTTTTGAGCAGATGAGGCTGAAGTTGAAGCCTCAGAAGTATACCTGCCGAATCTAAAGCTAAATAAAGCCGACAAAGGTGACAGGTTTACCGACAAAAATTTATGAAGTGGATAATGTCAAAAAAGAGACTGAACAGGGTGATACTATCATTTCAGCGAGATCAATGCAGACGTCATATGTCGAGCCTAAGACGCATTAGACTCGATCCCTGAGGTATGGTTTAGACCTCGTACGGTTCGCCGAGAGAAATAACGTCCAGAAACTGCGTGGCGAGAAGACGGCACAAGCGCAAATACAGGTCGTTGTCGGGCGGGTTAACTCCATAAATATTACTTTGACCATAGTTGTGTGGCGGATTGGTGCTCGCTATTGTTATAAAGTTAATTTCAATTCTTCACAGACGCCCGAATGATCAATTAACGGACGGGGTACAAAATTTTCGTTGCTGTACACTTTGCTGACCTTATTAACCCGACGTCGTGGAGGTTGCATTCTTCCAGGTGCACTTGTGTCGACGGAAATTTATTGGCGGTATTTGCAATGGGGTCGAGGTTCGATATCGGTGTGAGAAATTTAACACCGCGATCTCGGGTTGGCGTTATCTCGAGGAATTTGCCCCACGATCACTTGTATTCTTGTAGGGTGCTCGAGATGAGTTACCCTGATCTGTAACAGACCGCCTTATGCAAAATATAGATCGATGATTCGCTACATCCATGACCACTTGAGCCGTTCCTTGGTCTTGGGTCTTTAACCGCAGATTTGCCCTACTTCTGATCGCAGTGGTGGTGGTGAAAGTATATAATGCAGCTTTCTAAACAATTTAGGCGCGACAATTGTGCAGATGTAGCGTGGTAGTGAAGTCTAGTGGCCAAACACTTCAGTTCGAAATGAACGACGTGCGTCAATGGAAACAACTTGTAATCTATTTAATGTTAGCCGATCAAACTTTACATCCTTATCCCTACCCTTATATCATAAACTCGCATGCGACGTGTCGCTATCTATAGAAGCCGCATGCCACGTGCCGCTCTCTATAGAAGGCCGCACCCTTGTACTTCCGTGGCACACACAAAATACTTGTCCGATCGCAGGCGCGATTACGGTCGTCGATCGTGAAGTGTAACCCACACTAGCTTGATCGCGATCACGTACCTGATCCTCTATCAAGCTCTCGATCGCTTCCTTGATCGCGATCGACATGCTGATCGCGGGCCACATGTTGAGGAACACACTCCTCTGATCGCGATCGCTTGTTGTGGTCCACACCGACCTGATTGTGGCCATTTTCCTGATTACCGATTATGATCTCCATTGCCTTCTCGATCGTAATTTCGTTCTTGATCGCGAACGTAATCGTCCCTTTGACAGCTACCCGTTTCAATGACTCGCACCCTTCGCTCGTCATAATCTAACCCGATATTGCAGGTCCCTTCCTGTCTGATCTGATATCTGGTTTTGTCTAATAGTTTAAGTGAACGTTATTCGAGCAGTTGTGGGACCGACGCTGCCAATAGTTGGCCGATTTGGACATAACAGAAGCAAGATTAGTACTCGTATAGCGTTTTTCACTGATCGCTATATCACAGTCATCTTCTGCGCCTTTATTCGCCATATAGTGTCTATCTGACTGCGCGCTTGTTCTTTCATTTAATCAGTCCCATGTTTGAACCCTAGCATGTCAAGGGCTAGCCAAAGCCACCCTTCGGACAAACCGGGGCTGGCCGTTTGGCTCCGCATTTACCAGAGATCTTGTACATAGCTAAACCCATGTTAATAGACCATCTGATCACAAAAAAAAAAAAAAAAAAAAAAAAAAAAATGTTTGAACCCTAGCCATGTCTACGCCAAAACCTTTTGGCACCTCCCTTTCCCCAATCAGGGTGAGTTCTTCCCGTTACATATCCTAATATTCCCCTCTACGAATTGTGCCCGCTTCTTCCCAGCCTCCTAGTAACGACTGTTTCATGTGCAGAAACTCCGACAATGGCCGTCATATTGGACGTTCATTACGATCGCTTATAGACCTGCGAGAAGGTCGCGAGATGGTACAGATACTTTGAAGAAGCACTGATGAAAGAGAAGCACTGTAATGATCGCTTGGAGCAGGGATTGAGATCTTGCGTTGCATCGAAATCCTATAGCGCAGGTACGTCAAGCAGCGCGTTAACCTTCTGTTTTCTGCCTTTCCAAA
This sequence comes from Hyaloperonospora brassicae, assembly GCA_947650285.1. NCBI lineage: Eukaryota > Oomycota > Peronosporomycetes > Peronosporales > Peronosporaceae > Hyaloperonospora > Hyaloperonospora brassicae. The sequence continues at coordinate 5,104 of CANTFL010000292.1, read as the reverse complement.
TGTCCGCTTACGCAGCGACGAAAGAGAATTGATCCTGAATAAGCAGGACGATCGGATGGCAAGAAATGACAGCTTAGATGAGGATAACAAGTGCATCGAAGTGTTCCTTTTCGAAGCCACCTCCGCTGACCCGGAAAATATTCTTCATGACGTTGCTACTGTTTGCGCTTCTCTGGAGATCTAATATTGACAAGACATTGCCTCTTTTTGTTAAAATTTTAAGTGTCAGGTATCACTGATGCAATCAATCCAGGCTATCTTGGACGCCGAAGCCAAGGTGTAACAGGCTGCCTATGTTGAGGATCAGCGGGATATTGACGAGCTCGAGAAACGGATCGCCTATCTCCCCGCGTTTCATGATTAACAACCCGCGGAGTTGAACGACCTAAACCGCGAGCTAGATCGGCTGCAAATAGTGATCGCGTTTCACCACTAGAACCAAACGCATCTTCGACAGGTGATTTAATGCTGGAAAATCGATTTCGGTCTCACCATCGTTGATTGCGACCTCGCGGTCAACGATCGCGCTGAAAGCTTTTAGCTTATATAGCCAAGCTAGCTTTTAACGTTCTGCTTTATAGATTTTTATTTCCAGTGTCTTTGGCCATTAAATGCCCCTAGAAGGACAGTAGATCTGTTATTTTTCACAAGCTTTATCTTAACTCGAAAACCCCTTCACATTCAGTTTTCTACTCTTCGATGACCTCGTCATAAATCTTGATGCTACCTAACAATTTAAAACGTCTTACAATACTACGGGACCATTCGTGATCGCGCAATTAGCCGATTCGACGCGGAAAAATGAATAAAGACGCATGTCGAGATCTCGCAATCAAACAATCCACCGTCGCGTAAATGTCGACGAAGTCCACTTTGCTCCCACGATCATCCTTGCTCATTTGATCGGCTAAGTTGACATCGGTGGATGAACCCACACGTACAGCTGAGATAATGCAAACCGACAAGCGTTCCCGACCAACTAAATACGCACCGACGGGAACACCAGCGTGATCGCCATCTCCGGTGCGATCTGCTGAGAAATTACGATCGCCTCGTCCAAGCATCCGGATACATATAGACGGTCGACCGAACCATCTCGGTCGGTCGCCTCCAGGAGTTCATGTGGGGTAGGTCGTATAGGCTGTACTAATCACCGTCCTTATCACAATATCCCGGTTCACTCTGTGAAGACGGAACCAGGATCAGTAGAGAATCAGGCGCATCAGGTGAAATGGTGCTCTTCGTCCTCGACAGTAAACGATTCATCTGGTTCTTTTAATAATGATACTCGCGCAGAGATTTTGATTTCACGATTTACCTCCCTTCGACACGCTTTGGCGGATGGTACGCCAGTTAAACACGATCCACCCTAATCCACGATCACCATTGAAAAGTCCATCTCCTACCCACGAGCCTTTTCTCCGACTCCTTTGACATCTCTCAAGAATTCAACTCATGAGTCCAAGGTCGATCTCTATAAGCAACCCATCAAGCGACTCGTCCAAAAGCATCAGCGTGTGTAATAATGTTCGCGTGGACGTAAACGTCTTGTTGGCTACCGGTCAATATGCCGCGTTGCCAGACACTAGTGTACTTAGCGATCTGTAGATTCCTGCGTATAGATCTAGCGTCGCCCGATCAACTTTTCAAGTAGATCCCCGGTCAGCGAATCAATTTAGCTAAACCATCGTCGCTGATCAAAAGTCGAATATCCGTGAAAGAATTTACCCAGTCCGAAGTCCTTTCCGTTCCCATCATACGAGGTCCCGAAGTCGTCCTTACTCGTTTCCGATTGCAGAGGTCCCCAATTGGTATCTTCGGCGCAAATTACTTCACTATACAGCCAACTTCCTGAAAAAAAATCGTTGGACAGATCGAAGATGTCTCTTTCAAAACAACTGGGTGTTTAAAGGCTTTAGTAAGCGTATATCGCGCATTTGAGAATCGTCATTGACAGGCGTCGTGGGAATCGACCCATTTTTTTAATTCTAATCGGCAGCACCAAGCGTATCTAAATCTGGCCCCATTTTTTCAAGCGCGTCGTCAAAGCTGGTCGCGATATGGGACGCTATGGAACACAGCCGTCCGCTGTATTCTTCATGAAAATATCGACGGAAATTGCGACATACATAATGTGTAGTACGCCTTCACTTTGCATTTTTCGGCCCAGCCCAATAAACAGTTGTGATTCCCTAGATAAAGATGCAAAACCATTAAAATTCCGAGCCGAGACGTGGCGTAACAAATATCGGCCTGCGATCATTAAACTCCCTGACTCTTCAATTACCCGCACCTCTAGAAAATTATTTCCTTCGTGATCGTCCTATAGTTGCCATGTTATTCATTCTTTATCAGTTCCCTACTTTTATAGTCCGTTGCTTGTGATAAAATTGGATATCTATTTTCTTTTGCTCTCCACCTTCTATCAGGTCATCCGATACCCCGATCGCCTGCGATGTACGTTCCACCGATCTTGATCGACGGGTATTAAGATATCTTCTGACTTTTCCGCGCGATCGGGTCTGCAAATCTTCGATAGCCATACTCACGACATAAACACCTTTCCAATCTCTTATACATGCTCTTTGTGTGTGATCCTTTTTACCTCATATTCATCTCTCAAGCGCTTCACCTCAATTCATAGGCCTCATTAGAAAACAAAATCTTAGACTCTGTATGAAGCGTGGCCGTGATGGCTTCGACTAGGCAGCTTTTCCAAATTGGAATGTAGTAATCCGTCGCAAAGTTTTGACCTCGATTGGTAGCTCTCAATATAATAAGTTACTCAGGCTGATAGATCATTTACGAGTAACGTGGTCCGCTCTTCTGGTTTAGACTCGGTGTACTTCAGCAAGGATTTTCGAGGGCAATGCCATGGAACGTATTGATTGTACGAAGGTGCTGTTCCTGAAACAGTGGATGCTACTATGAACAGGAAGACGTTTAGACAAAGGGAGATTTAGATAATCAACTGATAAATTATGAGCGCGATGTCGACCCGGACTGGCGTCTACCGCACGTACCTGTCCGTACCCCAACCCGAAGCCGGCCATTACGTTCCCGCGCAAGATGTTTATCACGACCCAGTGCTGTGGCCGAAGTGTTCGGTTCCTGCCATGTCCTACGTGGCGATCGCTGCCTACTACTTGTGCACGGGAGATGCGCCGATCTACGCTCGTGGGACGAATATCCTGTACTCTTTCTTGCCCGTGCCGTTCTGCCGTTGAGTGTTTCACCTCCCGTGTACACTCCGGCTTGTGGTGTTCTGCCGTTGGGTGCTCACCCTGCTGGCCCAACCGCGCAGTCGGCAACAACTACAAGAAGCGTGCGCAGGCATGGTCTTTGTTGTCGTTCATCCCGATGATGGCAGTTTTGAGGCCATTCAGGCGCGCGTGACGGGGAAGCACAAGTCATAAGCAAACACGGGTGTAGGTCAGAAGACGTCGTGGACGAAATCGCGAACGTGCTTTTCTTCTTCACGCTGCTGGTCAGTCAGCTCGTGGCACTCGTTCGTGTCTAGAGCACGAGTACGCGACGAATTTGTGGAACTACGTGTCTGCCATATTGTTTGGCTTTTTCGTCTTGAGCTATCAGGGGGAGATGATGAGTCGCTGCCCCACTCATCATCTCCCCCTGATAGTCCGACATGACGCCCCCTTTTCTAGTACCACATGTTAACTGGTCACATGTTTGTCCTACCTGTCAGCTTATTAGCTAATCAGGTGAGATCGCGACGTACCTGTAACAGGTCTTGCAGTTGAACACTGGAACTTCGATGACCTGTCAGAAAGCATATCTTCTAGCACGTGCCTTGCTATGACGTCTTGCAAGCAGTACGAATACCGCAGCACAGCGCTCATTTGTTTTTTGTTTGCTTGTTTGTTCGAGCATGGGCTACTACACTGTCCGGCAATCGACGAGCACGGAAGGAGCTATGTTCGCTCAAGAGTAGACGAACGTTAACAAGCCAACCGCAATCGTAATCATACACTTGTTTTGTTACTCACTTCAATAAGAACTACGTTTTCGCTTGTCTTTCATGGGGCTATCGACACCTATACGCTCTAGAACGTAGGCGCCAAGCGCATCAACAGCACGCGCAGGAAGCAATCGCAATGACGACGAAGAGTGATGAGTCTTCATCAGTCACTGCGAATGCACACCACGCTCAACTTCGTCCAAAAACACGCCACGTTCCGCATCTTCAACGGGGGTAATGAGCCCCGAAGAATTGCAGATCGCAAACGCGTTCTCGAACAAAAGTCTGCTGCCACGCTTTGACCGCACCACGTTCCGGAGCCTTCGGTGATCGATGAGCTCCGGGAGACGCAACAGAGAGCAATGGGTCTCTGGAGCGCCAATCCCGGAAGCTCCGTTGCCCTATCCTGGCAACGTGTGTGGTTTAACACCCGTTGCCCAGCGCGGCGCGACTCCTGCAATCTCCACGCGCGCCAGTTCTTTTGCTGACAGCATCCTTGAAGCACCAAGACCGGCAGTCGCAGCAAGAGCCGCACGGAAAGCAGCAGTGGCTTCCACACGCGCGCGGGTGGACGCCGTGCTCCCAGTCGCACCAACACGCGCTCGAGCAGTAGCCGTTGGACGAACACGCGCGCGAGAACCAGCAGTAGGTCCAGCGCCCATCCTGATAGCAACGGCCTTGACACTTGCAAGCACACGAGCGCGTTCATCTTGGCCGGTTGTGAGTTTCTTGCGAGGCGCCGTGCTTGTCTTGGAGGGCGCTGCGACTGTCTTCTCACGCTGCTTCCTGCATTCGTGCCTTGTTCTCGCCCGTCGCCTCCGCACTGCTGTCTTGAGAGTCCTTCTCCTGTAGCACCAGCTGCAACTCGGACTCGCGCTGGACTTGAGCTGATCTTGAGCGGCCTCCTCGCTGCTTCTCCGGTCTTGCACCTTGTGGCTTCGGCCATTTCGGCGCGCTGTCGGAGCGCCAGTACTTCGATCTCCATCTTGAGCCGCGACTCGATGGCTGCGTCACGCTCTTTATTAGCTGCCCGTACCAGGTCTGCTCGCACCGCACTGAGGTGCGTCAGCACAACGGCTTGCTTCTTTGTAGCACGTCGTTCGCGTGCACGAGCTTACTGTACGC
>CANTFL010000291.1:0-23059 GCA_947650285.1 Hyaloperonospora brassicae | reverse complement strand
GGGACTGCTTTCAATTGATACTCCTTCGCTATTGCACGATTGGATAAGAAGAGGTGAATGGGGTTTGAAAACCTTATCGTTACTCAACTTCTTCATTTTGCGAAGAAGATCTTGAAGGCGTTGAAAGTTGATGCGTGTAATCTTGGCTGCCGCCAATATGTCTTCTTAACTTGTCTGCGTGTGTCTCCGGCTGGTTGGAACTGTACATTACCCGTTCTTCTTTACGCAGTGTGCTCCCATCTGGATGCTCTCATGGATAGGGTGATCATCCGGGTTAGACATGTAGTACTTATACCTGGCCCCCCCGTGAAGTCTTGGCCCGCGGTGGAAAGTTGGTCGTTAGTAATATTTGTTGTCATTTGATTAAAGACGGGCAACTTGGACCAGCGCAATTTACTCGTTATACGCTCCAAAACAATAATTAGCACTCATGTTGTTTATAAAATGTCTTAAAAGATGTTCTAGCATACCTTTCCCATTGGTGAAAGGAGCATTCGACTGTAACGCACGCTTCCTCAAAAAAAGTTGTGAGCAGCGCACATTCAGCTGGGTGCAATTTCGGGTACCGAAACCTTTGAGGCGCCAGCTGCTCTTGTTTGGCTGGTAGGAGTTGTAGACCTCTGCAAATAGGTGCGCCACCGTAACTTGTCACGCCTCTCGTAGTTCCGCACTCTTGGCGTCCTTGCTGTCCTGAACGAGGCTGATGAATATGTCCTCCGTCTGTAATGAAGGTAAGGATGAGGCTGTGATCGTAGTGGAAGTATCTACTACGGACCCTGTGGTAGCCAGGTTCCAAACTAGGACTCCGTCCCCTGTTTGGGTTGAACGAACCCCCACGGCCGACTGCGCCACCGGCTCTATCGCGTGATCGCGCATATATCCGTCCCCACGCATGGGTGATGGTGAGAGTGGGGCCTCTCGCCGTCCTTTGTTATGCTACGCAGGGGCTTGAGTGTTCTGGCCTAAGTCCGTCACAGCCTCTCGTGCTGTACCGCCGAGAGCCAAGACCCTAGGTGAGGGACCCCCGAGCAGTCGTCCGGTTCTGTCATGACCCTGATAGAAACAAGGCTTTTAAGCACGATACTCGCTGAATTTGTCACCACTCCTGGCCGACTGGCTCCGATTGGGCGATTTAGAAAGTGTATTTCTGGTAGCAACAAAATATTGCCTCGTGAATGCTATGCTGTTTTGTCAAAGAAACAATGCACAACACCGTTTGATTACCATACATGGACACCTGATATAAGGGGGGATTGTGCACAAAATATTCTTTTCCTTACTGGTCTTTATTTCGTTATCCTACTCGCACCAGAACAGGTACGCAGCTGTCTCCTCGCTGAAACATCTCTTTATAAGCATTTGAGAGGTGTGTCAACTAAGCTCCCTTTTTGACAGGTCTCCCGCCTCGCTTATGTTTATCTTAAACCAATCTTCGAACGCAGGTTTACGACCGTAGACGCTAATTGCCTTTAAATTGGAAAGTTAAAAGAATATTGCATGTACACACGACCTCCACTTAAACTGAATTCTTTTCGCACGTGACTCGCATGAGCTTTAGCTTGACACCTACGTATTTTTGTCTGCTTCATGTCGCTTCTTTCTTCATCTGCTTGAGGGCTGCTGATTGTAAATTATCATCTATATCATTAGTTTCACGTTCACGCCTATCCCACATGGTAGGTTATTATTTGAGCAACGCCTATGACCCGTCACCGACAAGAAAATTGATTTAGCGGTCGACAACGTCACAAATGATCGCTGTTTACCGGACCACCGGCATTTACCACCAGCTTAGCGACCCGCTAATTGGCTTTCTCGTGCTCTTGTCAGCGGCATAGTCAGCGGCAAAGTTGGCGTCCGTGTGAAAGTGCAACTTATCACAACTTTACTTCATACTTGTCAAAGCATAAACACTTATGGATCGCTGATTAAGTCGGCGAGATAGGCCGTTGCGTTGAGATAAACTACATTCCATCGTGGATCGCCCTTTTGGTTTAGTTGAGTCTCTCTATGGACAGAAATGTCATTAAAGTACTTCCGTGCATATCCTCGATGAGGTCTGAACGATTGCGCCACGAGACGATTAAATGTAGCCAGGGAATTGGAAAGGTCTTAAAGCGTGACAGGTCACTTTAAAAGCATACTGCTTGGGGTGCTGACCGCAGTTGGCGGGATATCGCTGCTCGCATGAGCAAGTGGTAATAACGATCAACTAGATCGAGTGCACTGAACCTGGAATATCCAACCATGGCGTTCTAAAGCACATCCTTTCAAGATGTAGACGAATGGTCAGGTATAATGGCTGCATATAGATTATTGTAAGCGTCAACATATGTGCCACTTACCATTCGGCTTTTTGACACACAATGTGGGCGTGGATAGAGAAGACTTACTCTCTCGTATCATTCCTGTCGCGTGCTTAGCACGACATAAATATTTAACGACGTCGTACGGTTCCTTTATGTAAGGGCCACTGCCGAGTAACGCAGTACTTGGATCCAGGAACCAGGTCAATTTCATGACGGACACCTCTAACGGGAGGTAAGACAGACGGTGTATCATTACACACCACGTCTTGTTAGCAATAGGGTAGAAGGGATCAATGGTATTATCAGGATACCAGATCCACTACAGGCGCCGAGTGTCATCTATGAGTCTTCAAGGATAGACTCATCCTTAAGAGATGAAGATTTTAGCTCAGCCCGGAGTCGAACGACCACAAGATCCGACAAGTGGCCTGCCATAAAAGGCCCCCCTAACCAAACTCCCAATCAGACATTTCGTCTAGCTCGAACAGAGCATCCAAAGAAGGAAAAGCATCAAGGCTAACGCTGCCACCAACGCGATTCAGTCACTCCATTGAAAAGTGTATGTAGTGCATTACTACTAATATCACTGTGTAACGCTACGGACGCTTTGCGTTTCGAAGTTGCTGTCTGCCGTCGCTGTCGTCTCTTTGACGAGACCTTACTCCCAATCGAGGTCGGGATAAGAGTGTCCCCTGTCTAATTGCTTTTTATAACGTGTTCTTTACGAGAGATGATGTCTTGGCCGACATCTAGTGAGTAGTCTTTAAACGCAAACGCTTCACTCGGTGGATTTATATGTGCCACTCCACGCAAATCCTGCGAGCTCTGCTCGGGATGTATCGGTCCTAGGCCATTCGTGCTTACAGCCTTTGGCGGTTCACTATCACCATGAGCATCACTCTACGGAATATATGACGTATCACCATTAATCGAGAATTCTAGCTCGGGACTTACGTCATCGACATGTTTGGTGTCAAGTAACTCTGACAAAGCAATGCCCAGAACACACTAGCCAATACTGGTAGTGGCTCGCGCCAATAACGCTGTTGTTTCCTAGCAGAGGTAGGTTCATGACTCTACAAAGCTCCGCTAGGAACAGTGCGCGTTGCGCCTAAGGTCTTCGACCGCCAATCAATTCATAAATCATGGCGTTCCAGCCATGCCAGTCATAAAGTGAGATCACATTTCGTGTCTAAGTCAAAGACCAAGCAGCGTTCCACGCTATTAAAGTCCAGGAACTTCACGCCTAGATTTATGACAATCTTTGGCGACGTGACACACGTTCTTGTCGCCAGTCGAACGGTGATAGTCTCACTGTCTTGTGCTCTCAGCGCTCCAGCATACGGCTGACTTCCTTCCAGGGAACGAGGACGGGCATGATTGCTTGACGCTCCTGGATCGATGAGGATTGTCAAGTTCTAGCAAACCCGTTTATTGTTGCTTCAACTACAGGCAATCACAACTTACAAATATGCTCCGTGTTATAGGGCACAGATCTCTGACAGGATGATACCTGTTTACCTCCCTGAGGCCCATCATAACCCAGTTCATCCTCAGTAGGGCACCCCTCACCTACTAAGACTTGACATTTTGCCGTGCTGTACCAGAGTTCTGGTTGTTGGCAGGGATCCGACTCATGTGAGCCTATCGTTGTTTGCGCAATGGGCATCCGGGACGTAAGTGCTTAGTTCTTCCGCACTTATAGCATCGAGGGATGACGCGCTGCTGCTCAGTGACTTGAATATCAGCTTCAGCTTCACTGTCACCTTCAGCATTGCTAAAGGTCCATAGGTTCAGGTATAGAGGACGATGAGGTGATCGTGGAGCTGAAGCTTGCTCGAGGAGAGCTCGACTTATACCCGTTCTAATCAAGATTAGCAAACTTAAAGTTGTAGTTCACATTGTGTGCGATGTCAACAGCCCCGTCCAAGATAGTGCGATGGAAACGGAATACTTCAGTTCTAGAGGGATCAGGACGAAGCCTTTCATTAAAACATGTCACATGGACTACCTCTAGGAGAGGATCGTTCTGCATAGCAGCTATAAGTGTCATCAACCCTGGGGCACAGTCCGACAACTTCTTCTTGCCCTGACGGGTAGAGAAGAATCGTGATCGCATGCGAAATGCTTGATTAGACGGAAAGAGTGTACGGATAAGCTACAGCTTAAAACTTTCCCATGTGGGGAAGGCGCCATCGATGGACGCACTTCATGTAAGTGCCCACTCCTTTGCTCTACCAGCAAGTTTGTTGATCGCCACCGCGACCCTCTGATACTAAGTTGATATCATGTCTGGCTAATGGGCTACCTAGATCTCGTGGATCCAGAGGATGAGATTATCTCCTTCTTTCCCGGAGTAAGGCTTAATGTCCAACTTGACTGGCTGAGGCGTAGCCCCTTCGTCTGATAGAAAACAAAGCGTGTTGACATAGTTGACGCCATTTGGTCTTGGATCTTCTCTACAAGGGTCGTTTCGTACTGCATAACGGACTCGAGACGTGCGTTCAACACGTCTGGTCCTTGCGACACGCGGAACTCCACATAATCTGGACCCAAAGCCGTGTTCAGCTTATCAAGCGCGACCTTCTGGGGTTCATAGAGGGGAGTGGATTGTTCCATCCTCATAGAGAATCAATCTTTACAGACTTAGGAGTAGATTGATTACAGGTGATACCAAGTGTAGCGGAGCTAGTACAGTACCTAGCCAGAGGAAGGATTTCTGCTTGACGAGCAAGCTGGTTATTTAAAAGATCTCGACTCTACGAATCAACGAGCTTAAAGCTCCAGATTCTTGTTCAAGGAACCCTAACAATTCATCGAATCGAATGCACAATGAGCTCAGAAGTTTATGTCTTCACAAGACTTGATTTTCTCACGACCTTAGCCGCTTGAGGAAGGCACGCGACTCTACTAGATCAAAAGGGGAAGTGAGCTTTATTTTTTTCTATCAGAGAACCTTAGACTAAACACACCCAATCTCTACACTTGTGCTCTTATTAGTACCGTTTTTAAAGATATTGTATGTCGTGGCTGACACACGTCGGCTACCAGCAACTGATAAGGTGTTCTGATATCATTTTCAATGGGATCTCATGTCTGGTGTAAGCCACACATGTTTATGTTGGCTGCCAATTGACGTGTAAACGCGTTAGACAAAGCGCTTGTAAAGCTTTGCGAAGACCGTTCTCAGCGCCTTATCCCAGCGTTTCGTCGCAATTGGTTGGATTGGTGTCATGTATATCGATTATCTTTATTCTACACTGTTCACGCTGCGTAGAACAGCCGTCTGTAGGTGCTTGAGACTTGGTGCATAATCAAGTCGTTGCATCTCTTGATACCGTATCAGCTTCGTGTTGTAGTATTCCATTACAATCAGTGGCTTCTGGGTGTCGCAAAGATGACTTTTGGATGTCACTCATTTGGAGCGCAAATCATAGATGATGTATTACGAAGATGAAACTTACAAAAAGCATTTATCGTTGCAAAGCAGACTTCGATTCTTCGAACAGCGTCTACAAATTGCCTCTTGAATATGGATGCCTACCTCCGCAACGAAACCACTTCTTTCGGGCTTCTCGCGACCTTTTTCAGCACACTAACTGACTTGACACCACAAAATCGCAGCATTCACATGTCAGATATCCAAAACGCTTTCCTCCTCGCGCATATTATGGAACTGGAATGGTATTTGCGTAAAGAGCGCATTCATCACGTTTTGAACCCGCTACATTGCAAAAGGCAGGGGTGGAGCTCATCGATCCGCCCCATGAAGAACGGCAGAGACCCAACGAGAAAAACAACCGGTTGATCGAAACTATGGACTGGGTGTTCAAGCGTGTAGATCAAGTATAACGGAAGAGACTTGTCGCGACGGAAAACATGTTGACTGGAACGCTCCATAGAAAGCTGAAAAGAATTGTCGAGACTGACAATGTGCTGACCGAAACTCGCCAGACGAAGCGGATGAGACCCAGCGAGAGCAGCAACATGTTATTGAAGGCTCGCCTTGATGAATGAACGAACCTCCTCGAGACAGCAAACGTATTGGTCAACAGTGTCAACATGCTGATCGAGGCGCATCATGATGAACTGGCGAAACTTGCTGAGACACCGTGCAGAACGAGCAAGACTCACCTAGACAAACATGATGTTAATCAAATTGTACCACACTGAACGGATGACACTTATTCAAGCATAAAACAGCTTGGTCGACAACATTAGCATGCAACTTGACGGTTTGCAAGGCGTGCATGTCAAGACGCTCGAACGGCTTTCTAACATATAAGAGCGAATGATGACCCGCTCAAAGCCAGGAAAAGAAGTGAGCAGTGCAAGAGGTCCATTTCATAGTCGGTCAGCAAACATGCGTATCTACGGCCCTCGAAAAGAAGATTTAAGAAGGATCGAGCGAGTTGCCGCCATTCCTACTTGTCGGCAACGACATCGCTTTTAAGAAATGCGTTTGTTCGTGAGGTCAACCAGCGTTTGATGGTGGCTACTGAGGACGAGCGATATGTGTTCTGCCTCTTTGTATCTACTTGTTTTTTCATTGCCCTCTTGAGTCAGCTATTATTACAGAAAGAAGCAGCTACCCGTACCAAGTTCTGGAACTATAGATCGAAATGGGTGCACGGCTAAAGCGACTTCGACCTTGGAACGTTTTCGACCATCATCCGCGACCTTCTTTACAAATAAGATATCGATAATCGTTTTAATGAAATACGGTATAGAGAGATAAAGCAAGACTTGTGTAACGCTAGAGTGGAGTTGAATTCGATGTCTTCGTCTTTTTAGAAAGGCTACTTCAAGCCAAGGCGCGTTTTGTTAGAACGAGATTAATCTGGATCACGCATAAACACTCCCTAATTTAGTATTCGCTTTCGAGTCAACCTCCTCGCAGTCGGAGCGTGGACGCCTGCTTCGATCACTGCACCTACAACCTTCTCTTCTCCATCAACATGCCTTGACAGTCGCTGATCCATTGCACTCCGGCTTGGCCGCTTTTTCTTGTGTTCAATTTCGTCTCTATGGCTCTCGAGCTCCCGTATTCTTTCCAGCTATATATTTAAGTCTCTTTTCTCCGGCTGCGGTGTCACCTACGGCTTCACCTTCAGCAACCACCGAAGCATAACGAGAGTCATTACCGCCGACGTCACCTTAAGCGTCTGAAGCTTTCTCTGTCGCGATCGGCATTACATCCTACAACACCTTCAACTTCACATTCGACATCACAACTCGTAGCTCGAGAAAAATGACCTTCGACGATACCACATGGAACGAATTTACACGTTTGATGGTAGACGATTCAATATGTGTGGCTTACGCCAGGCATGAGATCCCATTGAAAATGATATCAGAACACCTTATCAGTTGTTGGTAACCGACGTGTGTCATCCACGGCATACAATATCTTTAAAAAAGGTACTAATAAGAGCACAAGTGTAGAGATTGGGTGTGTTTAGTCTAAGGTTCTCTGATAGAAAAAAATAAAGCTCACTTCCCCTTTTGATCTAGTAGAGTCGCGTGCCTTCCTCAAGCGGCTAAGGTCGTGAGAAAATCAAGTCTTGTGAAGACATAAACTTCTGAGCTCATTGTGCATTCGATTCGATGAATTGTTAGGGTTCCTTGAACAAGAATCTGGAGCTTTAAGCTCGTTGATTCGTAGAGTCGAGATCTTTTAAATAACCAGCTTGCTCGTCAAGCAGAAATCCTTCCTCTGGCTAGGCACTGTACTAGCTCCGCTACACTTGGTATCACCTGTAATCAATCTACTCCTAAGTCTGTAAAGATTGATTCTCTATGAGGATGGAACAATCCACTCCCCTCTATGAACCCCAGAAGGTCGCGCTTGATAAGCTGAACACGGCTTTGGGTCCAGATTATGTGGAGTTCCGCGTGTCGCAAGGACCAGACGTGTTGAACGCACGTCTCGAGTCCGTTATGCAGTACGAAACGACCCTTGTAGAGAAGATCCAAGACCAAATGGCGTCAACTATGTCAACACGCTTTGTTTTCTATCAGACGAAGGGGCTACGCCTCAGCCAGTCAAGTTGGACATTAAGCCTTACTCCGGGAAAGAAGGAGATAATCTCATCCTCTGGATCCACGAGATCTAGGTAGCCCATTAGCCAGACATGATATCAACTTAGTATCAGAGGGTCGCGGTGGCGATCAACAAACTTGCTGGTAGAGCAAAGGAGTGGGCACTTACATGAAGTGCGTCCATCGATGGCGCCTTCCCCACATGGGAAAGTTTTAAGCTGTAGCTTATCCGTACACTCTTTCCGTCTAATCAAGCATTTCGCATGCGATCACGATTCTTCTCTACCCGTCAGGGCAAGAAGAAGTTGTCGGACTGTGCCCCAGGGTTGATGACACTTATAGCTGCTATGCAGAACGATCCTCTCCTAGAGGTAGTCCATGTGACATGTTTTAATGAAAGGCTTCGTCCTGATCCCTCTAGAACTGAAGTATTCCGTTTCCATCGCACTATCTTGGACGGGGCTGTTGACATCGCACACAATGTGAACTACAACTTTAAGTTTGCTAATCTTGATTAGAACGGGTATAAGTCGAGCTCTCCTCGAGCAAGCTTCAGCTCCACGATCACCTCATCGTCCTCTATACCTGAACCTATGGACCTTTAGCAATGCTGAAGGTGACAGTGAAGCTGAAGCTGATATTCAAGTCACTGAGCAGCAGCGCGTCATCCCTCGATGCTATAAGTGCGGAAGAACTAAGCACTTACGTCCCGGATGCCCATTGCGCAAACAACGATAGGCTCACATGAGTCGGATCCCTGCCAACAACCAGAACTCTGGTACAGCACGGCAAAATGTCAAGTCTTAGTAGGTGAGGGGTGCCCTACTGAGGATGAACTGGGTTATGATGGGCCTCAGGGAGGTAAACAGGTATCATCCTGTCAGAGATCTGTGCCCTATAACACGGAGCATATTTGTAAGTTGTGATTGCCTGTAGTTGAAGCAACAATAAACGGGTTTGCTAGAACTTGACAATCCTCATCGATGTCCAGGAGCGTCAAGCAATCATGCCCGTCCTCGTTCCCTGGAAGGAAGTCAGCCGTATGCTGGAGCGCTGAGAGCACAAGACAGTGAGACTATCACCGTTCGACTGGCGACAAGAACGTGTGTCACGTCGCCAAAGATTGTCATAAATCTAGGCGTGAAGTTCCTGGACTTTAATAGCGTGGAACGCTGCTTGGTCTTTGACTTAGACACGAAATGTGATCTCACTTTATGACTGGCATGGCTGGAACGCCATGATTTATGAATTGATTGGCGGTCGAAGACCTTAGGCGCAACGCGCACTGTTCCTAGCGGAGCTTTGTAGAGTCATGAACCTACCTCTGCTAGGAAACAACAGCGTTATTGGCGCGAGCCACTACCAGTATTGGCTAGTGTGTTCTGGGCATTGCTTTGTCAGAGTTACTTGACACCAAACATGTCGATGACGTAAGTCCCGAGCTAGAATTCTCGATTAATGGTGATACGTCATATATTCCGTAGAGTGATGCTCATGGTGATAGTGAACCGCCAAAGGCTGTAAGCACGAATGGCCTAGGACCGATACATCCCGAGCAGAGCTCGCAGGATTTGCGTGGAGTGGCACATATAAATCCACCGAGTGAAGCGTTTGCGTTTAAAGACTACTCACTAGATGTCGGCCAAGACATCATCTCTCGTAAAGAACACGTTATAAAAAGCAATTAGACAGGGGGCACTCTTATCCCGACCTCGATTGGGAGTAAGGTCTCGTCAAAGAGACGACAGCGACGGCAGACAGCAACTTCGAAACGCAAAGCGTCCGTAGCGTTACACAGTGATATTAGTAGTAATGCACTACATACACTTTTCAATGGAGTGAATATTTGGAAACCCGACACACCACACCTTTTGATGATGTTATCACAAGCGCTTACGTTCGCGCCGTCTCATGATGAGGGTATTAGAATGGGACGGCGCTATATGAGCTCGAAGCTGATGGTCAAAACGACCCTAAGCATTTCAGTACCCCTAGTAGCATATCTGACATTTTTTCGGTCCAAACAAACGTCTTCTTATATCGTACTCCAAACTGTATGCACACCTAGATGTATATATTGCTGTGCAGATGCTACGTAAGTCTTTTATCTTTTTGTGCTTGATTCATCCTGTATAGGAGAGGCAGCTCCTTAAAATATGGTACGCGTATCAACAAACAACTTATGAGCTGCTGACGATAGACCCCTATGAATTCACTATTGATTCGGCAACAGTTCTCTGTAACTCCAATAATCATTCAGCTATCAGCAGCGACTGCATCGTCACTATGTCCGACGAAATACTGCTCTCCTGGTGGCGCGTACCCCTGATACATCACCTTTGGGCGATCATGAAGGGTGCGACCAGCCTAGCACCTCCGATACTCCGGTAGAATCTAGGCGTAAAGTGGCAGAGTGTCGTCGCTTATGGAAACGGTCCAAGAAAGAACGCCTTCTCGTTCAGCACACGTACACACCTGGAGAGACATCTCGCCGATTTTACGCCCGAGTTTCGACTAATTTTTGAGACAAAATCATCGTGTCTGTGGGAGGAAAAGTGATATCCGGTACGAATAGTTCTCAGGAATTGCTGATGAAATGGCAGGCGACTAGAAACTTAAATGACTCATTCCTTCGCCTGTTCAGAAAACACCACCGCGCTCCTTTCCCGAGCTACCCCTTCGAACCGGGTTAATGACTCTACTGTTACATCGGACATTTCTCCCGACGATGTGAGTGCGGCTTTGAAGAGACTTAAACGTGGTAAAGCCGCTAGACCGGATGAAATCAATAACACCTTCTACCGCGGTTACGCGGACACGCTCGGCCCTATTCCCGCGACACTTTACACCAGATGGCTTATGTGAAGCGTGTTCCCGGCGACGTTTGGTGAAGCGAATATTCAGTGTTTGAAGGAATCTCCGACATCTGCTTTGCCGCTTGATCATCGCCCGATCGCTCTCCTTAACAGTGACTACAAGTAATTTACCAAATTTCTTTCGTTTCGGGTGCAGCCGTTGCTGTCGCATCTTGTCCTGCCGTCTCAAGTTGATTTCGCGCCAGAGCAATCGATCCATACAGCTCTTGACATTTTCGCGGCGGTACGCAAAGCTGCGAAATTGGACAGCAATATGCATGGAGCAAATATTCTTCTTCTCGATTTTGCAAAGGCGTACGACAAGTTGCAACGTCCATATTTACTTTCGGCGCTGACATGGCTTGGGTTTACACCCCACTTTGTATCCGTCGTGGCAGAATTACACCGCTACACCACGTGCCGTGTTCTCGTCAATGGATTTCGCTCGAGTCGACGTGCCGTTACTTTCGGAATACGGCAAGGGTGTCCCCTTGCACCACTTCTCTTTATTCTTGCCCTCTATAGCGTCTACCGGGTGCTTCAAGCGTGCGAAGACATTCGAGGTGTACCTATCACATCTGGCGGTTGGACATCTAAGCATAAAGTCTCAGGATATGCCGATGATACTGCTGTCTACCTTCATTATCGGTCTGCAATTTTGCCGGTTATCGCTATTCTCGATAATTTCGCTCACGTGTCCGGTCTTTGAATAAAAAGGGCGAAACCAACGGTCATCGAGCTGATCCCGCGCGGATCAGCGCAGCCTGTAAGCACCTGTGGTCTCACTCTGCTGACCCCCGGAGAAGCTTTCCGGTATCTTAGTGTTCTGGTGGGACAACAGGTTGCGGTAGACGATAACTGGAATATGTGCATCCGATCTTTCTGAAGACGACATAGTACGGGAGAAGGCGCAAACGGTGGAACAACGGGCTCAGCTCGCCAGTGCTATTGATGTCCCCAAAATCACGTTTTTAGCACGGCACTGTTGGCCTCCTTCCGCTGTGGTTACCAGGCTGCACAGCTTGATTATTGTCTTTGTCTGGGGCGTCCGTGATGGCAAGCGGTCTCGACCGTGGGTCCCTTCCGAGAAAGTTTCTTTACCAATCCCTCAGGGGGGGTCTAGAGGCCCTTGTATTCGGATGGAGTTGATGACTATGGCAGATACATCATTTAGACATTGGGCAAGTACTCCAGTTCGGGGGACTTACTAATTGGTGACTACATGTGGGGATCGAGCGGGTCAGGTCCGGCTTACATCACGCCTTGTTGGACTGAAGACAAGCATCCTCGATATCGAGCGACTCTATGGCAAACCGGGTCCGAAATCGTTAAAATTTCTGCGGCTCGGCACGCTCGCCAAGGCGCGGTCAGGGAAGTCTGCAGACGTGTCGTCTCTTTAACCTTTAGAGCTACAGAAGCCTATAATGACGACGGTAGTGTCACTATTTATGTTCGGCGGGTGCTTGATGATCTACTGCGCGCCAGGATGCGTGCTGAAGTTGCGGTATCGGGGCGATTTGATCACCGATGGTTTTTCCACGCCACGCTCAAGGATACGTCGTGGCTGCGAGATAGAGGGGGTATGGCTTACACATTGAACGGAGCCGCCTTTGCCCTGGGTTTGACTTACCTTGGCGAGGCAATGTCTTGGAAGACTTTGCAGACTAGAATTGTCTTGTTCTCTCCCACGCGTGACATGGCGGCCCGGTCAATGGCGAAGAGCCGGCATTCCGGGTCCTTCTACCTCGCACTTCTTTACAATTTCCCGTCTTTGATCTATCGGGCGCTAGAGTCTGGGTCCCTAATTTCGTACTCAACGAAGGTGCACCAATTCCATGACTGGCTTCTCACTCGTGAAGGTACATCTCTATCGCATTTCGACACGGGTATGGAATGTGGGTCGCAACCCGTCTCGTCGATGACGGCGTGCGATATCGCCGCGTACTCATCCAGTGGGACTCCTGTCCACTTTGGCGCGCATCCGATGCTCATGCGGGTTGTCCACCTGTGGGCCGGTCGTCGACGGTGGCAGCCACATCGAAAAAAACTTACACAGCTTATCTCCCGGCGGCGCTTTAATGAATGAACTAGGCTTTTTAAGGAACGGGTTGTAAAGGAGGACTTTCACGTGATATCGGTAGGTTCCTTATTGATCACGTCGAGAAACATTCGACGAATTCGTGCGTCCTTTCCGACCAACGCTCAGACGATATATCGGTTAAAGAGTAACGGTTTCCCGCTCTGGAATTAGGCGAAGCAAGATCTGTCGTGCCCCGTCCCTGAGTGTGTGGATGCTGGTCCAGCTCTGGCAAGACATATCTTTTGTACATGCCCTAGCGCGCGTCGACACTGGAAATGCCTCCTTGATCGGTGGCGATGGCTTGGTACTTTCCGGGAGGATGATTTTCATTACTGGTTGTTTAGATTGGACCACCCGCGGATTCCGCCCAACGCCTGGGTTGTTGTCAAGAAATCTATGAACACAGGGGCAGATTTATTGAAAGCTCAGGCTGCGGTCTTCCCGGTGGCTCGAGAGCTGTGGCGTTTTGTCGTATCAACGACACTTCATGCCATCTGGATCGAGCGACTTCGCCGCATGGAAGGCCCGTCTCTATCACAGAATGTTCACATAGCTAGGGCCAAAACTATCTTTTGTCGATCGATTCAAAGGTTTCGTGGATCAAAAAATCAGCCCGACATGGGGGGACGGGCAACTGTTTGCGCAGGTACGGTCGGCCTTGGCTTATACCCTCCCCTGCTACGACGAACCTCCTTTGCTGCACGTACGCCCTATCGAACGGTGCACAGGAGTGCTCTACCTACTCTTTTTCGACGGAGGATCCCGCGGAAATCCAGGTCCAGGTGGAGCTGGATCTTGTATTGTCCGACTCCACATTCCGACGCACGCCGCATGCGTTTTGTGGGCAGCGAGCGTGGCCTATGACGCTGCCGATACTACTAACCATATCGCTGAATACTGGGTGGCTTGTCCACGGTCTTCGTCGAGCAAAGGACAGCTACAACTCACCCCTGCATGTCATTGAGGAGAGTGTCCCTGTGCTTGCGCAACTCCGAACACGACATCCATCACGCAAGCAACACTTGGTGCAGTTATTCACCGAAGCAAGCGCCATCGCTAACGATATTCATGTCTCCGGCTGGGGACATCATTATCGCACCGACAACAAAATGACGGATCGACTGGCAAATATCGCGATGGACACGGGAGCTTCGATTCAAGCGCAAGATTCTTCGAACCTTGTTCTAGTCCAGGGGGACACGACCTTCCTTGATTATGATGTCAATTTTTGGTTGGGGACCTCTCAAGCCGAACAATACGTCATACAGGGCCCCGTACTGACACCGAGGAAACTAATAGTGCCGCGACAGGAGTCGTGTTAGAAAGATGCACGGTTGAAGTTACAGTTGAGGAAACGACTGACGACTTAGAGAGGCGTTTGAGGATAAGTTGAGTGATTGATCGGACAGGTGCGTGGATGGGTTATTGTCTGGACAGGAGTGGTGGAGAACAATAACGTCTAGTCCATCCTGCTAGCACGGAAAAGATAACAATACAAACAATGTCAGAATCCTTTTATCACAGTGCCACCGACTTCCTCTCTACAGCTTGCATCATGGCAAACGAACCGATTATGAGCTTAAGACGGGAAGCAAACGACGACACCAACGTGGCACAGGCGCCGCCGCCATATGTTCCTGAAAGGGCGCGGCCGCGCCTGCTACGGTCGTCTCTCCCACCGCTCACGCAAGGAGCGCGGAGCCTGACGCACTGGCGAGGGTTCTCGAGACGCTCACGGGCATGGACTTGCGAATACAGAAGATGGAAGCGTCCCAAGCACGCATGGACGAAGACGAGCGCATGCGCGGCGATCACGAGAGCGATCTGTTCCGATCAGAGATCAGGGCGGACTTCGCAGGGCGACTTGACGGCGGAGCAATGGAGCTTGAGGACTTGCACTATCGGCAGCCTCAGCAGCAACTGCGGCGTGCACCAGCGCGGCTTGAAGGCCTACGGATGCGAGCGGGAGAGCAGCTGCAGCAGCGTGCTGATCCGTTGCCTCAGCCGCCTACCCCGTTGCCAGCATACCAGCCGCCACCAGTGCCTCAAGCGATGCCGGCAGCTCCAGGGTAGCCAGTACAGCAGCGGCAACAAGTGATGCCGACGCAATATCGCACTTTGAGGGCCAGGCAGCGCAAGCTGGCGACCTCCAAATAGTTCTATGGCACTGAGGTGTACGTTGGACTCGGGTCCGGATTCTTTGACTGGGGCAAGACATTTTGGCGCCAGGTCGACATGGCACATGAGTCTTGCAATTTCCTGTGGAGCGAGAATGTAAAGACTGACGTGCTCGGGCAGTACCGGACTGGCACTGCCGAGCGATATTTAAGCAAGCAGGTCGACACGTGGTGGGCCGTGCTGCCTACATTGCAGTACGTGATGCAGCGGATGCTGGACACGTTTAAGACGACGATAACCGCCGCTCAAGCGATGAAACTCTTCACGGCCAAGAAAGAGAGCAAGAGATCCTGGCCAGAACACTACTTGTATCTAGTCGCTGTCAGCGACGCTGCGGGCGGTGCTAAGCAGCAGGTTCTGGACAACATCGTGCGCTACGCCTCGTCTGAGCTGTCGACAATACTCATGTATAAGTACCAGACGCACCGCATCGACTACCTCGTGCACGCGGAAGAGCCCGCGCACTTCGCGTAAGCAATTGAGATGGAATCTTGATCAGGAAGATCCTTTGGGAAGGAGGTCGTCGCGCACGTGGACGAGTCCGTGTCACGCAAGGAGACACGCACCTGCCACGGGTGTGGGAAGGTTGGCCATCTGAAGAAGGACTGTCGCAGCAAGAAGAATGTCGACAAGAAGAGGGGCAGAGGAACGAAAGACGGCGGCAGCATCACGCTAGCTGTTGATATAGGGAAGGGGTCGCAACGGCTCGCGCGCCACCGGTCAAAGTCTGGCGATGTCGATTGGTGACGACAGCGATGACGAATAAGACGAATGGATACTCGACAGCGGTTCCAGCCGCCACCTTTGAACGACGAATCCCTGCTGCGCGACGCGAGGGACTGCGATCAAGATTGCCACTTAGCAGATGGGGAGACCATCAAGTTAACGCAAGTCGGAAGCGTCGTGCTGACTGTGCTCGTGAGAGGAGAGCAGCAAGATGTGACGCTGACGGACGTGTATCTGGCGCCCGAGTTATCGCGCAACATCATGTCCTACGGTAAGCTCGAGTTCAAGGGTTTCGGGATCGTCTACGACGGCGAGTCGCGCGTGCTGGCACGGCACAGCAATGGCCAAGTCGCGTTCGATGTGGCGATGGACCACAATGTGCTCTACGTCCAAACAGTAGCGGCGGCTCGCGAGCCATGAGCGCCAAGCGACGTGCTCATGGCGATCCCGACGAGCCAGGCAGCTCCGGAAGAACCCGAGTCGGACAAGCAAAGCGGCTCGCTGCTGTATTCCCACCAAAGGCTTAGGCATCTCGCGTACGACACCGTCGAGCGTATGGTGAGAGACCCCGCGTCCGAAATCGCGCTAACGGATCTCAAGCGCCTGACGTACATCTCTTGCGCACAGGGCAAGCAAACAAGGAATGTGCAGTCAAAGAAGAACACTGGATCAAACTCGCCGATCGACAGAGTTGGCGGGGTGATCTGCTCAGACCTTAAGGGTCCAAATACCCCGAAGGATCGATTGCACAATCGTTACCTTGTCAAATTTGTCGATCACAAGTCAAACTACTGTCGCGTCTTTCTGGCGCCGACAAAGGACAATGCGGCCAAGAAGTTTGAGCACTTCCTCGCTTTCTTTGAGCGCCGGTTCGACTGCCGGTTTCACGTGCTACGCACTGATGGCGGCGGCGAATACGCAATGTCGACCACTCTGCAAGCAAAAGGGCGTCGCGCGGCAGATCAGCGAGGCGAGGAATCAGGCGTCAAATGGCAAGGCCGAGCGCATGCACAGGACGATACTGAACATGGCGCGCAGCATGATCTTTGTCAGCCGAATGCAGTTGACGTTTTAGGGCGATGTGATTGAGTACGCGACGTACATCCTCAACCGAAGCCCAACGAGCGCGAATGCGATGCGCGCATCGCCGATCGAGTTACTGACGAAGCAAGTGCTGGATCTGCGCGACATCGTCGTCTTTGGCTTTATCTGCTCGGTTTGCCGTGACCCACGCAAGAACTCGCTCGCACAGTGCGCACAAGTTGGCGTGATCATTGGGCGGAGCGACGAGACTAAGGGCTTTCGCTTCTTCCTCCAAAAGGAGAACAAGGTCACGATCACGCAGCATGTGCGCAACGTCGAGACGCTTAGCGCAGAACAGAACGTTCAGCTGCGGCGTGCGCTCAAGAATGAAGATCGAGCAGTCGAGCCTGCGGCAACAGCAACAACAAGCAAAGAGACGACGGCTGCTGACGATGCCGCATCTCAGAAGATACGCAGTGGCAAGAAGAAATCGAAGTCGTAGACACGCGTGGCTCACCGGACGCGCGGCGCAACCAAACGCGCACAGGCGGCCGGCGATTAGGAGGAGCCAGCTAGCGACGACAGCTTGGTGGCTTATATGTATGAGTGCGACCCCAAGAACTACGGTGTAGCGCTATGCAGCACTAAGCGTGAAGGCTGGGAAAAGGCCATGCGCGAAGAGCTATAAGCCCTAGAAGACAATGGCGTATGGCGCTTGATCAAGCGACCTCCGGGCAGCAACACTCTGCACACGAAGTGGGTCTTCAAGACCAAGACCGACTCGCTCGGTGAAATAGAGCGCTTGAAGGCTCGACAGGTCGCCTGCGGCAACGAACAAGTTTTTGGCGTCGACTACCAGCTTACATTGTCGGCTGTCATGAACATGTCGACCGTGAAGGTGATCTTGGGGCTTGCGGCGATATGGGGTGTCCCAGAAAAGCACGGCGACATCCGCAACGCTTATGTCAAGGCTGACAAGGAAGAGCCCTTGGAGATACTGCTCCAGGTGCCGCAGGCAATGACAATCGGTCAAGACGCGCTCAAGATGGTAGGCGCAGCGACGAAGAAGGAAGTAGTGCTGCAGCTACGAAAGAGCCTGTAAGTCCTCAAGCAGGCTGGCCGACTCTGGAGCCAGCTCCTGCACGCTCGGCTGCTCGAATCCGGCTTTCGGCAATGTATTTCCGACATGTGTCTATACTACCAAGTCGAGGATGGACAGTTGGTCATTGTGGGCGTCCACGTCGACGATCTACTTGCTACCGGCACGGACGCTGAAGCCGTCGACCGATCCTTCGTCAAGATCGGCAGCTCGTCAATCAAGGACCTCGGTGCCGTTAGCAAGTTCCTCGGCATGCGTGTCACGATTGACAACAGTGGCGGCTACGTGCTCAACCAGGCCGAGGCGATCGGCGAGCTCCTGCGTGAGCACGGGCTCGAGGACACAAACTCGACGAAAGCACCAATTGGGGCTGACTGCTACGACTTGCTACCAGATGACAGCGCGCTGCTCACCGAGACTAAGGTGCAGGGAGCGCCAACAATCAAGACGTTCCAGTGCCTCGTCGGCAGTCTGCTGTGAATCGCGCGTTGCACACGGCCGAACATTGCGTTCGCCGTGCACAATGCGACGCGTCAGACTCATCAGCCGAGACTCCACGATATGAAGCTTGTCAAACACATTGCGCGGTACCTGAAGGGGACGCGTGACTACAATCTTCGGATGGAACCAGCGAAGCACCTCGACGGCAAGATCCAGCTCGAGGCGTACTCGGACGCCGACTTTGCGGCGGAGAAGAGCGACAGGAAGTCCTTGACTGGCGGCATCATCCGCCTTAACGGCATGCCGGTCAGCTGGACGTCGAAGAATCAAGGCGGCGTCTCGCTTTCGACGATGGAAGCAGAGTTCGTCGCTGCATCAAAGAAGACGCGCGAGCTTCTTGGTATCAGGGAGATGCTTAATGAGATCGGTAAGCCGCCGGCGCTACCGATGGTACTCCACGTCGACAATCAGGCGGCACTGAAGCATCTGGCCGGCGAGGCGTCATCTCTTAAGGCCAAGCACATCGATGTTCACACGAAGTTCGTGTGCGACTTCGATCGACGCGGGATCATCGTGTCGCAGTACGTCTGCTCGGAGCAACAACTTGCGGATCTTTTGACGAAGGAGATGGACGCAGTCGAGCTCAAGGCGCTGTGTGAGATGATCAGCCTCGGTTAGGACGATAAGTCGTAGTTTAGGAGGAGTGTTAGAAAGATGCACGGTTGAAGTTACAGTTGCGGAAACGACTGACGACTTAGAGAGGCGTTTGAGGATAAGTTGAGTGATTGATTGGACAGGTGCGTGGATGGGTGATTGTCTGGACAGGAGTGGTGGAGAACAAGAACGGCTAGTCCATCCTGCTAGCACGGAAAAGATAACACTACAAACAATGTCAGAATCCTTTTATCACAGTGCCACCGACTTCCTCTCTACAGCTTGCATCATGGCAAACGAACGAGTCTGCGCGCAGGCGTTCTATTGTTCGAGTCCTAGTGCTACCTAGCATATAAAGTAGCCGTTCCCCGGTAACCTTGTTGCCGGGTTACAAAATATAGTAGGTCGTTTTTACATGAATATACCTCACTTTATCACTCACTCCAATTATCATTCATAATTTTCGCTTAGCCACAATTCGACAGCTCTGCTTTCACCGGTCCGCCAACCTTTGCTTGGTGCTTGCTGAACAAGGTATAACGGGGCACAACCTTGCGTGAAATTAATGCAAGGGTTTTGGTGCGCTCGACAGACGTACACGAGGTAGACGAGGAGGCGTAGATAAGGGAAAAGTAAAATTGCTATATTAATATAATTAAATCTTTAACCACTGTCTCTCTATTTGACTTAACTAAATTATACTAATCTAACTAAATGTATGAAGACGTCTACTCACCAATCATTGCGCGCGTCTTGCGGCGATTGGTGGGTTGATATCGTCAAGATATCAACCAATGAGCAGACTCTTTGGTCGACCCATCAATATCACCACCATTGGTGATATTGATAAAAGAATATTCAACATAATATTCTTTATTGTCATTATCTTCTAAATGACAATTTCCATGTAACGGGCTGCCCCGTTACATCACCCCCCCTCTAACTGATAGTCACCGTGTGACTATCAAAAATCTGGCGGCCACCCATTGGGCACGATTGGGACGGAGCATTTTTTTGGGTCCGTTCTATTCACCTTCCAATTGACCTCTCATAGTTAACATGTCTATGCGGGGTGACTCAAGACACGCACAGCCCGCTGCTGTGCCAGCCTCTGCGGCAGACAATTCGTCGTCTGCTACTCCTTCTCCGCCTGCAGCAACAGGTGCTGCAGATGCATGCGGTACAACACCGCGTGCGCATGATGACCCCGACATTGAAGTCATCTACTCTGGCGAGTCAGACGTGTCTGACTCGGGCAATGTTCCAGAGGCGTCTCAATCACTGGCGACGCTTCAGTATTCGCCAAGGCCACTGCCGAACGAACGGACTCGTGAGTTGCAACACAGTCTGTTCGGCAGTGATGATGAAGATTATCAGAGTGGTGAGAATTATAACTCCTTATCACCGCCGACTCGTGCTTCTTCGCACGAGCGCGATGACCATGGCGTGAGCCGTCGTCATTCCGGGAGTCGTGTTGCCGACAGAGGTACCACTTCAAAGCTTGATGAGCCGAAGCCGTGGCGTCTGCCCGAACGGCTCATCAATAGTTTGTCTCACGAGACAAGCCAACACCATCGAATACCCTTATTCGATGCGACTGAGCTTCACGGCTTGAGCTCCAGCGCGAAGAACTTTCGCGCTGAAGATGATTTTTATCTCGATGTCTTCCTTAGACATCGATGGTACAACGGCAACCAAAAGCGTGACAAGGCCTCGCTTTTGGCTGCGTGGAACGCGTTCGTCCAAAACGTCAAGAATTTTGGACGAGAAGGGTGGCTCAAGAAAATTGAGGCGAACCGCCTCAAGTTTGAAAAGCGAACACCAACCGGTGCAAGGTACTGGTTGCATCGTATATCAAGTGAGGCCGGAATTCCATGCCTCACTTGGGGAGACCCTTGTGAGAGTTGTGTTGACAACTCGCAACGTGCGCACAGGGACGTGTATTCCCTAGATTCGCCCTGGGGAAGGGCACACATCTCGGCTGAGATGCGTGACGCGATTGCAAACTTGCAATCCGTCTACATGCGCCTAGGGCGCGTGTTTACCGATGGGCCCTCGGACCAATCGGATGGGTCTCGTCATTCTGGCGGACGAGACCTTCAACGTCTATCAACAGCTGAAAGCGGGGCTCCCAGCTGTTCCAAGGGGGTGGATACCCCCGCCACTGGACGAGGTAGCTCGTCCTTGATCCTGAAATGTCACGGTGATTCAAGATACGCCAACCTTTGCTTGGTGCTTGCTGGACAAAGGGCTTCCTGGCAGCAGTTCGCATATGCACAAGTGGGCGCAGGTGCTCTGGTTCCCTCGAACCTGACAGCTGGTACGAAGCTATCAGGATAGTGAGATTTACAGGGCGGGAATATGGAAGTGTCGATACGTTCCTAGCATATCGACAAACTTTTGTATGCAAAGGCGTTGCATCTAATGAATACCATGTTCGGTTGACTATCACAAGTGGCAGCAGCTCCACGATTGCAGAAGCTCAGGTCTTCTGTTGATCTTGGCGAAGGTCATCGTTGTGACAGAATAGACAGAAGCAGATATGACTGCTGATTGGATCTTGCGACATGACCGCAGCATGAATATGTGAAAGGCCGAGACTGGATACGAGTTGAGCTGGACAGTATCTTGATAAGCTCTTCGGACTGTGAGACTCGAATATGCAGAGTACAGATGAAGGGTACTCTTGATGGACGGGTTCGTAAGCTCGACGCCCCAATTCGTAACGAGCAGTTGTTCGTGTCATGCAGAAGAAAGCTCAGCGGTTCATGTTGCATATCAGTGCGTGTGCCGTATAACTGGTATGTAAACCATGGCATCTTGTATTCTAATCGAACGAAACGTCTTCATCTCGGTCGTCATACACTTACTACACACTTGCCAACATGTGCGTGTGATCAGCGTTTCGCACTGGTTTGTCGCAGTTCATCTGGAAAAACCTCAACAGCAACTCGAATACGCACCGATGTCTGAGTCGAATGCAAAAGCTGGATAGCCTTCGACACATGACACAACGTTGCGTTGTCAAGACAGTACTAGCGTGTGTCAACGTGTAGCTCGTCAGGAGGCAAACTGTTTCCTCATATCTCACTTGCATACGCAAGTCCGAATCAACACCCTTGATTGTGGATCGTATGCTTTGCATCAGCGCAACAGCTGAGCCTGGACGGCATGCTCCTGTCTTTCGAGCACCCAAACAAAGTTCAATCTGCTTGACGTTGACGAAGAAGAGCATCAGTTGTACATACATATCCCGGTCATCTTCCTCATCGACTCGACGAGTTGACTGGGCGACTCATAGAACGAGTTGCACAGTATGTCTGGATGTATACTCATTGCACAACTATCTTGTCTCATCTGCTGCGGCCGCAAGTGCAGCTCAATCCCCTCGGGTTGGCAAAGCAGACTTTCCGAGCACCAGCAAGTATGACCGACACGACAGAAGGAAGAAGCACACTTTGCGGGGTACAGACTCCTACGAAGCGACAGCTTACAAAGCCACTGCATGCGCTTGATACAGAAGAGCATCTGTCGCTTGATCGCGTGGACATACATGTCACTCCGCTACCAGTTTGTTCAGTCACCATTCACACCACTGAACACGTTCACCTCGTCACCTCAGTCTAGTATGAATGCGTGATCATGTCGGTAC
>CANTFL010000289.1:0-156765 GCA_947650285.1 Hyaloperonospora brassicae | reverse complement strand
TGCACCATCGTCAAGTCCCTCGTGCGAAGGAGCATGAGCTGATTGCGGTGATGAGCAAACATACTCATCATCCGATTCGTCATCACTGCCGAACAGACTGTGTTGCAACTCACGAGTCCGTTCGTTCGGCAGTGGCCTTGGCGAATACTGAGGCGTCGCCGGTCAGCGAGACGCCTCTGGCGCATTGCCCGAGTCAGACACGTCTGACTCGCCAGAGTAGATGACCTCAATTTCGGGGTCATCATGCGCACGCGGTGCTGTACCGCGTGCACCTGCAGCACCTGTTGCTGCAGGCAAAGAAGGGGGCGGCAGACGACGAAGCGTCTGCCGCAGAGGCTGGCGCAGTAGCGGGCTGTGCGTGTCTTAAGTCACCCCGCATAGCCATGTTAACTATGCGAGGGCGGGTGGAAAGTGAACGGAACGGACCCAACAAGTGCTCCCTGTCCCAATGGTGCCCAATGGGTGGCCGCCAAACTTTTGATAGTCACACGGTGACTATCAGTTAAGGGGGGTGATGTAACGGGGCAGCCCGTTACATGGAAATTGTCATTTAGAAGATAATGACAATAAAGGATATTATGTTGGATATTCTTCTAACAATATCACCAATGGTGGTGATATTGATGGGTCGACCAATGAGTCTGCTCTTTGATTGATATCTTGACGATATCAACCCACCAATCGCCACAAGACGCGCGCAATGAGTGGTGAGTAGACGTCGTCATACATTCAGTTAGATTAGTATAATTAAGTTAAGTCAAACAGAGAGACAGTGGTTAGAGACTTTAATTTATTAATATAACAGTTCTGCTTTTACCTTATCTACGCTTCCTCGTTTGCCTCGTGTACGTCTGTCGGGCGCACCAAAACCCTTGCGTTAAGTTTACGCAAGGGTGTGCCCCGTTACAACAATCCACTAAATTCCGCTTGTCATGGAATCAAGTCTGTAGCCTCATGAATGGGCATCCGTAATCAATATAATCTCATTCTGCCGGCGTAGCCGCAACCGCACGCTATTTTAGGATCTCGAATATGGTACGTTGGATGGATAAGGTCAAGACCACTCATGTCACCCAAATGTTAATCTTATCATGAGCTAACGATATCCGCGCTGTGACATACCAGGGAAAATGGGACAACCTGCTGTAAGAGCTTCTTCAGACGTCTCCAGATACTGTTTTAAATCGTTTTTACAGTATATGGATTTCACTTTGATCAAAACTGCATGCAAATTCTAAAAATGGAGCCTTGCATTGCATTTAACGATTATATAGCGGGGGTTACTTAGCTCAAGTTGTGCCCGGACGTTGGAACAATAGTAAATTATCACTGTGTGGGGGGGCTAAGATTTTAGCTGGTACTGTAACGGGGCACACCCTTGCGTGAACTTAACGCAAGGGTTTTGGTGCGCCCGACAGACGTACACGAGGCAAACGACGAAGCGTAGATAAGGTAAAAGTAAAACTGTTATAATAATAAATTAAAGTCTCTAACCACTGTCTCTCTGTTTGACTCAACCGAATTATACTAATCTAACTGAATGTATGACGACGTCTACTCACCACTCATTGCGCGCGTCTCGCGGCGATTGGTGGGTCGATATCGTCAAGATATCAATCAATGAGCAGACTCTTTGGTCGACCCATCAATATCACCACCATTGGTGATATTGTTAAAAGGATATTCAACATAATATCCTTTATTGTCATTATCTTCTAAATGACAATTTCCATGTAACGGGCTGCCCCGTTACAATTGACGTGTTGCAAAGCTTGATCCGCCGGAAGGAGATCAGAAAGGGGGACGTATGCATTGCAGTTGTGTGGCGAAGCCGTAAAGAATCGTGGCGGAGGCAACCGATTGTAGAAAGGTTATGCCAATCCGAGGCCGGCTGTAATGGGGTACTAGTGGATACGTGCTGACTACATTAGATAGCTGGCCCTCATTTAACAATGTGTTAGCTAGTGATCTGCTCCCTTACGGACATATGAAAAGGAAGGTTTTAACGTGACACTGCTTGCAAGTAGTAGAAGAAGTGTCAATATCATTAAGTATGATATGCCCTATACTTGTCTTATACATTAGTCCTAGCTTAAATATACTGATATACAATCACATATAGTGACTCACCACCCATTGCGCGCGTCAAGCAGCGATTGGTGGGTTGATAGAATGGCCTGATTTCAATCGAGGAGTGAATTCTGGATTCACCGCAACACGGTCACTGTCAATAGAAATATTTTTTAGTAGGATATTCAACAGTATGTTTTCGTGCCATTTCTTATAAATGGCAATATATTATGTAAGAGGGTCACCCCGTTGCATCAGCCGTTATTCGATTATAACATGCCTTGATGAGGGACAGTATATCTGCGAATGACATCGAAGACCTGGGTTGAGATGCTGATAGGATGTATGCTACAGTCTCAGTAAGAATTGAGTAATTATATTCGACCATCATCCAAATGATGGCAACCAAGCATTACCCGATAGACGTCCATCTAACCAACATCTATTGAGCTTTACCCAATTTACGGATACTTGATCGACATACATCCGATCGACACCATTCGAGATTATGCGATCAACAGGTATCCGATCGAAGCAGATCGCTTTAGAATAATTCGTTTTAAAAGGTTTTTTTTTGTCAAGTCATGTAGAATTTTGAGGTGCAGCGGCTAAACTTGTCACAGGTAAGGTCCGACCTCACCAAATTGGTAATTATATTGACAATTTGACATTGTGCACAAGAAGAGATAGATCAAGAGAGAAAATTGGGATATCAAGACAAATGGAGCCGACAGATACGGTTGTCAGGTAGGACTAGAATATGATGACAGGCAGGCTGGTTTAAGCCATATGCAAGTTGACCTGGTGAAGTTGCAGTGCCGGCGCACTGCATGATGAAGTACCAACGAGGTAATTATCGTGGTATTTATTTTACTTTACTTCTACAAAATCTGCACGAGTAAATATACTATCATCTTTCTACAGATCGAGATTATGCGATAGCGACATATGTAGGTGGAGACTAGTGCGCTCCACACACCGAAGCGATGATTGTTACAGTACAAATGACGCGTGGCAGTAAGTCCTAAAATTCTGGGAGTATCGTCGTAGTATATAAGCTATCTTTTTTGTTCCTTAAACGTCATTTCTTGCTCATTAAAGCGCGCACGCGTGCACGCATACTTCTCTTCTCATCCAGATATGCACGTCTCGCCTCGCCACTACGAACGGAGTTATCCTTAAACGTTTAGTAAAGGATTGCGTGAACTCTAAAGGACATAACACTGATCTTGGACACAGTAGGTACTTCGATAAGGACTGAGTTCAAACCCCGAGACAGCTGAAGTGGTCAAAAGAAGAATATACAAAACAAAAGTCTACCTTTTGGGAAAGACTATATCGTGTGATATCATGGCGACTTGACCCGAGTGTTTTTCCTCTTTTAACCACGTCCACAGCGTGAAAATCTTTACGTGATCTACTCCCTACCTATGCCAAAATGGCCAAGCTCAGCACTGATTCAAGTCCACCAAGAGGAGTGGATTCTGACCTGTTTATCGGTAACCAAGATCAGGAGCAGTACGCGAAAATGGAGTAACGCCATCGATTTCCTGTCTTCTGGGCGCCAACAGAGAGTAAGAATCGCATTAATAAATTTGCGCCTGCCACCCCACCACAATTTTATTGCATCAGCACCACCTTGAGGTTTTCGTTCTTTTCTCAAAGTCATTTATGCCACACCAAAATATTAATTTATATCATCTGAATTTTTTGTTGTTTCGATGCTGATAATAAGGTGCTGAGGACATACATATCGGAAAAGCATTGAGTGTCGTACTTGTCAATATTTCGCAGGGGCATTTTTTCGACTATCATTCCAGCAGGTACCCACTTTTATTATATCCTCGTTTTGCTCCGACTCCCAAGATTCCGTACTTCAAGTTAACTATCAGCCAGCATCAAAAGAGCCGCATTAAGCACCAGACGACGGCATCATTTGTTGCTATCTGCAGAGCGCTTGGCTGCATCTATACGAATGATCTAGAATCATTTATTTTGTTATTATTCTTTCACTCAGACTTATCGAACCCTACATGAAAAGGAGGAAGCGAATACATTGCATCAACTATATTTTCTAGCTACTCTCTTCGAAGATGCGAAACCATAGGAACTCTTTGCGCGCTTTATCGAATTCGTCTATTAAAAGAAGATATAATTAGTTGCCGAAGGCAATTTATAATCTGATCTAGGTGTTGATGGAATAATTCTGCTACGTTTCTTGTGGTCATGAGTGGCAGTAAAAATTAGCAGAATGAAATTTATCAGTGCATAATTGCTTGACTCGCGCTCATGATAAGCATTTATGTTGCCGTCCTTTAAAACCTATAAGGCGTCTGAGTTTCTCCATGGATCGTATGCGACTGTTGTCTTGCTGACCCTCATATAATGATATTGTGAGCAATATAGTTGAGAATCAAAGCCTAAGTCGGTACCAGATAAGCTGAAATGTTCAAAGATTATCCAACATCAAGTTATCAAATGATTTTGATATATAGTTGATGCGCGTATACATCGCAAATGGGGAATGGAGAGAGGCGTGTCTTTTGTAACAATAGCTCTTGATAAAATAATGAACATTCATCATGTAGAAAACGCGAAAGTCGTCGAAATATTACGAGGAAGCGAGGTCTCAGCATAACTTGATTACACAGACTTTACTGTTTATCAAAACAATAAGTCGCTTAAATAACCTTATTCACGCCCTTTTTTGCGTGCCTGTTGTTAGGCAGTAAGCAAAATGAAATTAAGGTCGATATCAATTAGCATTGGGGTGTCGAGAAAGAAAACAAAGCCGTTATGAGAGATTGACACTGATATATATATATCAGTTTTAAACATGATCGCATTGATCCTCTCTCATTTACGTTTCTATCGAGTGATATACAATAGCTTGGATCGTATGAAGTACGCTCGAGATTAAATAACGTAGCGACGAATGTATGATGGCGATGAGTGGTGATCATATATTTATGGTCTGAGTCCAATTTTTATTTATTAGATCGAGTTAAGACGGGATTGCACAGAACATATTGACAATATATTTCTAATAAGCAAGTTCTCGTTTCACATCCATCCTAGATGTGCTTTTTACCGTCCAACCGTCTCCATACTTTTGTAAGCAAGTGACAAGACTCCGACATACTGTACACTTTTTTCAACGACGGTAGACTTATACCTTTTTAGTACATACACGTGTACCTTGTTACAATGTTCTCATCATCCAGGATGCAATAGCACTTAGCGATTACCAACACAAAATTAGCCGCCCAAAACGTGTGACGGGTTACATCTGAAGAGCAACAGATGATACTCCTTTAAAGCAATTCGATTATCCGACAAAGGAGCGAATCGGGATACGCTAGCTGGTATGACGTCTTTTACCATTCTAACTTTGTCCAATATGCCTGTATCAGTTGCATCGTAAAATGAAAAGAATTGCATGAGTCTTGCTATAGATGGACCGCCGGCATTTTTTGCAAGATTTCTCATTCACCATGTATTCGAGATATCGCGCACATTATGACATATTCTTTCGTACCATAGTTGCCGCGAACTTACACCACCTGACTTGATGTAGATACACAGTAAGTATCTTTCGTCAATATGATGTTGAATGACACCTTAGTATTGTTGAAGGTGTATATGGTTTTTCGCGGATATCAAGTGGATAACAATGATATCAAATAGTGAATGAATTCACATATATAGCTTGAAAACGCTCCTGACACTCTGATCCAGTAGTACTTAAATCGATAGCATCACTAATTTTGTATTTATGCATAAGTAAAGCAACCTAGAAAATTAATCATTGTGTTATTGTGCATTTTAAATTGTTTTACATGTATATAATTTACATCGTTATTATGGTGTTAATGTCGTCGTAAGAAATTGTTGCATATAATAGGCGGTCCAGAGTCTAGTATACCATGTGCTTGCGAGAACAAGAACAATATATATCAATCAGAAGTACCATATCAAAATATGCGGTGTAGCTATAGCCAATGTCTTCAATTTTTGTGCATGAAGAATGAACTCTGCTGTTAGTATATATCGAGATTAAATAGTCTGCTTAATGGCATAAACACTTTTTACCAGCCACAATTTGGGCCAAAGAACCTTCCGAATTTGCAAAACGACTTCATTCTTGCGTTGGAAAATCCAGGTGTTTAATTGTGGTAAATGATACACAGGATATTATAAAATCAATTTAGGTAGAATACGATAAGACCCACATATTGTTTGGTCGCGCCACATGCTGTTCAAAGATGACGACCGTGAGTGCGTAATGGGCCCTAGAAAAGCCAGATTAGTAATGCTGCAATGGATTTGTGTGCTTAAGACAAGGAATCGCTGGCGATGTATTAGAAATATGTCAAAGCACAAAGTGTATCTGATTGGCGAACAATCTTATCGGCAGCACGGACCACGTCATGTTGTTCAGCGCAGAACATATCCCTATTTGTCGCACGTAGCTCCTTGACCGTTCTATTTGACACAAAACAAATCGAGATATCACTACAAGACAGTCACGAGCAAATTCTTTCCTGATGTGGTCCCACTTCGTACAGATTATTATTAACGTCAGTAAAGTGATCATTGTACCGATAACGATGGCGACAATGACGATTGTCCACCAATCATTAAGCTTGGTCCTAATGCGGTCGTTTCTAATTATTAGACGGATCGATGCGGATCGTGTACGCAATTGCAACCGCGGATATAAACAATTATCATCGTCAATATATCGAGAGATTTCGACAAAATGAACGAGTCCGTTTTGGTAGACCATCAAACGTTGCGTGCTGAATATTCCACTTCTCCCCTAAAAAATGAATGTCTTTAGATCCATTCGCGTCCCCATTTCCTTAAATAGCTCTTTGCGACCTCTTGTGCAATAGAATCACGATATCAAGTCGTGGACGAATCGTACGTAGAACGATGTAGCATACTTCATCTTAACCATTTTCTTGGACGCGCGTTACACTTGTGCGTTCATGCGGTAATAATATAAATTATGAAGTATTGATGAGTGTTCACCCAAAATTGTCAATACAACCCTTGATAAAGCGATTGAATGGAACGCAATGCGACTCGTTCTCCTGCGCAAGTGATACACGGACCATGCCTCATATG
Source organism: Hyaloperonospora brassicae (assembly GCA_947650285.1). Taxonomy (NCBI): domain Eukaryota; phylum Oomycota; class Peronosporomycetes; order Peronosporales; family Peronosporaceae; genus Hyaloperonospora; species Hyaloperonospora brassicae. Next base: position 149,562 of record CANTFL010000289.1, on the reverse strand, counting down.
TGTTACCGCCTGTGGAAGTGGAAATGGATTTCTTGGAGGAATGAGCCGCCATTGAGCTTGTATGTCGCATGAGCATCAACCTTTTGACTTCATGATGTCAAAACAAATGTAATGGAAATCGCTTTGTGTTTGATGATCTCCACTTAGGTGGTACATGGACAGTGAATTGGTTACGGAGCAATAATTGTATCTTATTCTATACCGGATGCACAAACTTATGAAGTGCTAAGTACGCTTACTAAGAGCAGGTTTATTGAGTCATAAGCAGCTACGTACTAGACTACCAATATGGAGCCAACTCTCACTGACAACAGTGAAGGTCAGTGCCATGCTACATCTATAAAATGCACAGAAGAAGGGCATAAGACGAAGACGAATAATTTTGTCGTTGCAAAAGTAAAAATGTTACTTAATATAGTTAAGTCCAATATCGCTTGTTCTACGATTTGTCCTAACTTTATTTATATTAATATAGCCAAACGTATGATGGCGTCTACTCACCACCCATTGCGCGCGTCTAACAGTGATTGATAGCTTGATGGATTGATGTAAGCACAATATCAACCAATGAGTAGACCTTTGGGTCATCTCAACAACATTACTGTATTCATTGATATTGTTAAAAGGATGTTTATCATAATGTTCCTCATTACTATTTTTCACAAGGTAATTATACGTAGGTGCTACCCCGGTAACCCCCCATTTTACTGATATTCAATATGTGACTATTACAACTTGGTATCCACCCGTTGGACATCATTGGGATGGGGAGCACTTGCCTGGTTAAATCCACCCAACCCTGACCTTGCCTCGCATAGTTAACATGTATATGCGGAGAGACTCGAAGACGGCACAGCATGTTGCTGCGCAAGCCTCCATAGCAGACTATCTGTCGTCTGCTGAACCTTTTTTGTCTTCTGCACCTGTTGATGAAAGCGCACGTGGTATTTCACCACGTGCACACGATGGCTTCGAGATGCAGTTCATCTAGTTTGGCGAGTCGGACTTGTCCGACGTAAGAAACGCCTCGAAGGCACTCGGATCACCCGCGGTGTTTTCATTGAGACGTTATCAAAGGATTTACCAAGCGAACGGGCACGCGACTTGCGTCACAGTCTGCTCGGTAGCAAAAACACGGGCAACCGAGGAAGCGGTAGGCAAAACAGAACCCGAAAGCTCTGTCTTGAGGAAAAAAACTGTTATTTAATATAGTTATAACGTTAATAAATTATCTTTCGTCTTGATATAACTGTGGTGAAGTCGATCTCACAAAATTACTTTAGTGAGTGTCAATCTTCCACTTGCCCGGACTTGCCGACTCACGGAGGGGGTACTTCGATCCGTGCCTTGCTGTATAACCTTGTGCTCACCTTGTGTACCCGTCGGTTGGGCTGGCTTGAGCTCTTCGTAACGGCCTTGGGAGATGTCGATCTCGCTGAGGGTTTGGGGTTGAGCGTTCGCTTCCGGTGCGGAAATCTTCACACCACGAACGGGGGTTCTGCGATCTTGATCTTGAGTCGCGGCAGTCACTCTTGGGCGATGTCGCGATCTCGATCTTGAATCACACCGATCTCGATTTGTCTTCGGGATCGGGGTCTTCGCTGTGCGGAAATCTTCACTCAGCAAATAGTTGTCTTGCGTCGATCTTGCGTTGGGATCGGTCCGATCTGGTCTCGGGATCGGCCGATCTTGCCGGAAGTGCGCAATGTGGGCAGATCGATCCTGGGTTTCGCCAAAATGAAACGTGCCGATCTGCCCTGTAGATCGCTTCGGTCTTGCTCGGTCTTGTCTTGAACTCCTTGTCCAGATCTTCTGACCACTTGAGCTGCCTCGCGATCTTGTAACCAAAGTCCTTCTCCTTTTCCTGATGTTGCTGCTACCCTAGCAGTTGAGTTGAGTGTGAGTACTTGATCGATCCGGGCCAAATATCCCGAGAGCGCTCTTCTCGATCTTGGCCAACAATCCAAGATCGGTCTTCTGTGTCCTTGTAACACGCGCGCCTTGACCCGCCGGGGAAGCCAAATCAATCTTGCCCGGAGAAGAGGGGAGGGGAACGTGCGTCGTGAGCAGAAGAAGTAGAGTTCAAGTCTGTTTATTAACCAACCAAATTAATAGCCGACCTATCCTTAAGCCTATTCCCAACCGTAGGTCACTGTCGAAGTCGATATCACCTTTAAGCTTGACCGCCCCCTTGAACACGTGTCGAAATCTCGTGACCTGTACTCCAAAGATAGCGCCAATACTCCCGATATCGTACCTAGACACCAAAAAGGACCAAATTCCAAATACGGTACCAAATACCCAATTTTGGTACCGAAAAGTCCAAAATAGTATCCAAATGCCGAATGTGTCTAAATCCATTTTGCGACGTCCATTCGACCGGCTTCCACTGGCTCTTTCGGTCTGAACTTTTGGGACATCTCTCATAGACCTTCAACGAGCATGTACATCATCATACGATAGCTCCATCATCGATATATCCATAACCAGCAGGGAACATGACCGATCTGATGTCCAATTCGAGATCGAGTAGGATCGACACAGTGCGATCCGGCCCTATATGTCTTTTCCGTTCATTGTGTGTACTCCAATACCATTCCCAAGGGTCTATCTGCTCAATGGGACCATCCATAGTTCTTACAACGGTCCCACGGACTCCCACAAACATCCACAATTCCAGATCGGTCCATAATTAACCTAAATCAGTACTTCTTTTGGGAGCCCGGTATAGAATGTCACCGATCTAATAGATTTCAACACCTTTGTCACAGAGTCACTTCGCATCGTCTGGTCCCAGATGCACCTTTCCCAGAGTAATTCTGCTTCAGATCAGCCGTTTAGTACAATCCAGTCCCTTGTCCCAGATCGCACCGTTACAATCATTCCTTGTCCCAGATCGCAGCATGGGAATCATCCCTTTTCACGCCCCGTCTCAGATCGTTCCATACCCGTCAGTCTGACGACAGTTGGATCGTATCGTCTTTCTCCGTTGGGATCGCCTCCCATCTCTCATTGGATCGCCAGGTCCCGTGGTCTAATTCTCCACCAGTAAGTGGCGCCTCAAATATGTGGTCACCGATCCTCGTAGAAAATTTGATTGGTGACTTTGCCACATAACTATATTAAACTACTGTCTCCTATGTGGGTCCCTTGCTCACCACCCATTGTGTGCGTACAGCAGAGATTGGTGGTTGAGTTTGTGAATGTACACCGTACATCAACCGAGAAGTGGACCCCTCCACGGATATTATCCTTAGCGATAATATCCTACAACATCACTCATTTCGACTGATGTTGATTGAATATTATCAAAACAGATAATATACAAAAACTGGTACTTTCGTACCGATTTTTATGTAATGGGCTCTTCCCGTTACAGTTTCCGCTCCTTGACATGATGTCACCAGTTTATTCCGTGCTACACAACAAATGGTTTTTAACTAATCATTTTTAAGACCGAGTACTAGTCTTATTATCATAATAATCGTCATGTCAAAATTGGCATGACAAGTCTAGTACGATGGGTATGCCTGTTGCGTGTCATTGACACCACTTTGGGTTGCTGTGTATATTAACTTGGTCGATGTCATTTACAAAATCTACCTAGTTGAATGTAAGATCATAAATGTTACGTGAGATAGTAAATTTGTCATCGCTGCACTCATTAATTGTTTTAAACCAGTATAACAATTAGGTAAACAGCTATGCGCCTCTTATAGCAAACAAGTAGCATTTTGTAAGTAGATATACAAAAAACCTACGATAAATTATAGAAATAGTAAATGAAGATAAGCGTTAGAATCCTTGACCTATAGCTCCGACAAAGGCTATTTACATTTCACTTATATGTGTTCGTGGGTAATATTAGTCTTCCACTACACGTGCAGTGCATGCGAGGTTCAAGGCACCTATCCCATCGGGTCAGTGTAAGCATCTTTTACTGTGTTAGTTTAAGCGTTGGGTGTCAAGTTTTTTAGTTCTTCAAGGCCGTTTTTGGGTCCGCAAATATGGTAAATGACAGATAAATAGAGCAAGACACCAGGGTGGTCCAGTTTATTTGTACTGCATAACTGCCTTATAGACCCCAATAAAAATGGCTCATTTTTGATGCATAATGACATCAAACTGAAGCCGGCATTTTAACCCCGCTGATCATGAAGATAACGGTTCAATTGGTGTTCTGTGGTAAATTAACTGCACGACTAGGTAGAGGCTACGCAAAGACTTCTTAAAACGATATTAAACACATGAGCCAAAATTATTTCCCAAAATAATGATAAACGTTACCCAACGGTGTACCAAAAAATGACATGCTTGTTAGAGCCGAAAAACTCTTTAAATAGAAAGCGTTTCCAATCAGCATCATTGACAAACAGTTAGCCACATATATTTTTGTATAAAAGGGTACTATATTGTCCAAAAGTTCGTCTACGAGTGAGCCTGCCATACTGACAAAAAGCATGGATAGACAACGCCTCTATGTCTAAGAAGGTTTGTGGTTGCATGATTGACGACATATTATATTATTATTAACTTCATATACAATAGATATCGTAATTGGTGGATACGTTATATCGATTTAGCTCGCTTATCGACACAATACTTTTAAACGTAACTTCCTTGTACCTTATATAATAATGTCACGACCAAACCAAATAAAATCCTGAGCTCAAGCAGTATTAGAGTATTTGCATTTGCAACAGGTAATGATGATTATACGCAGCATTACCCAGCTGACGATATATAAAGATTGTGTGACTAGAATAAGTAGGGTACGATGTTTGTGGCCAGATTTAATGCAAGCGCACTAAGCCACTACTATTTCTATCTGTCAGTAATTTGATAAAAATGTGCTACCGTGCCAGTAAATATTGTCCTTTTTGGAAGCTTCTTACAGGCTGAAGAAACGTCATGGCTTGTAAAATTGATTCTCCGTGCATTTATGTGGATATGGAAACGTAATCTGAATATTTAGGCAGCGTGATGTGAGCGTTGCAAAAGTGATAGAATCGTCATATATTAGTACTCACGAAATGGATAATATTGTTATCTCTCGTATAGGACCTCTCTCGGCAATGAAACCGCTCTACGTAACGTGAAAGGATCAGAATCGATCACGATAACGTAGCCGTTGCTTTGGCAATCAATATAAACATCAGAATAGCATGCTCCCTTCATCATTGGGCATACAGATAAGTAGCGTTATAAACCCAAAGGTTAATGATTGAAAGAAGGTTCACTACCAAAAGCGGTCACGAAGTGGGAGTCACAAGTGTTTTTTTGACGTGGCTACGAAAATACGAACAACACGTGTATCTAAGGAAGCACTGTTTCACAAAGTTTTAACAGCGCATCAGCGCACATATGGAAGGTCAGGGTAATTTATTGCTTCTCCAATCATTTCTTGCTTCAATCAAACATTAAATTTGAAGTTAATAGAGGCCTGAACATCCGTATTCACAAAGCTTTATTATCGGAAAAATTATTTAGTGTACGTTGTAGATATGCACGAGATGACATGTCTAAACAGTATATACACTGTAGAATAGGTGGAAGCAACGAAGTAATTACATATGTATTGACAAGAGACGATGAGGTCGTTCTATCAAATCTAAATCTAATATAAATCTTGCGCTTGGTCGTGCAACCATCGACAGAACACCGCATATCGACGCCGACAAATATCTGAATGTCATCATTCTATCAACGATGCTTTACCCGCGGAATCCCACATTATTTGCAAAGAAAATCTGTCAATGCTTATTGGACGTGGTCAACACAGAGATGGGAGTTTATACGACTGATTACCTGCTATATGTATATCGGTATATCGCATTCTGAAACAGCACTAGTCAAGAAAGTATGACGATGGACCTTCAGAGTCTATCGTCACGTGTGAAGGTGTTCCCATGCGTGTCCGAAGATATGTCAGAAAAAAAGCCAAATGATACAAGAAACTTAAATATATGCTAGATGTCCCCCTAATATTGATAGATATATTATGGCAGATAGGCGTAAGTAACATCAACGCCTTATTGAGAATATTGAAGTAGAGAAGGAGATTGATATGTATACTTAGAAAAACAATCCATTGTACCTTTGTATAATATATGCGATTAATTAGATTTGTAAGAAATACCAATTATATATGACCGATTGTGGCTGCAAATATTCGATTTTATACGCAGATAATAGCGACGAGTCTTTCCGCCATTACGCTTAGAATCAAAAAATAATATGCAGCGATTTTATACCATCTGCTTGTATGCTTTAGGGCTTACAGCGACGTAAGTATGTACACGCTACGATTGGTTGGTTTCAACGAACACTATTGCTTTGGTCATCGTATGTTTTGCGTCTTTAGACACCTTATATCCATTTTACAGCAATCTTGTATACGCTGACATGGTTCGTAGTCATTATTTTACGACCCTGCACACTTCAATTGGCCATAAAGATCTTTCAATGTGCCGAGGATGTAGGGTGCGAGTCGACACAAACACTTTCTAGCTTATTGTACAAACTGTAGCGCAATTATAGGTATTCGACTAGGACAAGACATTAATAATTAAGAGTGGTTCGCATTGCACGTAGATATTATAATACATTAGGTATACCCTACGTATGATATTTTCACTCTAACTTTCATCACTGGACTTTTGATTAAATCGATGCGGTGGCACTTTTGTGCAAACAAATTGAATGAAATGTGCTCGATATACCAACTAGGCCAGCGAGTTTAACTTGTTTAATACAGGAGACAGTTGATCTACTACTCAACTGAATCGAACGTAAAGGTCCGATAAAATTGTGAGTGCATAAGTCAGACGTCACTGTCATTGTGAAGAGTCAAGGGGCGCATAATCTTGATGTGAGCCAATGTAAAATCCTAATAATGATGTGATCTTTCGACGCAAGATGGCATAAATTGGTTGATCCGCCGACCTCAAAAAATCTATTGAAGACAATAATATATATAAATGCATGTTAGTGTAATAAAGAGACTATGAAACTTCTCTGTAGAGGAACTGATCGCATTCCCGTTATGTCCGAGCCAGTTAACGGTTGGCTGCCCGGTCCCACATCTGGTCAGATCGCGTCCATTGGACAGTCATACTTAAATGGATATCAGATCGGACAGGTTGGGACCTGCAATCTTGGGTCAAGGTATGAGGCGGAAGGTAACGTTGGCGATCAGTCGATCAAGAAGGTAACCGCGATCAGCAAGGCAATCGCGATCAAGGAGGCGATCGAGATCGTGATTAGTGATCGATACCGTGCTTAGTGATCGAGATCGTGATCAGCGATCAGGTACGCGATCGAAATCAAGTGTGTGATCGAGATCAAGTTGGTGTAAAGCACACCATGTGATCCGCGATTAGCAAGGCGATCGCGATCAGGAAGCAATCGAGATCGTGATCGTTGATCAGGTATGTGATCGCGATCAGACAAGCATATCAGGTGTGGGCCACGCAAGTACAAGATCGCTACCGTTTAAAGAGAGCGACATGTGGCAAACGATGTCCAAGACATGGGGATAGGGATAGGGTTGTTGGGTTTGATTTGTTAACATTAAACAGAGTTCAATTTGCTTCAAAGTACACGTGTCGACTTCTCCTACGGGTGGATCATTGGCCACCCGACGTCAAGGAAAGGTTTACGTACTTTAATCAAGTGATATCCCTGGATTGTTTGGCCAGGGATCAGGATCTCTCGAACAACACCCCAACTGCGACTGGACGCAGGAAACCCTTTGTGGTTGAGGACCCAAGATCGCGAGACGGCTCAAGTGGTCAGAAGGCTCGCGAATCAAGGTCTACATTTGGACAAGGCGATCTGTTACAGATCAGGGTGACTCATATCGAGTACCCCACAAGCATACAAGTGATCGCGTGACGAATTCCACGTGATCACACCATCCCCGATCGTAATGTGAAGATTTCTACACCGTGATCGAACCTCGACCCCATCGCAAACAAGGTCAAGTTTTCCATTGACACGAGTCCACCAGGAAGAGTGCAACCCGCTCCACCGACGGGTACAAAAGGTGAGGAAGGCTATCAAGAACACGGAATCGGAGCACCCCGTCCGTTAGTCGTTCGTCCGGGCGCCAGTGGAGAGTTGGGATCGACTACTCAAAAGAGCTATCACCACTCCACCACAATGGTGCGCCTGCCCGGATCTCCTGATCACTCGGGATTTTACCGTGAGTCCCTGAGTGACGATCGAAAGATAATAACTAAACCTGGGATGGAAGCGTCGAAGGCCAATGAATCGCCACAGACGCGTGAGTTTGAAAGATTTTCAGTTCATCAAGTTCTGGGAGGGGCTCTAATGACAAGAATATAAAGAGGAAAATCGATCGCTCGATTTGGAAGACAAACCTCTACCCCTCCTGAGGTCCCTTAGGGGACGGCCGCGGATCGTGCTACGAAGCATGATTTGCAGGGTGAAATCCGCATCGGTTAAAACCGAGCAAAAGTTGCCCAAAGTCACACCCGCGATCTCTCGGAAAAAAGATTGATCGAGGACTGTGAGGGTGAAAAAAACAACGACCGAGCCCGATCAACGAGATCAAGTTGAGAACAAGATCCCGAAGCCGTTTATGTTCGCAGAAGACGAAATAAAGATGAATGGGTGGCAATATGAAGAACTGGCCAAGATGTACGAGTGGAAGATGCTCAAGAATCTTTTATCAAGCGACCCAGTACTCCAAGTGCTGAAGCCAGAAATGATCGACGAGATTCAAGATCCGGTATCGACCCCGGCAAGTGCATCGAACATGCTGGAAGGAATCCATGGGATCCTGCGACTTTTTCATGAAGCTGGATTCGTGGCGTAGATGATCGATGTGAAAAGGTTGTGGATTTTCATCAAGGTCAAATTACCTGCGCATGTCGATAGTTGTACGAGAAGCTGATCCCTCTCACAGTCAAACCCAAGATTGAACATTAAGCGAGTACCACGATCGCGGACATGATTTAGGAATACCACACCGGATCGTCGCAGTATGCCTCAGCGGAATCCGAGATCGACTCAGATGCCTCGATCGGCATTAAACGGATGTCACTAGGCCCCCGTGGTTCCGCTCATCTGCATGTTCACGTCAAACGAATCAGGGCTGATCCGCTATCGGCAGCTATACGCGCCTCAGGAGATGACGCAGTGGCCTTACAAGGACATCTGCTGTCCTACATCGACAACGCAATGGAGCGATTCGAACAGAGGCAGCGGTTTCAAGCCTGTCAAGCGATCTACCCAAGTCAAGCGATCAAGATGCCAAGAGCTCGAGAGAAATACTTATCGGATGTTGAGACTTAGTCGGTCGGATCGCATCAAGGTCAAACAGACTTTGGCTATCACGGAGGACATACCCCGTACGAATCGGAGCGGAGAGATCCGAGACGGCCATTAATGGCGCCTGCAGAAGTGTCGATGAATCAAAGGCCGTCTCCCCAGAGAATCCGTTCCTCGGTGATCGGCGAGCTGAAGTAATTTAATGGCAGAGACCAATTAGAAGATCGCGCCAGAAGATGGATTAGCTAGGTCAAGTCGGCGTACCTAAGGGAACCCAATACCAGATAAAGAGAAATGTCTGGTGTTCGGTGATCTACTGACGGGACCGGCACAGAATTGGCACAGCCAATTGAGTCGCACCACCCGTCGCACGTGGAAAGATCTGCTGGAAGGTTTCATGGTGCGATATGGAGGGTACGGCGTGTCAACTACCAAACATATTACCACGCACGCAAACAACCGGATGAAACTCCGCTGAAGTATTTACACCTATTGAAACGATGTGAGCCAAGGTCGCGATTTGAGAAGGAAGACACGCTACGCCGCGTGAACATGTGAAACATTTTATTTCTACGCTGGACGATCGCGATTTAGCGAAACAATTGACTCTATTGCGATTGTCGGACGCCGAATACATGGAATAAACGTTGCGTGCGTATAAGCGGATGGAAAACCGGTACACGAAGGCGTCGATTTGATCGGGAAAGTTTCATCAGCGATAATTAAAAAAGCTGATCAGGTGCCGTCAAAATCAACCCAAGCCGTACGAGCGATCTGGGTAAAAAACCGAGAGCAGCAGTTCGGAGTCGGATCGAAGCGGATCGGAAGAGGATGTGGAACGGCGCAGCGTTTGTCCAACTACCTTCCCATTCGAGTGCAATCAAACCAAGATCATCGTATGCCACATTGAGGAAGCTGATCGGGAGAAGTTACGCGATCACGGAGAGCGATCAAAACCGTGCACTCACTGTGGATCGATCACGAATGGTGATCGTGGCTGCTGGAAGCGATTGACTTGCCAGAATTGCGGCCGTAAAGGTCATCCATCGGACAAATGTTTTTACGCGTGTGAAGCTTGTGAAAAAGTGCATGAGAGTGGCAAGTGCCCTTAAAAAATTCTACAATCTGATGTGTCAATGGTATGTGCCTATCAAGCACGCAGGAATGTTTCCGTCCAAGCCGGAGGAGATGTTAAACTAGGACGCTCATCAGGACGGAATCTGGTACGAGCCGAGCGTTCTAGGCTCTGCATATATGCATTCGTTGAGAAACAAGTGAAGTAGAAAAAGTTAACGATCAGGCCGAGCCAATCGCTAATATACGTATTGATTCAACTTGTGTCCCGTCATTTCAAGTGTGCAACGAATTGATGAATATACTCGATCAGCCTTGAAGATGGAGCTCGATCTCGCACCAGGGGAATCACGTGGGTATTAAACATACCACACACCTGGAAAGTGGTTCAAACAGGCTAAAGCGGTTGGAAAGATCAATAATGAGAAGGCCACTATGCTGTTTGATTCTGGTGCTGAAGTGTCAACCATCGACACCACCTTTGCGCGTAAGGTAGGGTGCATGATCGACGAAAGCCAGACTCAAGAATGTGTCGGCATAGGGGAAAACGCATACATGACAATTGGGCGCACGAAGATCAAGATTAGATTGGACGGCTCACAAGTGTATTATTTCGACGTATGAGTCGGTGATCAAGTCGGTCAAGAGGCTATACTGGGTATGGATTTCATGGTTCCGGCGGGGATTCGCTTGGATCTAGCGGACGGAACGCTATGTCTACCCGATGAATTCCGCATTGGTCTAGCGGGGCGTAAGACACTTTATAGATCGACCATCCAAGAGATCAGCCTGAATGATCAACACGTGGTGATACCGGTCGGCAAACCAACAGAAGTGAGGATAGGTATCACGCCACCAAGAGCTAAACTGTAGGTGAGACGAGACGTGGAGTGGGTACCAACTGTGACTAACGTGCCTGGCAGGATCAACTATCTACAGCTCACAAATCTCTGTGATCGCGTGATGCTTTTACGCTGGGGAACTCCATTAGGGCTGTGGATGGTAGCGGACACGATACCCCGATCGCATGGGTACGTGTCTGTGGGGTCGCGACGTTATAACGAGTGGTAGACATTAGCGTTCGAGGCTACAACTGATCGAGAAGAAGTCTTGCCCGCAACGTATGAAGGGCCATTGGTCGATCAGCGATCATATCCTACGCCGAGAAAGATATTGAAACGCCAAGAAGTGAAGGCCGGAAAAGAGGCGAACGAATGCAGTTCTGACAAGTTACAACCTGATCAAAACGTGATCGACGAGGGTTTGATGCACTACATAGACGAGAGTGAAAGCAATGATCGCGCTATGAAGAGCGATCAAAGATCGATAACGGTTCTTGTGACGGAACATACAAACGACGAGACGCAAGACGATGAGCGTGTGCAAACCATGTCAAAGGAATCTAGCAGAGTGGTGACGCCGACCGTGACAGGGAGGATCGATTGCGAGGAGCCTGATCGGGGGCAGAGACGATCCATCGACCAGCCAGACGCGATCTCTACCATGGATGGTGATGGACAAAAGCAGTCCAGAAATCAGTCTGACGAGATCGCGAGGGACACAGAAGAGCGGTGTATGCAGCCCGAGGAAGATGCTTATCTACCAACGAAAGTTTCTTCGTCGATCTCTGCGACCCAAGGGTGCAGGAGGGGTGATCAGTCACAAGATCGGAATGAGGAATCACACCCTAAGGTAAAGGTGGTCGACGCAAAAGATATCGGGCGAGGTATCAGCGATTTGCTGTAAGGAGAGTCCCGCTGTCAGACAGACGGGAGTGCGATCAGAGGTTGCGAGTTACAGGAAAAGTTTGATCGACTGGTGAAACGGAATGACGTCGTGGCGACCGGAGAAGAAAAAGCGGGGGTGGAACCGCTTACCGAGTCGTCGCATCGTAACGAAAGGGGAGAGCTGTACGCCGAGGAGGACGATCAGCACATGGCAGTCCTACCGGAAGTAGTTATACCTGCGGCCAAGATATCTTTAGAAGACATTCAAGTGGGTGACCCAGGAGAGCCACTGTCGAGTGATCAAGAGAAGTTGCGACAACTAATATGGGCGAATCTTCATCTGCTAATCGGCAAAGGTAATACCCTACCCCCTGCGGCTCGCGGAGCGGTCTGTGATATTGATGTCGGAGGCGCTAACCCAATCGCACAGAGGGTGCGACCGGTCGCTCACAAATTTCGCGAGAAGATAGATAATCTAATTAAGGGACTATTGACGGCGCAGATAATTCGCCCGTTTACTTCTCCGTGGGCATCACCGATCGTGGTGATCATAAAAAAGAATGGAGAAGATATTCGATTATGCATCGACAATAGACGAGTGAATCGGCTGACGAGATTGATGATTTACCCATTGCCTTTAATCAGCGACTTGCTACAGGATATGGATAAATTCATGTGTTACTGCTCCTTAGACATGGCAAGTAGTTTTTGGGTGGTGAAAATGACGGAGCGAGCCAGAGAAATGTTGGCGTTTCTTACACCATCAGGCCTGTTTGAATGGCTAAGGATGCCGTTTGGATTGAAGAACGCATTGCAGATTTACCAACGACTGATCGAAAATGCGTTATATAAATACTTAAAGATTGGTACACGTCCAACTACGATCACTTCGGGATCGACAGATCAAATCGATGTGTTTACCGACGGAAAACAGGATTCTGACATGAAGACGTCGGTCCTTGGTCGAAGATCATACATAGACGATATACTGATACCGGCCCCGTCGTGTTAATCTCTCTACCGCAAAGTGGAACGATTGTTGAACGTGTATAATTAATGGAATGTATCGATAAGTCTGGCTAAGAGCTTCTGGGTACGACAAAAGGTAGACTACCTGGGTCATCAAGTGTCTTTGTCTGAATTATAAGCGAACCCAAAGGATCTAGAATCATTGGTAACAATACCATTTCCTCGCTCCTTACGATCGATGCAATCGTTTCTGGAGAGCCTCAACTATTACAGTCGATCGATCGAAGACTTTTTAGTGTACGCCTCAGTACTGTACGAATTACTAGAAGCCGAATTCCATGAGATTTGTTGAGCGTATGACGACCCAAGGACGATGGGGGTTGCGGGGCAAGCTCGGCAGTGTCATACTGCCCATAAAAGCGATCAGAAATTGCACCCAATCCCTGGTGATGATCAGGAATCACACCCAATCGCTGAGGTCGATCATGAATCACACCCAATTGCTGGGGGCGATCGGAATCGCATCCGATTGTTGAGGTAGGTCAGGAATCGCACTCAATCGCTGGGTGCGATCAGGAATCACACTTATTTGCTGGGGGGGATCAGGACATACACTCGATCGCTGGGGGCGGTCAGGAATCTTACCTAATTGCTGGGGGCGATCATGAATCACACCCAATTGCTGAAGTCGATCAGGAATCACACCCAATTGCTGGGGCGACCAGGATCCGGAAGGCAGGAGTCGCTGGGAGAAAGCAACGATCGCGTTCACTTTCTTGAAACAGAAGATAGCGACTACACCCATTTTGAAACACTTTGACTTGGATCGACCGCCATTGATTATGGTGTACGCCATCAAATGGGCTTTGTCGGCGGCAATGCTGAAGAAACATGAGAAGGTGTACTAGCCGGTCACTTTTTCAAGCCGTACACTGAAGCACAACGAGGTTTACTATGCCATGGAGGACAAGGAGGTACTAGCATTGCTAAGGATGCTAGATGTATGCTTTACCATGCTGGTGTCTCGTGAGATCACCGTGCTGACGCGTTATTTAACCTTAGCCTGGTTGCTCCAATCTTCCGGTCTCAATGATAGATTAGGACAATAAGCTGCATTGTTATCGAACTAAACAATGGATATCTGTCGATGTGAGAAGGGTGAAGATGAGATACTGGGTATTCTGGCAGCGAGTAAAACTCCTCGATAGGACGTGTATGAGATTCTGGTCGCGATTTCGCCAAAGAAACAACCACGACAAACGATCAGTATGCCTCCACCTATGATCGAAGAGTAAGAATATCTCTGGGTGGATAGTTTCGATGGATCAGCTAGAGTGAAGAGAAAGTGTGGAGCATGCAGCGCGATCGTATGGAGATTACCAGGCTATAAAGGTTGTGGCTGCCGCATCTGAGTTCGTCCCTGACCTAACGGTCAACGAAGCAGAGTATAAAGGACTACTTCAATGTTATGATTTGTTGACTAATCAGACCAGGGGACGGGTAGTCATATGTGGAGATTCAAATTGAGTGATCAGGAAAATGAGTGGAGAGATCGATTGCAAGGCGCCAGGTCTGCAACTGCTGAGACACAAAGCGATGGAGAAACTCCGATCCTGGCCCAAACATGATTTCTTACATGTGAAACGTGATATGAACGCAAGCGCAGATCGATTGGCAAGTGAAGATTTGCGGAAAGAGAAAGCTGGTATAGTGATGGATGACCAAGATCGCCAAGATCTAGTGACTCTGAATCGGCTAGAAGCGTTACTGTTACCCCGCAAGACGAATTATAGGGTGCGATTAGCTGCGATTACCCGTGCTACAGCACGACGACGCCATTCGCCACAAATTGTTCAAGAGGAGATCGTACACCAGATGCAAGTCGAATGGATCAAACAAGCGCAGAAAGAAGAGGGTCGGATCTTTAACTTGTAGATTTATTTGACGTGAGACGTATCTACGACTGCATCATCGTATGCAAAATCATGGGCCTTGATCGCGCCGGGCTATGATGTCGATCAGGACGAGTTGTTGCTCTTTTGTCCCAGATAAGCTACAAAGTCAGAAGATCGCATCGAGCTGGGCCGGATAGTGACCCGGAGCTATTTCAGCAGGATTTTTTTACATCATTATCATACCAGTTTGGAGCGCGGTCACCAGGGTATAGGTCGAACTTACGAGATGATCAGGGCCAATTTTCACTGGAGAGGTTTGTATCAAAGTGTGCAACGGTATGTGCGAGAGTATGTGGATTGCGAGATGGTTAAATGCCTCCCCTGCGATCGAAGTGGCTCGCCGGGCAACGTACAAGCGACGTACCGTTTTCAGGTTCTAGCGATGGATCATATTCCTTCTTTGCCGCGATCGTTCAAAGGGATTACATGGTTGTTGATCTGGGTCGACCTGTTCTCTGGATATGTGGTTGCGAAGTCGAGGTTACCTCGGACCGCACAAACAATCGCAGAAAATTACGAAGAATGTGTATTGAGAAGATTTGGCGCAAGTGAAACAATTCGTCACGATCGAGAGCCAGGACTCATGCCTGATTTCTTTCTGGGGTAGAACCGGACCGTGGGCCAGAAACAACGAGCTACTATGACTTATAGGCCACAAGCAAATGGCACAGCAGAGCGCATGGTACAGACGTTAGCTAGAGCGATCAAGATGTATGTGTCGGACGAGAATCAGAGAGATTGGGATGAATATGCAGAACGATTGACATACGCGATTAACACCGCACATGATCGGATTCGCGGTGACACCCCATTTTATTTGATCCACGTTTGGGACCCCGATCAACGTTGGAAGCCACGTTGCCTCTAGGGAGTACCGCGTCGCGAGTTCGAGATCCACGACGATGGCGGTTTGGCATACAACGCCACTATCAACGAGCGAGCGCGGCGGTGAACAGTCGACTGAAGGAAGCAAATTAGGATCGCGCTGATCAGCATTACCAGAATCGCGATCTGCTGGACATATGCAGTGGATCGCAGGTCTGGCTATTTTTGGATCGCGCAAAGGAGGGGTACGCTAGGAAACTGGCACATATGTGGCACGGACCATTCCGAGTAATCGACAAGTGCGGGGATCACGCGGTGAGATTGCAAATAGCAGGTACGCCCTACCAAGTGTGCCCAGTGGTTCACGTGTCGAAGCTGAAACTCGTACGACTGTTTCCGGATCGACTGATGGAACAACTGAGAATAAGCGAAGCGGATCGAGTTGATTTTGACAAAGCTTTATTACCAGAAGTCAGTTGGGCAAGCGATCTGGCAGAAGACGAGATCGAAGTAAAGAGAATAACGGACATGCGATCAGGACGGCGGCCACGTTATGGCAGGGTGCACCGACAGTTCAAAGTCTATTGGAAAGGATATGGGGATTCGTCGTGGGTGGACGAAGCCGACTTGAACTGCCGAGGTTTGGTACAAAGCCAATAAATCCCTCATTGATTTACTGTATGGATTCACCAGATGATCCATCAATCGCAGAAGATCCTTATCTTCTGCGTATGCCTTTCGTACGTCGTCAAGTAAACTTGACGACGGAACACTGACTGACAGTGTCGCAACAGTGGGCTTATCCTCACTGTTAGGTTGTGCGTCCGGCTCGAAATCGGGCCGGCGCGAGAGCGCATCAGCGACGACATTGAGTCGTCCTGGTTTTTTCTCCACGGAGAAGTTATACTCCGCGAATAAAGACAGCCACCTCGCCATTCTTTGTGAGAGATGTGGGCTCTTTACGGCCGTGCGTAATGACGCATGGTCCGTATAGACGATGAACGGTCTATCTCCCAATAGATAGACCCAGAACTTAGCCAGTGCATATTTTATGGCAAGGAGTTCCTTGTCATGCACTGAATAATTGCGTTCAGCTGGTTGCAGCTGACGCGACTGATAACAGATGACGCGCTACGCGCCATCTGCATCGAACTGCATTAACGCACAGCCGATTGCAAAATCGCTGGCGTCACAGACCACATAAAATGGTCTGTCCTGATCTGCAATCGCCAAGATCGGCGATTGCATCAATCTTTGCTTGATACCTTCATAGAAACGTTGGCACTCAGCGTTCCATGACCACTTGACATTTTTCTTGAGCAAGCAAGAAAGATGTACCGTCATCTCGGCGTAGTTGCGCGGGTACTTGTGCAAGTTCGCGGCTAGTCCAAGGAACTTCCTTAGTCCCTTGACATCGACTGGCACTGGCCAGTCGGTGATCGCCTTGATCTTTTCGGGATCAGGGCGTACGCCGTGTTTACCCACGATGCACCCAAGAAGTGGTATTTCGCTAGCCGCGAATATACACTTCTTGAGGTTGGCGTACAACTTATGCTTGCGCATAAGTTGAACACCCTGACGAACGTGAGTTCTGTGAACTTCAACGTCCGTCTTTCCGTCCATAGCCCGGCTATAGACTAACACATCGTTGAAGTAACTCGGTGCGAAGTCTCGCACCGGTCCCAACAGATTTGTGACACGTCTGTCGAATGTTGCAGGGGCATTGCTCAGCCCCTGTGGCATCACTAGCCACTCCCACAGCATCCCGCTGGGGGTACTCACTGCCGTGAACGGGATGTCCCGTTCACGCATGAGGATCTGATAGAAGTCATCCATCAGATCCATGGACGAAAAGACGGTACTCTTTGACATACCATCTATGATTACGTCCTTCCTCGGTATTGGCGTCTGAACCGGTACCGTTGCAGCATTCTATTTGTTGAATGCGTGCACTATCCGCCACTCTCCTGTGGCCTTTCGCACACAGAAGGTCGGAGAGCTGTGAGGGGATATTGATTACCTCACATGGCCCGCTGCTAAGAGATCGGCAAAGAACTTGTCGACCGCTAGTACTTGTTCACGAGGCAGTGGCCACTGCTTCATGACACAGTACTTCGAGCCCGATTTGAGCTCGATCTCGTGTCGAGTGCCTTTGTCCTTAGTCAACTCGCAAGGTACGGATCCAGGAAATACATCCTTGAATTCGATCAAATCCTTATACAAAGGATTTGCCTGAAGTGACTCCCAGGATTGAGACGTGTATCGCTCAATCCGAGTCTTTTCATCGAGGACACTTTCGTCCATCGATGAGCTGCTGAGAACTCGTTCGTTCTCAGCAAATACTGTTGCCGACCGAATATCGGCCACATACTCATCCTCCGTGACGAGTATGCAGATCTGCTTGACTTTGCCACTACGCAGATCACGCAAGAACCGTTTCGGTTCTAGCGTTGGCAACTGAGTTATCTCCGAAGCTAACTTCGGAGGCACAATCAGATCAAGCGTATAAGCGCCTACGCTTGATCCGTCATGAACCAAGACGTTCAACGTCTCGGTTTCTTCCTGGGAACTTTCTTCCACAGGTTGCTGAGGGTCTGATCCCTCAGCAAGTGACTCTTGAGGAATTCCTTCCTCAAGTACGTGGGGACTTATTCC
This sequence comes from Hyaloperonospora brassicae, assembly GCA_947650285.1. NCBI lineage: Eukaryota > Oomycota > Peronosporomycetes > Peronosporales > Peronosporaceae > Hyaloperonospora > Hyaloperonospora brassicae. Next base: position 131,060 of record CANTFL010000289.1, on the reverse strand, counting down.
CTCGACGTCTTCTGACTGTGGCTGTGCAACCACATTCAGGCACCGATCCTCTACGGTCGACTCTCCAGTCGACCTAGGATTTTCATGTTGCCCCTTGGGGGCAACAGGTTTCTTTCTTCTAAGATGCTGCCCGCTAGGCATGCATCCATGTCCCGGTCCACTCGACTTATTCGAGTGGTGGACCTTCGGCGCAGCCTGTACATCTGTACAGCCGCTGGGAGCTTGCTCCACAGTGTAGTGATCAACTACAATGTGATCTTGTGCAGTCGTGCTAACGACCGTACCGCAAGTGAGGCCATCGCACTCACTCGCAGAACATCCACACGCTTGTGGACGCTCCAAGATGTTCATCAGATGGCCATCTGATGAACAAGCGGCAGGCATCTTCACGGATCGATGCTGCCAGCTCACCCTTGGCTCGTACTGTCTGAGCCAAGGTAATCCCAGAATGACATCAAATTGTCATCCAGATCTAGTACGATGAAGTCATCATCGTACTGTTTGCCCTCTAACGTGTAGTGGATTCCTACTACACGTTTCTCAACGGTAATCGATGCGCCTGTTGCAAGACGCACCGTCATCCTTGTGAGGGGAATGTCGCGCTCAACGAACTTGAGCCTACGACCCTCTAGTGACTGGCGTCGAACAAAGTTGTTCGACGCCCCACAGTCTACTAGGACACGAAGCGACAAATCCTTTGTCACTTCCAACTTCAAGGTGATGAGCGAAACGTCATCACCAGGTGCAGAGACACACAATGATTGTGTATCTGGAGCAACTTTCGCCAAGAGATTTGCAAATTCATTTGAGGTTGCTGGATCAGTAGGGCGCTCCGCCCCAACTGACCCCGTCCATTTTTTGATGGTCCGTCTCGCTGTTGCGGCTTCGCAACAGCGCTGGACCCACGCCCATTGCCCTTTCTGGCGAATGGTCGTCCATTTCGCTCAGTACTGTTTGGTACTGGGCGTGGAGCACTACACTCGTATGCGTAGTGCCCTGACTTCTGACAGCGATTACACCTCTGCAATCGCTTGTTGTTCGAAGAGCGAGGTCTCTCGCTCTCAACATAGCAGAGGTCCATTGGTTCTGGACCTCCGATCTCTTGTCGTCTCGGTGGACGATAAGAGTTTGAGCTAGCATGAGCCTGTTTTATGCTAAAGTCTTCCTGTTCCGCGGCTGATATCGCATCTTAAAGTGTATTCAGCTCAAGGCGGAACAGGTAGCTCCTGACGGGCCCTTCTGCGAGCCCTTGCATGAACACCGTAATCAATGTGTGTTCATGAACTGGGTTAGCAGTTATACTACTCTCGAGGAGTCGTATATGTTGAGCGTAAGCGTGCACATCACGCTTACCCTGCTTGAGTTTCAGGAGCTCTGAACGAGCCCTGAACTCAGCCCGTGGCGGCTCAAACGTTTGTCTGAGCCGGTACCTGAAGTCATCTAGCGACCTAAACACATTTGGGTCGCTACCCTCGAGCCCCAGGGATCAAGTTTTGACACGCCCTGCCAAGTGGGTTTGAGCAAATGTGAGTTTCATTTGCTCATCTTCGACGCGACGAGCCCTTAAGGCTCTGCCGACTTCGACAAACCACAGTAACAGGGAGTCTTCCGGGACTCCACTGTGCTTGGAGATGTCAACTTTCATGACCTCATGACGACGCGAATGTGTCGTCCTGCCCACAGCAGCATGGAATTGCTGCTGTCTCAACAGCTCTGTCTGTTGAGCACCGAGTTCTCTCAACTGCTCGGCCCGTTGAGAGCCTTGCTGGTGAAGCAAGGCTACTTTCTCCCTCACGATGGCAAGTTCATTTTGAATGAACTTGGCGATAGCGGTATGTTGTTGGTCTCTGTCAAGAGACTCCAACATGGCGCTAATGGCGAGTTCGCCTACGGTAGAACTCATTCGTTCTACCGCATCCCATTCGATGTCACTCAAATGGGTAAACCCTTCACGCGTGTCGTGAAAGGTGTCTTCTTCATCCAACATGTTCATGTTGGATGTTGTGGTCCTTGGAAGGACTACGAAGTGCTACCAGGTGTAACGGGGCACACCCTTGCGTGAACTTAACGCAAGGGTATCGGTGCCCCGACAGACATACACGAGGCAAACGAGGAAGCGTAGATAAGGGAAAAGTAAAACTGTTATATTAATATAATAAAGTCTTTAACCACTGTCTCTCTGTTTGACTTAACTTAATTATGTAAATCTAACTGAGTGTATGACGACGTCTACTCACCACTCATTGCGCGCGTCTTGCGGCGATTGGTGGGTCGATATCATCAAGATATCAACCAATGAACAGACTCTTTGGTCGACCCTTCAATATCACCACTTTGGTGATATTGTTCAAAGAATATTCAACTTCATATTCTTTATTGTCACTTTCCTTAAAGTGACAATTTCCATGTAACGGGCTGCCCCGTTACACTGGGAGGTTCCGGTCCGGGCAGGAGCCCTACGCACGTCCACTCCTGCAGTCGGTCGCAAAGGTGCAAACATCTGACCCGATGGTCAAAACGTGATCTTTGTGTCAGTATCATTCGCTCGCCAAGACGACATTGCGCTTTGCTTGTCGTGATTGCATCACCAAATTCGGTCTTCTCATCCATCTGCTCTCTCTCTCACGAGGTCGTGTCGTCCCAAAAATGGCTGTGTTGGCTCGTATCTTTCCTAGATCCATCGCGAGACGAGCGCCAACAAAAGGTCTGTGTAACGTGTAAGGTCCGTCAATATTCGATGCCTTCTCCAACGACGACACCTGTTTCTCCACTCGTCCGACGGGCACAACTTCTTTCTGAAAGACCCCAACCAGTCGACACTGCAGCTTTTGGACACCAGCGGTCGCATCCATTTTCTCCACTGCAATGTCCACACTGGGTACAGATAGACCGCCAACTGCTCGCAGTCGAATCGGTGCTGGCCGTGACTGTCATAACATACACAGTGAGTGAACGAGGGACGGACGGACGCACCCCACAAGACCTCCTCACCTGGACGAGAAGGCTCCGGTACAAACGCAAGCAATAGTGTGTTTGTGTGTGTGATTATTCGGATAACCTGCGCGCGTAGTCGTCCAGCGCAGCGCTTCCAGTAGTCTACCAATACTTCTAAGTCCTCTAGTTCCTAACATCTGGTCGAGCCTCCGTCTCCGAGCAAGTGGCAGAGTAGTAGTGACTTTCGCACCACCCGCTACCCACTTCTACCACCACCACCAGCAGTACCAGCAGCAGCCGCAGCCGCAGGAAGACGTCGCCCACCAGCACCAGCAGCAGCCGCAGCCACAGGAAGACGTCGCCCACCAGCACTCTGCGCGATGATTAAATAGGCGAGCCACGCAGCTCCGCCAGCTGTTGTCGGGACAGCCGCAAGTCGAGATTGTCCCCCCAGCCGCACATTTGCTCGAACGAGTCGAACGTGAGCTCCACCTGCTGCAGCACTTCCTCAGCGTTCGGGTGCTCGACGAACTTGAGCGTCTTGGCGAACGTGCGACACACGCTCTCGACGGCCGTAAAACACGCGTCTCGCTCGGCCATCGAGTCGCCCACTGAGAGGAAGTGAAAGTAGCCGTCTTGCACGCCACAAGCCGCAGCCGCCGTCGGCGTCGGTGCTGCCGGTGCCACTATCGTCGGTGCAGCTATCGCTTCCGAGCGACCGCTGCTCGTGTCGTGCGCCGTTGCGGCCGCCGCAAAGCACTGGCGCGCAATGAGCTGCATGACCTCTTGTTTCCACGTCGCCGAGTCGCCGCCCAGGCCGAACGTCTGTTCGTACCAGCTCCGGGCCGAGACAATGTGCACGTCCGCGAGGCTCAGCACGCGCTGCACGTCGGGCAGATAGAGCGCGGCCGACATCTCGACCCATCCCCACTCGGCGGCCGTCACGACAAACACCGGTCCGTACGCGACGGCCTTCCGCAAAAGCCGCGCGACGTGGGCCCCAATGAGGCGCAGCACGTGGCGCTGGGCCGGCGTCACGGCGATGCGGTGGCCGCGGTACTTGGGCAGCAGGTCCTGCGCGTGGAGCCACGAGCTGGGGCAGAGCGTGTCGTCCCAGTCGAAGACGACGACCGTGCGGTCCGTCACGCGCGCGCCAGTGGAAGCAGCAGAGGCGACGTGTCGCGTGGCGGGCGAAGACGCAGCGGCAGCGGTCGCAGTGGCAGTGGCAGTAGTAGCGACAGAAAAGGGCGACAGGGGCGTCAGAGGCCGCAGCGTCTCGAGCGCGGGACACGCGGCAAACGCCATGTGCGACTCGTGGGGCAGTCGGTCTGTCTGTCTGACTGACTGACTGTCGGTCGGTCGGTCGGTCGGTCGGTCTCGGGCCGATGGGGCAAATGGGACTCTGAGTCAGACGGTCGACGGGGGCGACGACGGGAGTGGGGCGCTGCCTGCCGGGGGGGCGAAAGGGGGAGGCAGAGACGGGTCAGAACGCACAGCACCGGGGCGGACGAGTATGGACGGCGTGAGTAATGCGGCAAGAGAAAAGACCGTCGTGGACTGGCAAGAGCGCTGCTGGTGCTGGTGCGGTTGCAGTGGTCGGTCGGTCGGTCGGTCGGTCGGTGACACGCGCACGAAAGGATACGATTTGGCACGTGGTCGCTATGCCGACTGACTGACGGACGAACTGACGGACTGATTGGCTGACTGCTGTCGGTGTAACTGGCGGCTCCACGACCGATCACTTGTTGTGCACTTGTTCGGTGGTATGTGCGTAGCAATGCAACGAACTCGTCTTCTCCTCCTCTTCTTCTTCTCCTTCTTCTTCTTCTTCTTCTTTTTCTTTGGGTGCGGTTCATTGCGACGACAGCGCGAGGCATCGGCAGACATGTGCGCGCTGATAGCGTCAGCAGCTGGCGCAAGCCCTTCTTTCTTCTCTCCATACAGTAGTCAAGACGGTGGTCGTGGACTTGGCCTCTTGTGGCACAACGAGAACCAGATCGTCGTGCCAAGCGAAACAGTAACGCGGGACGGACACCGAACGACTCGACGACGGACGTGCACCCAAACTTTCGGCAGCTGGTTGCACGCACCGCTTCTGGCAGAGAGAAAGAGAGAGAGAGAGAGAGAGAGAGGAGGCGTTCGTGGTGGTCGTCGCTGCTGCGATCGCGAGGGACGGACCCGAACGTCCCCGACACGAATGGGCCGCACTCGCTGCAGAAGAGAGCGCTGGCCCGAACAGACGGACCCGTGTCCACCTGTGGGCAGAAACGTTGGCGTCGTCGCAGCCGGCGGCCGCTCCTGAGCACGTAATGGACATGTGCACAGTGTGTCGTCCTACGGCAGCTGCAAACAGTCGCGCGCGTAAGAACCCAAATTTTGCGACCGCGACGACGGACGAAGACCTCTCTGGGACACAGCAGCACGTTTGCACTTCTCGCGGCTGGCAGATGTCGCAAAGGATAGGCGCGGCGGGCGTTCAGTGCCAGCGACATCGACCAGCTCGCGATTGCGCTCTCCCTCCTCTGTCTCGTGTGAGACGCACTGTTGTTGCCCGCGAGCACGCGATCGATCGACCGACCGACCGACCGACCGACCGATCGCCTCTGTGGTCGTTGACGCGGTTGGTGACGAACGAATGTCCGCTTGTACTCGCTATGTGAAGTGCCGTCAACGCGCCACTCGCTCAAAGCCTTTTTCTGAGCCCATCCTGGTGCTGGTTCTGGCTTCAGCGGTCTCGGTCCACGACTGGTTACGGATGGGTCGGACAGGAGTGCGAGGGAAGTCTAGACACTCGTGGGAGTGTAACTGGTGGTACGCTCAACGAGCAGAGGCAGTTTGACATGAACGGGTGAGCTGAATCAGGAGCGGTCGGCCTCCAGTGGCCATAGCCATCCGAAGGAAATGTCAGACGCGCCACCGAAGAAAGGCATGCGCCACTTGCAGCAGTCGATAGGTCTCCGCTCTTCCGGTCGATAGCTTTGTCGTTCAGCCGACAGTTTCGGTTACACAGTTTCCTTCGGTGCTCGAAGAATTCGCATACGAGTCCAACAAGCGGTACTTGACAACACAAGCGCGCGACGTCCGCCACTTCTCGTATTTTTCCCCACCCGGACCATCGAGCACTTTGCACGAGGTACCTCCGTGCCGGTCGCAATATTGTCCTTTCTGCTTGCGTTGATCATCGTCACCTATCGTCCGGCGTTTGACATGTCGCCAGGTACTCATACCAGCGACACCTCAATCTCGTCCATGCGTCAATATGCACTCGACAATAATCTACGGCCGCCTCGCCGTCACCTGAGATTCCTCCGTTTGCAATTAATTGGTTGCAGCTTCGAGGATCCGTACTATTAATTGTAATTGCACGAAGAGCATTACAATATGTAGATAATGACTGCGTAAATTGCATTTGATTCGACAATTGCTCAGTGCCATAATTTCAAATGTCGTTAGGTAGTTTTGAAAGGGAAAAGTAACACGATCGCCGCAACTTTTAGCTTCTGGTATCGAATCTCCATTAGCGGTCTTCGTCGTCGTTGTAAGTGACTGCTGTATTGACTTGAGACCGCAACTTGGCAGCCCCATACAACACAGGAGTCGGTCTATTTGTCCTGATGCGTTGATAGAGACCTGAGATGTCGAACAAGTCGTCGAGATCGTCGTATAGGATGAGGCGCCCATTGTGAAGATCTAAAAAGACGCCGCACGCGACGATATGGACGAGCTGGCGATATGCAGTCGAAGTGTTGTACACACTGTAGAGGCACATGCTGTGTAAGCAAGTGAGGCGTCCGAGTCAGGTTCACGCGAAGCATTGACAGGATGGTGGATGGGTACACGACGTGTGTTTACGTCACTGATGTGCCGATCACGGGGTCGTTTCAGTTTCTCGATCAGTACGGAGTCGACTGCAGTCGCGATGCACTTGTCAATGACCAGTGATCCAGATAGGGGTCACGCAATCGGCGTCGAGATTGATCTCGAAAGGCTGTCAGAGCTGGATATCGATGGGGTCGATGTTCACTGGCAGTGGACGAGCTGGAGCCGACATTGCGGTCTTCTCGATCGTACGGGGTCTGCTGGTAGCGATGACCTTCTTGAATGGCAAAAATGTGATGGCACGAATTCAGATTGGTGGCAGATTGAAGAAGAGACAAGCATGACTGCCATGGGATGCGTATCTTTGGGAATCGTTGTAACCTTCGTCGTCAATGCAACGCCTGCTCAATTTCCACGTGCGACTTGTTGTCCACCTCGACAGCTACAGCATCGCTCCTGACTTCGCCTCGACACGAATGCCGGGTCCTGCCTCATCATCATCTGGCGACGATAACTTTCGGCACGGGCACCGATGCATCTTTGGACCCGTGTGCCAGCAGTCAGCCTAATGCTCGCCTTCAACCTTGTCGTCACTCGACCTGTTGCTGCGCTGGTTGCTAGACTCGTTCGTGTCCGGCCTGAAGAAAGTGCGCTTACTCTCGCGACCCCACGCAGATCTTTGGTGGCCAGAAGACTTGTCGCGAGAAACACGAGAGCCCGTTGGTGCACGTTCTCCACCCGAGGTCACATCGCGGTGGTTACCCTCGCTCTTGTCTGAGCGCCACAGGGTCGTGTTACGAAAGCTGGAGTTGTCATTCAGTGACGTGTCATGACGTTTGTACTCCAGTGCCACAAACTGGGGCAAATTCAGCACTTTTCGCATCGTATCGCTGTCAAAGGTAGTTGGACAACGCATCGTAAGTTGTGTTAGTAGCCACACACACGCCTTTGCCATTCCCATTGCCATGTCTTACCGTATACGGTGACACGCCTCATTGTTGTCAGCGTTGCGGTTCCAAAGTGAAATGATGTCTTCGTTGTATCGCACCGAAATCACAGCGCCGCAGATTTCGTTGCCCACATCAAACTGCTCGCCAACGATTGCCAGCACCTGTAACAAAAGAAGTTGTCTTGTCAACAATCTTCCAGCAAAAGGCGGATGAAACACAGACGTCCGAAGAACGTACCAGATCTTCCCAATAACGCGACGCAATGCCCTTGCGGAGACGCACCATCCACTTGCCGCCTCGTCGGTTGGCCGGGTCTTCCCACATAGGCTTAATGCCGGTCTTGAACAAATGGTAGTCCATCGTATTCGGCAGGTCATTCGGTCGCACCAAATGGTTGTAGATCTTCCAAAAGTCTTGCACCTGCGCACCAAAGTACAAGATGACCCACCACCCACACAAAGCAGGACCACCCCATTGTACCCAGCACGAACCGTCTTGAAGTTACCCAGTCCCTTGATGCTCTTCTCATAGCTCTCCTGCACAATGGCATCAAATGCACCGTTTCGTTCGTGTAAGATGCTGGGGATTGTCGTCACATTGCAATACCACTATACGAGAAAGCGGACGACACGATACTCACGCTAACAGCCTTATTGCCAGTGTTCCGCTTGATGTACCAGAAGCTGTACGTGTTCTGGATGGGCGACTCGACGACCCCTTTCTCGGTCATCGTCCCTTCCTCTAGCACGATGGCAATACACACACGTGACAACAGAGACACTAAGATACAAACGTTCACGTCACGTGTGCTGCTACCGACTCCACCGAGCGCTCGTGTCATCCCACTTGCTCTTCGAGTATCAGACAGCGCTTTCGGTGCAAGTTCCTCCACAAACCCTCGAGCTGTATCGGTCTGAATGAGGTGTACGTACCGCTTTGCTTCTCCTCTCCCATGACGTCGTTCTTCGATGTCTATGGGTTTGCTTTGTTTTTGATAATTTGTTGACTGTGCTGCAGTGGTGTGGTGCTGCGCGCTGCACATGAAAACAATTCCTTCGCGTCGATAGTATTATTTATTGTTATCGTTACTATTATTTGACTTTCGTCTCACGTGACAAAGTCCGAAGCAGACGACGCGGGCGCAGGATGTGCTGCAGCAATACAGTATAAGGCCACACTCGCTGTTTAGCTGTCCCGTATCCGACAGTGGACCACAATTGGGGTATCGTTTCTATGCAGGTCATGCGAGCGACACAGGAAGAGTTGTTTGATGACCTGGTGACATGACCTTTGAGAAAAGATTGATGACAAACAGAGCCACTGGCACGTGCACGTTGACCTGTAAAAAGCACATGCAACAGCACGTGGACGGTGTGGTCAGTTACGGGTCTGGATCAAAGAGCTCTCGAGTGTTCATGCCTGGGTGGTTACCGCAGAGAGCTAGCACCAAATCCAGCTATCGTGACGAGGCCAAGGCAGGCTGCACGGATCCTGTGGTTTCAGTGAGATAGGAAACAAACGGCGTGAACTGCGTCACCGAAGCAAGCGAGTGTTTGTCCGCAACGTCTGGAGAAGCTGTTGTTGCAGCATTGTCGAACGATCAACGGACAAAAGAGCAGTGCACGCGAGCACCAACCCACATAAACCAGCTCGATCCTGAACGTTTTCGATCGAGCGGCCAGAGCAGTGAAGAACGCTGGTAGTGCCCACTTTGATCTTCACGAGAGCAAAGCACCTGATGGACGAGCTGCACTGCAAAGGCCGTCAGATTTGGTCTCTGCCGAGGTCGAGAGGATCACAAAGTCACGCACGCTGATTGTCTGCAAGCGACAACAGCGACGTGTCGAGGAAAGAAGAGAGAGCAACGCTAGACCAGAGGCGTTTCGTTGGCATACCATCCATTAGAGCGTTCGTTTAAATAGCAAACGCACGGCGAGACCAAAACCTCTCCCAGTCTCCTGCACCACCAAAAGCTCCCACGACCAGACAGACAGAGCTCTCCTCGTGTACCTGTCTGCAGTTGCCTCGGAGCTTCTCGTACCATCCTGACACTGCGCCGATCCAGCCGACTCGACAACAGTGGTCCATCGCCCCTCCCTGGATCTCCCTGCGTCGTCACTTGCTGCTGCTACTGCTGCTGCCTTACGTCATGGAATCAATGAGCGCACTGCGCATAGTTGTCGCGATCGACGCCGGCTGGGCGTTCTGGAGCTTAAAGATGCTTTCGACGACCGAGATCTCCGTGGACGTGGTGTCCAGCCCGCAGAACGCCGTCCAGTCGTTCACGACGAGCCCAGCGCCAATGACGTCACTGCCGCGGTTCACGGTCCCGGCCACAACGGGCACCTGCAGCAGCGAGCTGAGCTCCTCCTGGTCCTCGACGCTCGTGCGGGGGTGCACGAGGCAGCCCTGGTTCGACAGCGCACTGTAGCTGCCCACGAGCGCGTTGCCCGCCACGGTCTGGCGAAAGACCTCGACGCCCAGCGTGTCGGCCACGATCTCCTCCGTCTCCCGGTCCAAGTCCGTGTGCACGAGCGCCACGTGGTCGTTCGTGGCAATGCAGTTGCCCAGCGCCGACAGCCGCTCCTCCACGCGCTGCACAGCGACAGCGTCGGGCAGCGCGTTGCGAATGTGCTGCATCTCTTGGTCCGTCGTCGTGCTCGGGAGCAGGAGACCGCGTTTGTTGCCGACGGCGACGCGGCCGACGAAGCGGCAGCCAGCGACGCTCGCGTGCACGACGGGGATGTGGTCGGCCAGCTCGGACTCGAACGTGCTGTAGAAGTTCTCGGACCCGCCGACGCAGACGAGGCAGTAGGCGTTCGTGAGCTTGGAGAAGACGCCGATCTCGTTGCTGTTCTCGAACTGACAGCGGGTGGCCATGTTCTGCTGCGGGTAAAGAGGGGGACGAGAGCGAGCGAGCGGGTGGAAGGTAGAAGAGCTACGGACGGACGGACGGACGGACCAAGTGACGAAGTGACGGACTGAGTGAGTGAGTGAGGAGTGGGTGGGTGTGTGGGTGGACCGAAGCGCTGAAGTTGCTCAATGGGTCGAGCTAAGCCATTAATTACGAGCGAGCGGTCGAGAGGCTGCACGTCGCACTTAGCCGTGCAACACGACTGCCCCCTGTACCCGTTACACTCGAACCGAAAAGATTGTTCCGCGAACGAACCTCAGGAGCGAGAGACGATGATAGGCGCTGTCTTTGCACACGTAGCGGCTGCCGACAGTATTGGCGCTTTGTAGGTGCTCCGACTATAGAACGAGTGTTTGCTTACATGGAGGACGCACGCAGAGACTTAGTGGGCAAAGAAGCTATCGAATGTGGCTGCCCCCATGGGCGAAACTTGACTCGCGGCAGCCACTACGAGTCGAGTTCTGCACATGGGGTCGTCTCGAACAAAACGGCTGGCAGTTCCAGACAGAAGAGGAGCACGGGCTCTGGGAGCTGCGACCTCGAAGCAGTCACCAACGTCGAGTCAACTCTGATAATCATAGAGTTGCGATTCTCTCGATGGAGTTTTGCTGCCAAGCGAGTACCAGCTGGACGTAGAGACCTCTCAACCTGACGAACCGGTGCGCCATGTGGCACATGATTGATCAACATACCGCTTGTATCCTGCAGGACCAGACGCTAGAGGTGCTCGAGTTTGGTCATGTGCGGTCGTGTGGCGGATCCGTCGGCCAGATTATTCATCGATGCAGAAGGTGCTTCGGCTCTGTCTTATCGACGAGCCCACGGACGTCCAGCATTTGTGGTATGCCCTCTCGTGAAGCCATCGTCAATCGATTTTGCGAGCTGCTTGCAGACAATGTCTGAGGAGCGTTTGTCGCCACGCCCGACCTGATATCGTTAGCTGTCGCGTTCCATTGCTCTTATGAGCCAAGCACGCCGACTCGTGAACAAGATAGAGCTGCTAACGATCGTCGAGAACTATCTGAGGGTACAGAAAGCACAACACAGTACTTGCATATCATTCGACATCCGTCCATCAGCTTTGAGGAGCATACAAAAGGAGACCCGAGCGGGTAGCGACCACTCGTCAGGGCAACGGCTAGTAGTAGCTGGACGAAAATTGCTTTGTACACATACGTGCAGCGTCTCTCGAATCCAACATGTACTGCCATAGTCGTACACAATGTCAAGGATAGCAGCAGTCCACCTCATCTAGTGTCCAACATTGGTGGTAACTGTTGCCTTTTGCATCGTTCAACCTGGTTGGATCGCCATGCTTCATGTCAAGTTACGCTCGCTTCCTAGGCTGCTTTCTGATTAACTCTCATTGTGCCCCACGGCGACGCGCGAGAATAGCAGCCAACTCGCTGTTGGCGCCACCAACGCCTCCGTTTGTGGTAGAAGCCTGGGCATGCTCACCAAACTTACGGGCTGACTCCATCGACGCCTTGCCAGACTTTCTTGACGTCAGAGCATGCTTCCGGGCTTCCTTCTCGGTCTGCTTTTTTGCCTTCTTCTCGGCAACGCGCCGCAAGCGCTCCACTTCGCGTTCGCGACTTCGCTGTTCCTGACGCTCTGCTTGCATCGCCAGCTCTTCCTCCCGCTGTCGCTCCAGTTTTTTGCGACGTGTTTTCTCTCGCTTTCGGCGCTTGCGAATGTACTCATCAGGCACGCCCGGTCCGACGCTGATCTCGATGCTGTTTGCATTCCCTGTGATTCGGTCATGGTCTGACGAGATAAACTGGATTTGCTGCGAGGGCGTCTTCGATAGCCCTGCACTTGCTGCCCGGCGAAGACGAATGGAATCGCTAAAATTGATCGGCGTCACAATGTTTGCCGACGAGCGGATCGCGTCCACAAGCGTGACCGCGATCTCAGTCTTCTTCTCGGACAGCAGAAGCTGGTCTTCAGGCATCTCGGTGCACATGAGCCCAATGACATTGTCGTAGACACGGACTGGCGTGTAGAACCCAAGGTCCGGCAGCACTTCCACTTGCTTGCAGACATCGTTGCAGTAGATTTTACCGCTGTAGCGGCAGTGATGCCGACGGTTGAACAGTCCAAACTTCTTGCCAGTGGCCATACACACCATTGTAGTGTTATTGCCCATCCAGTTGCTCTTGTTTGGCTCGGGCAGAAGCGGTTCTTGGTGCACTTTCAGCACAAAGTACGGGTCTGCTAATGTACTCATCGTAATCTCTTCTATAGCCGACAGCTGAAGGCGGCGACGAAGGTACACCAACGGTGGTACCCATGCCGTTTTCGGGTCTACGACAGGGTGCCACGTCCGCTTTTCCATCAGATACAAGAACTGGTCCGTGATGACTAGAATTCGTCCCATCAGTGCAACAGGAGAGCCATCGGGCGACAACCCAGCAAGTGGACATGCCTTCCGGATCTCGTCGATGAACACGATCTTTTCCGAATCTCCGTAGTGCTGGATGATTCCCAGGACGGCCTCACGGATGGAACTGTCGCGAAGATAGTCAGCGTCAAAAGGACGGTAGATGCTCACGCGCTGCCTCTGTTTGTTGTTCGATGCGTAAAGCTTTGTGATGTCGTGGCTAAGTTGCAGCAGATGGCGACGACCAAAGTACCGTTTCCACGCCTTCTGAATCCGCATCACAAACGAGCCCAGCATTTTCTCACGCAACTTCTCCAGCTCGAAAAACGTCTCCGGAGTTTGTATAAACACCATTGTCTTGCCAAGCTGAACCTCACTCTCGAGTTGAGGCAGTGACTTTGCAGCAGCGCGCAACACGGCTTGCGTACCCTTTTTGTCCGACCCACGGAATGTTGGGTAAGTTTCACTACTGAGCAGCCGGAAGCGATCAACAAATCGACCATAATCTCCTCGATAAGCGTAGCCGGCGCGACGAACTTTGACATTTTCGAGAAGACCCAAGTACTTGATCTGGTGAATCACGCGGCGGTCGTCTATCTTGTTGGACTGTTTCTGGTCGTTGGACTTGATGCAGCGCACGTAGTGCGGTGTGCAGTCCATCAATGCCGTCACGAGCGCGTCGCACTGAGTACGAATTTTGTATCCTGCCGTGTTTGCCATGCGCTTATCGTTGAGGTCGATTTCTTCGGGAAAGATGTACCGTATGAGCTTGTTGGATGTCTCGCTAATGATGAGCGCGATGTCCTTACTGAGGAAATCCTTGTTGGAATCTCCAAACCCTTCAATGCTGTACTGCACATCACCTGCATAGTGCTTGATCTCAAACGTCTTACCGCGCTTCGAGAAATGCGGGTGTGACCCGTGGATCCCCGACACCTTTTCCAGAAAATTTGCATCCACGCTGTCTCCTTGGCGAGAGTGCATTGTTTTGATCGTGTCGTCCAGAATAAGGAAAATGCCAGGTGTTGGACGGCGAGCTTCGATCAAATCGCACACGACTTTGTTGTTGAAGAACGGAATCGGTGCCCATGCAATGCCCTCTCGAGCATACTCTTCCTGCTCGCTCTTTAGCGTGAGCTCAATGAAAATCTGCTGCAGCTTCTCGTTGACGTAGTTGATACAAAATTGCTCGAATCCGTTCTTGTCGAAGATTTCGAAACCGTAAATGTCAAGAATGCCAATCGTGGTCATATCGTCAATCTCCAGGAGCTCGCCGTGTTTCTCCGCTTTCTTCTCAATGTCCAGCGCATGGTTTACGCGCTCGACCAAAAAGTCAAACAGTCGGTCGTACACGGTCTTCGCGATCGAGTCGCGCTGTGCTTTCGCTTGACTTATGTTTTGCGGCACCTCGTACGACTCAATCTTTCCTCCAGGCGCCATTGTCTGGAGCATTTTGTAGCACAACGCGTGTTCAAGACGTGCCGCGTCTAACCCCAATAGCTCGCACGCAATCCGCAAGCTCTCGCGGTCGTGGACGCAAGAGCCCTCTGCATCGCCCACTGTCTCGGGCTGAAACTGCACATTACCAATGTGCAGCACCGCAGCCAACGTCTGAATCACCAGTTCGATTTGCTTGCGCTTGATACCAACGTGCTGCATGGCCGCCATGGTCTCTTCAAACTCCTGCGCGTCATTCACGTCGTCGACATCGTAGCACCCACTGGCTTTGAGATACTGATAGTGCTCGGGTCCGCCCTGATCCAAGTGCAGCTTCTGCTTTGCCGCCGGCGCGAGTCCCGCCACCATCTGATAGAACACGTGAAAGTTGCGCTCGCCTTTGCCCGGCTTGACCACGCGCGACTTTTCCAGCAGGTAGTTGGTCACTTTGCCTCCTTGCGGCCGCCCTGCCGAGTCAAACAGCAGCTCAAAGTACTTGCCAAAGCGACTCGAGTTGTTGTTCCGCAGCGTCTTGGCGTTCCCGAAAGCTTCCAACAGTGGATTGCTCTCGAGAAACGTGCGCTTGACTTTGTCCACGCCGGCGCCACTGCCACTGACGCCTGCCACGTAGTTCTGGATCTGCTTCGACGCCTCTGTCTTGCCCGCACCGCTCTCGCCACTGATGATGACGCACTGATTGTCTTCTTCACTGAGCATCGCGCGGTACGTTTCTTCGGCCGTCGCAAACACGTGCGGCGCCACGTCGATGCGCGCCTTGTGCATGTACGCGCGCATGCTCTCTTCGCCGTAAATGTCGAGCCACTTGTACGGGTTCACGACCACGAGCACGTGGCCAATGTACGAGTAGATGACGTCCGCCGCGTGGCGCATCTTGAGGTTCTCCAGGATCGACGTCTCGCTCACGGATGATAAGAGCACCAGATCATCGACGCCGACGATGACGCGATCGGTGCTCAGGAGCGTCGCGTGCTTTGAGGCCGCAGTCCCGCGCCGCCCCATGAGGCACAACAAGAAGAGGAAGAAGAGGAGGAGGAGGAGGCAGAAGGAGCGGCCAAGTTGCGTGCGCTGTTGTGGCTGTCGGCGATTGCGTGCGACTTGTTTACGACTGTACGATCGATCGGATTCCACTTGTGAGGCGCGTACTGACGGCCGTCGCACATAACGTGGTCGCGAGCTGCGATGAGGCGATGCTGGAGGGGCCTAGTTTAGGTCCCGAGGCGTGTCGCACGTGGCCACGCGCGCACAATTCGAGTGTTGCTCCGGACGTAGTTCCAGCGAGTGGTGAAACAAGCGCTTTTTTAGGGGCAAAGTACGCATTTGTGACGGATGTGTGGTCAAGCTGCTGAAGGTACGCACGCATTGTGATGTGATTGCAACATATTGACATATGCTATGATTATGCTGAAGGTCATAGAAGCAAGCATTACGACCCACTTTTGCTGCTGATTATGGAATACATTCGAGTATCAGCAGCTTATCAAGTGTTCATTTACATGGTCGGATGATTCAGAGTATCCTAGAGGGAATAATTGGATTCGTTGTCGTCAAGGGCTACAACAACAGCGTTGCCGTGCTTTTGTGCGATAGAGCAGCTTATTGCCGTTGCTGATGTGTTGGAGAGAAGTTTATGGTAAACGTTGTGAAATGATGGGCTTACGCGTGATGAGGAAGAAAGAGAACTGATATCAAACTGGGCTGCTATGCCCTAGCTGATTTCTCGCTAAAGATTACACAAGCTCTATATTTGTCGCGCTCACTAGGTAGCCATACTGTCGCTGTGCTAGCTTGCGCCACCGCTCCTGACGACGTCTTTGTTGCAGCTGCACACTAATACACCCATCTTGGCAGCGGGGTTGCAACAAGGTAAGCCCGTTGCATATCTTTTTGACACCTAAACGGGTCGTTGTATATATTGTCTGTTTGAACGTATTCTCCAAACCTATTTTACTTTATAAAGTTTGAAGCGACGTTAGCTTCGAAGGTCATATCCAGCGCCGCTCCACGGACTACCTAGTAAGGGCTTTTCGATCGACCAACTTAATCACCGTTCGCTAATAGACGCACACGATGGGTGATGAGCAAGTAGCTGTAGTTAACAGTTGCAATTCATTACAGTCAAATAAAATTAAATGATTTTTATTGTAAAACATAGTGAGTACAATTCTACTTTTCTTCTTCGAAACGTGTTCATTAGGTGATCAAGCCTTCCTATGCACGTACTCTGACGTGAGGATTCGAGGCAACTGTCTGCTCTGTGTTAGTGTATGTAACTTGCACCGTGTCAGTGCAAGCGAAGGGTTCCCGTTGCATGGATCGTCTGTTCGAGTGATCTCTCATGCACCTCTAAAGGCGCTGGAACCAAGTGTAGTGGTCCGTCGTGATGCATATCGCGAGGGCTCAGCGTCATTAGAAGAAACACTTTGTATCGTAAATTACTGACTGGTTCTTCGGAGATTCCGAAAAGGTAGAATCTCCGTTAAACCAGTCGGTGATTACTTTAACTTGCACAGATGCAAATCTTAATACAGCCGGTAGGGTGTATTAAACGTCTGTTTGTTCGCGATGCCGCTAGACTTACGAAGGTGGTACGGAGCACTGTGGCGAAAGTATTCTGTCATTCATCTTGTAGTATGCATCTACCTACTTTTCCCGTGTGATCGTTCCTGTCCGCTCGATTAGCAAATGTTGCATATCGTGTCAGACAATGTATTCACCTTACGAATACAAAGTCATCCGCCGCATTCACCATCGCCGTCCGGCACGCTTCCTGCGCAATCTTACTTACAGCGACACTCCGTTTTTGCACTCCTCCTCGGCCATGACTTCCGCACAATTACCCGAGGCTCAACAGCTCGCACAGCGCCGCTAGATTGGCTGCGTCGAGTGTCTTCGCGAGCAGGTCCGCGAGCTGAAGCTCCGACCGGACGTACTGCGCCGCGACGGTCCCAAGACGCACGTAGTCGCAGACGAACTTCATGCGGACGTATATGTGCTTCGCTCGGAGTGACGACGCCTTGCCCGCCAGCTGCTTCAGCGACGCATGGTTGTCGAAGTGGTGGAGCATCGAGAGCGCTGGCGGCTTCCCGATCTCGCTCAGCATCTCGCGGATGCCGAGAAGCTCGCGCGCTTGCTCGGATGCCGCGACGAACTCCGCCTTCATCGTAGAGAGTGAAACGCAGTCCTACTTCTTCGCCGTCCAGCTGATCGCCATGCCGTTGAGGCGGATGACGCCACCGATAAGCGGCTTACGGTCGCTCTTGTCGGCCGCAAATTCGCCATCCAATTACGCATCGAGCCGCATCCCACCGTCGCGATCCTTCGTCGGCACCATTCGTAGCTTGAAGTCGCGGGTACCTTTCAAATACCGCGCGATGCGCTTCGCCAGCTTGAGGCCGTGCACGCGTGGCTGATGCGTCTGACGTGTCGCCTTGTTCACGGCGAACGCAATGTCCGGCTGCGTGCGACGCGCCACCCACAGCAGACTGCCGACGAGGGACTGAAATGTCCTGATGCTCGGTGCACCGTCCTTGCCGGTGACACTGAGGATCGCGCTGTTGTCCGACGTCACGTCGTAGCAGTCGGCTCCGATAGGAGCGCGTGTTATGCTGGCGCTCTCGAGTTCGTGCTCGCGCAGCAGCTTGCCGATCGCTTCTGCTTGGTCGAGTACATACGATCCGCTGTTGTTGATCGCGACGCGCATGCCGAGGAACTAGCTGACGAAGCCGAGGTCCTTGATCGACAGTATGATGAGCATGGTAAAGAACCACTCTACATCTGCCTTGTCGTTGCCTGTAGCGAGCAGATTGTCGACGTAGACGCCGGCGACGACGAGCTGTCCGTTATCGATCTACCAGTACAGGTACATGTCGTTAACACACTGCCTGAAACCGGCATCGAGCAACTGAAAACGGGGCAGCTGGATATAGAGACGAACAGTCTGCTTTCGGCCGTACGGACTCTTCTTAAGCTGCAACCCGAATTCCTTCCTGTGCGCGACACCAAGCGTCTTGAGAGTGTCGTCGCTGATTTCCATCGCTTGCGGCACCTGGAGGAGGATATCCAGGTGTTCTTCCTTGTCCGCCTTGACGTACGCGTTCGGGGTGTCGCCGTGCTTCGCCGGGACACCAAACGTCGCCTTCAGCACTAGGATCAACTTCACAGTCGACATGTCCATAATGGCCGCAAAGGTGAGCTGGTAGCCGACATCGAAGACCTGCTCGTTCCCGCAGGCGACCAGTCGAGTCTTCATGCGCTCGGGATCGCCGTGCGCGTCTGTCTTCGTCTTGAAGACCCGCATCGTGTGCAGCGCGTTCCTGTTCGAAGGGCGCTCGATCATGCGCCACACGCCGTTGTCCTCCAGAGATTGGAGCTTTTCGCGCATGGCTTGTTCTCATCCCTTGCGCTTCGTGCTCCGCGATGATTCGCCGTAGTTCTTTGTGTCGCGCTCGTACACGTGTGCCAGCACGCTATTGCTTTGTGTTGTCTGCTCCTAATCACCGGTCGCCTGTGCGAGCTTCGTCGCGCCGCGCGTGTCCACGACTTCGTCTTCTTCTTCCCGCTGCGGATAGTTGGCGCTGCTGCCGCCACTGGTGTCGATCCCACTGGGGCCGTCGTCTCCGCTGCGCTCAGCGCCACGACTGCTGGTGCTGTTGTTGTTATCTCTTCCGTTTGATCCTCGTACTCTAGCGGACGCTGCATCTGGCCGTTATCATCTGCACTGAGCGTCTCGATGTTCCGCACGTGCTGCGTCGTCGTCACCGTGACTTCTCTTCTGGAGGAGCACGCGGAAGCCTTTGGTCTCGTCGCTTCACCCGATAATGAGCTCCGACTTGCGCACGCTGCGCGAGCGAGTTCTTGCCCGTGTCTCGATAAACCGAGCAGATCGATCCGAACGCGACGATTTTGCGCATGTCCGTCGCGTGCTTCGCGTTCGCGCTCGTGGGGATGCGGTTGAGGATGCACGCGGCGTACTCGACCGCGCCGCCCCAGAACGTCACGGGCAGTCAGCTTGCGAAGATCTTGCTGCGCGCTATGTTGAGCATCGCCATATGCATGCGCTCGGACTTGCTGTTTGACGCCTGGTTCCGCACACCGCTGATCTGTCGCGCGACCCCCCCCCAAAAAAAAAAGAGGGAGGTGGAGGGTTTATTCTTCCCCTCCTTCCTGAGAAGGGAGAGAGCGCGAGCAAAAAAGGGGCGGAAGAAAAAAAGAAGAGAGGCGAAAAAATTATTCCCTTTTTTTTTCTTCGTCCCCGAGAAGAAAAAACAAGATGTTTAAGTTTTTTGAGAGAGAGTGGAGAGGGGTCCCTTTTTACAGTGGGGTTTTTGGGGGTAGGGACCCTGGAGGGGCAAAAAAACCCCCCCCCCAACTCAGTCGGTCGTCGAGTTTGCTCCAGTGTCCTAGCGCGACCGCGTTATTATTCTTCTTCCCTTGCGCTCACGAGACGCAAGTCGACCGCTTGCGGTCCGTGGACACGATGCCGGACGCGGAGTCCTTCGCCATTCTCTCGACCGTGTCGTACGCAAGGTGGCCGAGCCGCTGGTGGAAGTGCAGCAGTGACCCGCTGTGCGTGTCCGCGTCGTCGCTCGTCAGGATAGCCATAAGCACGTCGCTCGTCAGGATAGCCATAAGCACGTCGCTCGGCGCCTGTGGAATGCAAACTCTCATCACTGTCTGCACCTACAGCACGTTGTGGTCCATCGAGACGTCGAACACGATATGTCCATGGCTGCGTCTTACCAGCACGCGCGACTCGCCTTCGTACGCAAGGACGAAGCCTTTGCGCTCGAGCTTGCCGTACGACATGATGTCGCGCGGCAGCTCGGAATCGTGGTACACTTCTGTGAGCGTGATCTTCTGCTGTCTACCTTTCGCGAGCACCGTCAGCTCCACATTGCTGACACTCAGCATATTGACGGTCTCTCCGTCTGCCAAGTGGCATTCTGCATCTCAGTCCCGCGAGTCACGCAGCAGTGACGCGTCGTTCACGAGGTGGCGGCTGGAATCGCTGTCGAGGATCCAGTTGTCGTCGTCTTTGTCGCTGTCCTCGCCGATCTCCATCGTCAAGTCTCGCCTGGTGGCGCGCGAGCAGTTGCGGCCTCGTCCTTCGCAGAAAGAGAGCGTGATGCTGCCGCTTTCCTTGGCGCTTTTGTCGGCCTTCGTGTTGCCAGTCTTCTAGCTGCGACAGTCCCTCTTCACGTGACCGACCTTCCCGCATCAGTGACAGGTGCGCTTCCCTTGTACGACGCGTACTCGTCGACGTGCGCGACGACTTACTTGCCGAACGAGCGTCCCGATCGAGCTTCCATATCGATCGCTTGCGCGAAGTGCACCAGCTCTTCCACGTGCACGAGTAAGTCGACGCGGTGCGTCTGGTATCTCGCCATGAGGATGGTAGTCAGATCTGGCGAGGCGTAGCGCACGATGTTTTCCAACACTTGCTTCTTTGCGCCACGTCGTGTCGCTGACCGCTACCAAGTACAGGTAGTGATCCGGCCAGGATCCCTTGCCCTCTTTCTGCGACATGAAGAGCATTTTCGCTTAAGCGGCGGTGATCGTTGTCTTGAACGTGTTCAGCATGCGCTGCTTCACGTACTGCAGAGTCGGCCTTCTTGTTGAACTATCGCTCGGCAGTACTCTCGAGGTACTGCCCAATCACGTCGGTCTTCATGTACTCGCTCCACAGGTAACCGCAAGCTCCTGCGCCATGTCGACCTGGCGTTTAAACGTCTCGCCCCAGTCGAGACAGCTGGAACCGAGTCCGGCGAACACCTCGGTGCCGTCAAACCTGCGGATCGCCATCTTGCGCTGCCGCGCGTATGACGTGCGGTATGAATAGCCATCACCGGTTGCTGCTTCATCGGTGGCGCTTGAGCCGCTGGTATCGACTGATGCGGTGATGGTATCTGGTACGGCTTCATGGAAGCACGCTGCTGCGGCAACGGGTCAGCACGCTGCTACGGTGCCGATCTCGCTCGCGTCCGTGGATCAGTGGGCTGAGGTGGTGCACGTCGCGCTGGTTGCTCGTGCAGCTCCGCAAGCTCGAGCTCGCCTCCGTATAGTCGCTAGGCGACGTCCGCTCCAAGCATCGAGCTGAACATCCCGCTTTCGGCAGCTCCTCTCATGCGCTAGTCTTCTTCCATGCGTGCTTGTGGCGATTCCATCTTTTGCAGGCGCATATCCATGCCTGTGAGCATCTCGATAACATTTGCCAGTGCGCCTGTCCCCCTCCGCGCTCCTTGTGTGAGCGATGAGAGAGACGACAGCAGGAGGCGCGGCCGCGGCCCTTTTGTGGCCTGTTGCCGGAGGCGCCTGTGCCGCGTTGGTGTCTCCGTTTGCTTCAGTGTTTGGGCTCATAACCTGTTCGTTCGCGGTGACGCTAGACGTAGGAAGGTGATACGGAGCACTGTGGCAAAAGTATTCTGTCATTCATCTTGTGGTATGCATCTACCTACTTTTCCCGTGTGGTTGTTACTGTCCGCTCGATTAGCAAATGTTGCATATCGTGTCAGACAATGTATTCACCTTGCGAATACAAATTTGTCCGTCGCATTCATCATTGCCGTCCGACGCGCTTCCTGCGCAATCGTTCTTACAGCGACACTCCTTTTTAACAAGGTCTTCAAGCGCAATGCATGACCGTAGCACATTGCCCCAACCTAAAAAATGGTCCATGCCACATATGTGTCAGTTCTTCAATTTGTCTATATATGTTCAAACATGATAGTCTTAATTTGAAATCTTAATAGAAATTACCGAATAATAAATAACTAAATTATCTTTTTTGGATAAACTTATGTTTACCATCAATTTCTGACGACAGAAGATTACTGATGAGAACACGGAAATCTAAGAGAGACGATGCCAGTCATTAAGCATTGGTATATGCAAAAACTCGAGAAAATAAATGGGGGTCGTGTAACAGGGCACGTTTCTTGCCATATGAGTGGCAAGACCTTGTGTAGACTCTACACAAGGCTGCGTGCCTCTGACGTCACGTACATGTGGCGAGGAATCGCAACCGAAGCAAACAGAACACGAAGGCTATGTCTGAGGAAAAGTTGAACTATTATTTAACATAGTTATGTTTCTTTTGTGAATCATCTTTTGTCTTGACATGACTATATCAAACTACCGTCTCCTATGTGGGTCTCTTGCTCACCACCCATTGTGCGCGTCTAGCAGCGATTGGCGGTTAATTTGGTTAATGTAAGTACATGAACCAAAAGAGGAGCACCCACGAATATTAATTTGGGGAGTAATATTCCGCCAACATCATCTAGTATTATCTAAATAGATAATACCTCAAAATTGATACCTTCGTATCAATTTTATGTAACGGAATCACCCCGTTACATCACCCCCCTTTCACCAACAGTCAATATAGTTAGTGATAAGATTGATTGGTGATAGAGAAACCACCGTCTTGTTACTCTGGGAAAAGAGTGCACTTGTTTATTCCAACCAACTCCTTCCAGCTTTCAGCGCATGACGAGACCGTCTATGCGCTGCGCAAACAAGGCCGCGACCGACGCGGCTGCACGGATGCGTGCAGCCGGCGAGAAAGCTTCAGCATCAGGTGATACGTCGCCTGCTGCTGCTGATAAGTAGCCTGCAACACCAGATGTTGGAGGTGCACGTGGTCATCCACGCGCAGATTCTTCATCCGCAGCTTCGGCTGAGAATGGTAGTTCAATGGGCATCGATACCGGAATGGAGTTTGTCTATTCGGGCGAGTTGGATTCCCCGTCCGACGTAAGTCGGCCGCAAAGCCCAACCGTAAGGCTGTGGGTGCGGTTACGACGAAAGCTGTATCCCGTGGTAGTTTCAACGAGAGACTGCGCCATGAGATGTTCGGTTTATCCGACGAGTATGAGTACTCGTCGCGGGGATCGAGCTGATCGCGCACGCATTCATGTGATGCGAGAGCGCAACATGAGGGCGTTAGTCCTCGTAATGATGACGATACTCTTCGCGGAGTCATCGTAGCCACAGCAATTCCAGTGATTGCGGCGATCGCAGTGATCACAGAGACACTACGCAAGTGGAGCAGGATCGTGATGCGTTACAATCTGCTACTAAGAACAAGCCGTGGATGACTCTCATTAGTAAATTCAGAAAGTGGTTTGTTCATACCACTAGGAGTCATTGGATCCTACTTTTCAACTCATCAAGACTCCATGGTTTTGATGTCAGTGCGAGAAACTACCGCACTGAGTATGATTACTACATCGATGTCTTTCTCAGACATCGATGGTACCACGGCAACCACAACCGAGACGAAGTTTCGTTGTCCCAAGCGCGGAACGCGTTTATCGTCAACGTCGAAAACGTTGGTCGTGATGCCTGTCTTGACAAACTTATTGCAGCTCGCAATACGTTTGAGCAGAAGTCGCCAACCGGCGCTCGGTATAAACTACACTAATTGTCTCAAGAGGCAGGTCTACCTTGCCTCTCGTGGGTAGAGAAGTGTCAGAGTTGTGTTATCAACTCTGTTCTCGCCCCTAAAGAGGCCTTCCTCCCTAATCAGCCGTATTGGAGGGTTCGCATCTCGTCCGAGAAGCGCAAAGGGATTGAGACTTTACAATCCCTTTACCAACGCGCCGGGCGTTCGTACGATGATGGTCGTTCATCTTCAAAAGGTGTGTCTTGTCGTACTATTCGACGAGACCGGGGACATCCACCATCAGCTATGAGCGGGGCTCTTGGCTGTTACACGAGGGTGGGTACCCCTACCACTGGACGAGGTAACTCGTCCTTGATCCTAAATCGTCACAGTGGATCAAAATACGCTCCACCCACAAGGAAGCGTTGACCACCGTGTGAGTCCACCAAATAATAAGGAGGAGGAGGAAAACCCTCATCCAAGTCGTTCGACCCAGCATCTCGACCAACACGAAATGGATCGCTAAGTCGCTGAATCGCGTGAGTATTCGGAGCACGAGCGATACAGACGCTTCTCTCTGACCGATTCTGTGCGGAAGTACCGCAAGGATCGTGAGGTTGAACGTGCAAAGGATCGTGCTGATTATGTCCTCGCACAGCTCCCGATCGAACGGAATTTCCGTTCCCTGGATATAGAGCTGGAGACAGCTCGCAGGGAGATCTCTCAATTGCATGGAGAGGTCTCTTCACTGCGCGTCTATACTGATCGCCTGTATCGCGAACGCAAGAACCTGATGGAGGTTCTTGAACGTGAGGGTTATCTTCACCGTCGGAAGAGGGCTCGTACTGACAGTACGGGCGGAGACGCCCCACGTAAAATTTAGGATGCGTGCGCATCCTACGTGGCAGCTTGATCGTGTATGCGTTGCCTTGTCGGCGCATCACACGAAAGGTACCGATGTACTTGGGCACTAGTTTACTGCTGACCACGTTATTTGCTACATGTCCAGGTAGATGTACCGTAGAAAGTAGCACTAAATCACCTTCAATAAATGAAGGAACAATTGCTCTTCCATTCTTAGCAGTGTTCCATTTTTGCTTGTCCATCTCGTGAGCGATGGATTCCTGCACGAAAAGGACTACAGCTTCTCGGGCCAGCAGAAATACTCCTGCTGACGAGACATTGTTTTGTTTTGTTCTCCTTGTGCGAACTGCAGAAAGGGTCCTTTCCTCTTTCTGTTCATCAGCGAGGGTGTCACCGTCCTCGTTGGAGAAGTCTTTGGCGATGCTGAAAATACAAGCATCGCCATCGTCATCTGACTCAATAATAGTGTCATCGCTATTATTGGGATGATCTTCTTCTTCGATATTGACCTGATGGACGTCAGCATCATACGTGGCGACGTTAGCGTCGGCACGTAATGAGCTGGAGCCAGAACGGTATTTGCTTGAGCAAGCCCCCCCCCCCTTTATTTCAGAATCACGCCCTAATAGGGCGGGAAGGCGTGTATAGCGTAAACCATTCACGAAGAACGGTGTATGCTGGGTTGAAGCATGCACCGAATATCGATGGCATATTCCACCATCGGTAGGAATTCTCTCCAACTCAAGAACGAGTGGACATATTCTCAAAGGATCACTTCGAGGAAACGGTTCGCACGTTCCGTCTGACCATATGTTTCAGGATGATCAGAAGTGGACATCTTCAATTGTGTTTCGAGAGACCGGAACACGGATTGCCAAAAGTCCGCCGTGAACTCGAAATATCGTGTCGATAAAGTCACGAGCACAGCCCTGTGCCGTGGTCGACTCGGTAACTACAGCAAGATGAACCATCTTACTGAACCGGTCAACGAACACAAGCATCCCATTATTCTTGTGGTCGTCTTCAGGAAAACTGAAGACGAAGTCCTTTGAAGCGGACTCCAAACACTCTTCCGGAACCGACAGAGGTTGCGATGGCGCTCGGATGACGGAATAGGCTTCACCGCTGACAGATTTGCAAGAACGTATGTACTTGCGTACAAATTGATATTGGTAGGCCAGTAAAAGTCACGACTTAATGTGACATAAGTCTTCTCACCGCCATAATGCCTACATGTTGGTGCATCTGATGTTCATGCACGATATGCGATCGCCAATATTCATGATAAGCGACGACACCCGGTATAGTACGGCAATTCGTTGCAAATCGTGTACTGAAAAAAGAGGAACGGTATAGTACTGGCAAATTTACCAATGATTTCCGCGATGTATTCTCAAAGTTTTTGATCAATTGTAGGAAATCCTGATCTCCTGCGTATGCCTTTTGCTCGTCATCGAGTAAAGCCGAAGACGGCGCTCTAACTGATAGCATCACAACAGTGGGCTTGACCTGACTGTTGACTTGCGCAGCCGGCTCAAAACCGAGCCGACGCGAGCGCGAATCTTTGACGACGACGGTCGTTTTGATTTATACTCCACGACAAAGTTATACTTCGCGAAGAAAGATCGCCACTTCGACATTTTTTGCGCGTGGTGTGGTCTATTCACGGCTGTGCGTAAAGACTCATGGTCCATGTAGACGATGATTTATCGTTCTAAAGTGAGATAGACGCAGAACTTAGCCAGTGCACATTTAAAGGCAAGGTGTTCCTTTTCATGCACTAAATATTTGCGTTTATCTGCTTGCAGCTGACGCGATTGATAGCAGATGACGCGCTCCGCGCCATCTGTGTCAAATTGCATCAACGCACAGCCGATTGCAAAATCTCTGGCGTCACGGACCACATGAAATGGTGTGTCCTGATCCACAATCGCCGGTACGGGCGATTGCATTAAACTTTTCGTGATCCCTTCAAAGCGCGCTGATAGTCAGCGTTCCATGACAACTTCACCTTTTCCTTGAGTAAACAAGAAAGATGCACGGTCATCTCGTCGTAGTTGCGCGAGTACTTGTGCAAGTACGCCGCGAGTCCAAGGAACTTACGAAGTCCCTAGACATCGACTGGCGCAGGCCAGTCGGTGATCACCCCGATCTGCTCGGGATCAGAGCGCAGGCCGCGCTTACCCACGATGCACCCAAAGAGCGGTATTTCTCTAGACGCGTATATACACTTCTTGAGGTTTGCGTACAACTTATGCTTGCGCATAAGTTGAAGAACCTGACGAACGTGTGTTCTGTGAACTACCACGTCCGTCTTCCCGTTCATAGCCCGGCTATGGACGAACACATCGTCGAAGTAACTAGGTGCAAAATCCTCGCATCTGTTTCAACAGATCTGTTACACATCTGTTGAATGTTGCAGGGGAATTGCTATACCCCTGTGTAATCACTAGCCACTCCCACAGCACACCACTGGGGGTGCTCACTGCTGTGTACGGAACACCCCGTTCACGCATGAGGATCTGATAGAATCCGTCCATCAGATTCGTGGACGAAGAGATGGTACTCTTTGACATACCATCTATGATTACGTCCTTCCTCGGTATCGGCGTTTGAGCCGGTACCGTTTCAGCATTCAATTTGTTGAATGCGTGCACTATCCGCCATCCTTCTGTGGCCTTCCTCAAACAGAAGGTCGTTTAGGTGTAAGGGGAATTTGATTCCCTCACATGAACCGCTACAAAATGACCGACAAAGAACGTGTCAATCACTAGTACTTGTTCACGAGGCAGTGGCCACTGCTTCATGACACAATACTTCGAGCCCGGTTTGAGCTCGGTTTCGTGTCAAATGCCTTTATCCTTAGGCAACTCGCATGGTACTGATTCAGGGAATACATCCCTGAATTCGAACAAATCCTTATACAAAGGATTTGCCTGAAGTGACTCCCAGGATTGAGACGTGTATCGTTCAATCCGAGTCTTCTCATCGAGTACACTTTCGTCCATCGATGAGCTGATTAGAACTCGATCGTTCTTATCAAACAACATTGCCGACCAAATATCGGTCACATGCTCATCCTCTGTGACGAGTATGCAGATCTGCTTGACCTTGCCACTACGCAGATCACGCAAAACCCGTTTCGATTCTAGCGTTGGCAATTGAGTTATCTCCGAAGTTAACTTCGGAAGCACAATCAGGTCAAGCGTATACGCGCCTACGCTTGATCCGTCATTGACCAAATCGGCCAACGTCTCGGTTTCTTCCTGTAAACTTGAATCCACAGTCTGCTGATGTCTTGCCCGCTCCGGTTGTTGAAAGCCTAATTTCTCAGCAAGTGATGCTCGAGGAATTTCTTCCTCAAGTACGTGGGGGACTTATTCCCTCTACGGCTTCTGACTGTGGCCGTGCAACCACATTCAGGTCCCGATTGTCTACGGTCGACTCTCCAGTCGACCTATCATAAACGTGAGGCCGCTTCTGGACAATCGGTTTGCTCGTCCTAGGATGTTGATCGCTCGGCATTCATCCATGTCCCGGTTCACTCGACTCATTCGAGTGGTGGACCTTCGGCGCTGCCTGTACTTCTGTACAGCCGCCAGGAGCTCACTACACATTGTAGTGATCAACTACACTGAGGTCTTTTGCAGTCGTGCTAACGACCGTACCGAAAGTGAGGCCATCTCACTTACTCGCAGTACATCCACACATTTGTGAACGCTCCAAGACGTTTATCAGATGGCCACCTGATGAACGAGCGGCAGGCATCTTCACGGATCGATGCTGCCAGATCACCCTTGGCTCTTACCTTCTGAGCCCAGGTTATCGCAGGATGATATCAAACTTGTCATCCAGATCCGTTACGATGAATTCATCATCGTACTGTTCGCCCTCAGACGTAAAGTGGATTCCCACTACACGTTTTAAAATGGTTATCGATGCGTCTGGGGCAAGGCGCACCGTCATCCCTCGTGAGAGGACTATCGCGCTCAACGAACTTGAGCCTACGACTCTCTAATGACTGAAGATGAACAAGATTGTTCGATATCTAACAGTCAACTAGAGCACGATGTGACAAATCCTTTGTCTTTTGCAACTTCAAGGTGATGAGTGATACCTCATCACCAGGTGCAAAGACACACAATGCTTGTGTATCTTGAGCAACTTTCGTCAAAAGATTTGCAAATTTGCTAGAGGTTGCTAGATCATTAGGGCGCTCCGCCCCTACTGACCTCGGCCATATTTTGATCGTCCACTTCGCAATTGCGGCTTCGCAACAACGTTGGACCCTAACGCATTGCCCTTTTTGGCAAATTGTCGATCTTTTCGCTCAGTACTGATTGATATTGGGCGAGGGGTACTACACTCGTAACCTTAGTGTCCTGATTTCTGACAGAGATTGCACTTCTTCAATCGCTTGTTGTTTAAAGATCGAGGTCTCTCGCTCTCAACATAACCGAGGTTCATTGGTTTTGAACCTTGGCCTCTTGTCGTCTCGGTGGACGATAAGGTCTCGAGCTAGCATGAGCCTGTATCATGCTAAAGTCCTCCTGTTCCGCAGCTGAGATTGCTTTTTCAAGCGTATCCAACTCTAAGCGGAACAGGTAACTCCTAACGGGCCCTTCTGCGAGCCCTATTACGAACACAGTAATCAACGTGTGATCATGTACAGGATTAGCAGTTATACTAATCGCGAGGAGTCGTATATTCTGAGCGTAAGCGCGCACATCACTCTTTCCCTGTTTAACTTACAGGAGCTCTGATCGATTCCTGAACTCATCCCGTGGAGGTTCAAACATTTGTTCGGGCCGGGTCTTAAAGGCTTCTAGCGACTCAAAAACGTATGGGTCGCTTATCCAGCCCTAAGGCCCAAGTCTTGGCACGTCGCGACAAGTGGGTCTGAGCAAATATGAGCTTCATTTGCTCATCGTCGATGCGACGTGATTTTATGGCTCGGTCGAGTTTGACGAACCATGACAACAGGGAGTCTTCCTCGACTCCTCTGTACCTGGAAATGTCAACCTTCAAGATTTCGGGACGACGCGTGTGTGTCGTCCCGCTCACAGCAGCATTAAATTGCTGCCGTCTCAACGGCTCTGTCTGTTGAGCCCCGAGTTCTTTTAACTGCTCGGCCTGTTGAGAGCCTTGCTGGTGAAGCAAGGCTAATTTCTCTCGTTCGGCGACAGGTTCATTTTGAATGAATCTAGATATAGCAACATGATGTTGGTATCTGTCAAGAGACTCCAACATGGCGCTAATGACGATTTCGCCTACGGTAGAACTCATACGTCCTATCGCCCTCTATTCGAGGTCAGTCATATGGTTAAAGTCTTCACGCGTGGCGTGAAAGCTTTCCTCGTCATCTAACATTTTCATGTTAGATGAGGTTTTTTTGGTCGCTGGAAGAGCTACAAAGTGCTACCAGGCGTAACAGGGCACGATTCTTTCCAGATGACTGGCGAGACCTTGTGTAGACTCTACACAAGGCTGCATGCATTTGACGTCTCGTACATGTGGTGAGGACTCGCAACCGAAGCAAACAGAACACGAAGGACATGTCTGAGGAAAAGCTGAACTATTATTTAACACAGTTATGTTTCTTTTGTGAATCATCTTTTGTCCTGATCTAACTATATCAAACTACCGTCTCCTGTGTGGGTCTCTTGCTCACCACCCATTGTGCGCGTCTAGCAGCGATTGGTGGTTAATTTGGTTAATGTAAGGACATGAACCAAAAGTGGAGCACCCACGAATATTAATCTCGGGAGTAATATTCCGCCAACATCACCTCTTCTCGAGTGATGTTGATTGAGTATTATCGAAATCGATAGTACCAAAAATTGGTACCTTCGTATCAACTTTATGTAACGGACTCACCCCGTTACAGGTCGAGCCTTGCATCCCGCTCTTTTTAGTTATCCAGACCATGGATCTATACAGTATAAGATGTGGAGGCAGTACAGGTTGGTAAACAACGTCTTACGAGCCACAAATATCACTGGATAGCTGGTAGGCCCTTTACGGTAACAGTATAAGGGTGTACGCTCCCAAAACTACATGTGCATTGTACGTGCAGAGAAAGTTAAAGATCTGAGTAAGAGTTGTAATAAATGGGTTTATGCTCACAAGATACATAATTGATAGAGGTGAGCCCATTTAATGCACGTTCTTTAGCACTGACACTATAATGAAGTACAAACTTTCAATGCATAATCTCAATCACCTCCCATTGCGGCGTCTAGCAGCAATTGTTGATTAATTCGGTTAATACATCATGGCCTATATGGACCAAATAAGAAAAGCTATACCGAATAATACCTCGAAAGGTAACGTTTCAGCAGTATTTGCACGCACGAGTAGTATTGCTAGATATTTTTTATAAAGATAATATGTACACATTGGCGCAATTCTTGCAAATGACATGTAAGAGATTGACCATCTTACACGTAGCGTGCAAGCTATCATCAGACACCATTTCTATGTGGATGAGTACCTGATCTCTCTACGGAACACTATCTGCTATCCGATGATGGGCCCCCACGCTTAAACTGATGGTTTCGTAAGCATTCCTCACGTTTGACAGTGTAGGCAGGTGCTACGAGATCGCATGTAGCGGAGCAATGCCATCCTCTACGCCAGAGGAACAAATCGCGTCTGTTTCGCTAACGGAGCTTCTAGTTCTCGCTCAAAGGTATTCTACTTGTCGGAGAATCGACCGCATCTAGTGCTACAGGTGTATGCCTTCACAAAAATTTTAACTTTCGTGATCACAGACGCCGTAACAAGGTACGCATCTTGTATCGAACAAAATGCAAACGTATTTTGTTCCACAAAGAAACATCCTGAGTATTCGATACGGTAAGTATTTACCCTCTAATAACGCAAACCTGAGGGCACCATTGGTGGCTGAAGCGAGACTAATCTATATTCGTGGTACATTACACGGCACACGTACCTAGTCAATTGATGAACCACTCACACCGAGTACAACTCACGTCTATGGTAACGTGCAGAGGAAGCAAAGATATCTGAATTAGGTAAGATCAGAGGAAATCAAGAAAGAGAATTTATTAGAGCGTAGAAGTGGTAAACATACATATATATCTCTGAAACATACTTTTTACGACATTGAAAAGCAAACACATAGGCTTGAATACTGGCTCGTCACCATAACACGCGTCTAGAACTAACTGGTGGATTTCATAGCTCGATCGGTTGCTTGCATTAGTCAAGCGCAGCGTGTTGTTAACTGCTGCCGAATATCACGTTTGAAGGTAAGATTTTTGAATACTATCCGCAAATCTAGCATTCACAATAAGGCATAAATCTTTCCTATTTTTGTCATAAAATGGGCACAAATTGTCGCCAGATGTAAACAAAAGAGAAAGATTTCATGACGGTCTATCAACATGTGATTCTGTACAAATGTCTGAAAGCTTCTGAGCCAGGAAATCAAGTCCGGATCCGGAAGAGTTACGTGACTATTACCCGGAGAAGCCCCGATGTCTCGGGGTGCTTGGGTAAAAATTTCGATATTGGCATGCAAGAGAGCCCCTTGGACGACAGTACTGATACCTCGGTGTTCGCGTTAAGCCAGATCTTGAGTTGACGTGTCCCTGACTCCCAAAAACGGGTGACACTATGCGATGTCGTGGTCAGCAGTCCCCTGAACACCGCATCGTCTCGCTCCTGCCATAAGTGAATGAGGCACATGGTACTCAAGAGAAACCAAATCCGTTTCCAGACGCGGACCCCTGCCGCTGCGTCTTCCGTGAATCGTTTAAGCAACCGTTGTCTCAACCGTGGTGAGATCGCTGGGGCTTGACGATTGGCACTGCCGAGATATTGACAAGTACCAAACAGGTCTGCCACAGTTTCACCGGTCCAATGACCAATTAATTTTGCCCAACACGAACGCGCCTTCGGGCAATACCAGAATATGTGGGGCTGTGTTTCTTGAACCCCTCAACATGCTTGATGTGCACGACAACTATTGTCGTCGTTAAGGTTCTCATGGTGGGGTTGAGCTGCATGGTTGCTATACGATAGCAAGTCCACACCTGGTATTCTGTGAGCCCATGTGCATGGTGCCAAATTTGAGACGGTCTCTGATGCGCTACAGCTCGCTGTCATCGTTCCGTTCTGGTGGCAGCTTCCAGACGCTGCATCAGTGGTCGTAATGCCACAGCAAGCTGGTGTTTGTGAAGCTTATATGACAGACAAGAAATTGTTGTGCGAATGGATGCATTTGACACCTCATCTGCGACCGCTCATGGAAACCGATGATGTCGAAGATGAGCGTTAAACACTACGCCGTTCTGCTGAAGTTGTTCAATCCATATTGACCTTTCCACTTCACTACTCGTCACTAGTTCAGAAATCCTGGTTGTGAAAACCCAACGAAACCCGTCGGCCGCCTGCGTCAGGTGGATCCTAGCTTCCTATGGGACCTTGTGACCCCTCCTCACTCCAAATATACAACCCCGACATTCGGAGGACCAGTCATAGTCATGCCGAAAAGGAGTAGCGTGCCGAAGTGTCAACCGAGGCTGGAGCGCTACATCAGTCCCGATACGAAAAGGTGCGAATGCCAGCAATATCGCTGTTGCCCATCGTCGTAGCTTGGGGTGCGAATGATTGGTGACGTGCTGTCCGGAAAGTGGTATGCTGAAGATAAACTCGAACGGCCCCGTCCGCCTATTACGCAAGCCGAGATGGTGCATGGTACAATCCGATCATACGTATAGCCGAGCAACTGCCTGCCCCGTGCATCCCGGATATATGGATTCTTGCTCCATCCAAGCGTCCCCCAGAATTGATGAATAGATTTCAAGTGGTGATCCATGTGATAATGCTTCAGAAAAAGTCGAGTAATAAGACAGAACCCATTCATCCTCTTTCCACCAGCTACCTGCACCGGCAAGTAGAGTTGGTGTGTACGCACGTACCCGATCTCCAAACAGGCATAATTGGTCGTCTGTAGGCTCCAGAAGCTTGTCAATATCCGCTATGAATAAAGTTTTGGCAGGCTTTGACAAAGAGATTGACCACCCCCCTGACCGCGGCCGTTCGTGCAAAACAAGTGCTGAAGTAGTCGGCTGACCCTGATAAGCCCAAAAACGCCACGCTCCAAAATACTTGTCGTGAGCTTGTGTGAGCCACCGGGGAGCGTGTTTGGTGCGCTGTGTTTTAATAGCAACCTCTATTGAAGCTAGCCCTACTCCCCCGTCCGTAGTCGGAGTAAAGAGGAGACACGGATTGATCTTGTGACGGACCGCTTCTGTGGTGGTTGCGTGTGCCCACAGAAATAGTTATACAAATTTTGTACGCCCCTGATCTCCCAGTCAGGAATTTCGAAAACCGCAGCCGTAAACAGAATCTCCAGTGGGATGGTGGAATTTAATACCATCACGCGATTCTCCACGCTTGTATCAATCGTGGAAGCCGTGAAAAATCGTCGTTGAATCTTCATGATGCGAAGCGCCCAATTATAATGTTGTGGGTCGCCTGTACCTACTTCATAGCCCAAGTACCGCACTGTATCCACTGTTTGAAGTACCAATATGCCACGCAACGTCTGTAAGCGCACCCCTTTGTTAATAAAAATCAGCTTGATCTTGGCCGGCTGAGCTACCAGCCTAGACAAATCTCCAAAGTGAGATACTATCCCGAGCGCCTGGTCAAGCTGACACGCTTTATCTAGAAAAACCGTTGAGTCATACAAAAACGCTGAAAACGTATGCCGACCCCCTGTGCCCCCTGGTATCGGAATCCCTCGCAAGACGGGCGATTGTTGTATTGCGATGCCCAATAACTCCATTACGATTAAGAAAGCAGAGGGGGGAGAGGGCAGCCTTGACGAATACCCGATACCACTGAGAATGGGTCGGATTTTTCTCCGTTGACTAAAAAGGTCGCGTTGACTCATGTGTAAAGCCGACGAATTAGCTGTACGTATCGCTCAGAAAATCCAAATGTCGTTAGAGCCTCGCAGAGAAATTCCCTGTCAACAGTGTCATAGGCTTAACAAAAATCCAGCAAGAGAATGACCCTAATATTCATGGCTGTCAGGGTGTCGTCCGTTGTAGCTGTCGCTTATTGAGAAAGCATCATCATCACTAATTTATGCATCTGCCTGCCGTGGACGAAACCTTGCTTCGAAACACCAATAATTGTGGGCAACACACGTTGTAATCGGGTCGCTAAAACCTTGGTTAATATCTTGGACTCGATTGGAGCAAGGCAATAGGTCGGTAAACCATCGCATCCGCCGAATAACCTTTTTTCCTCAGTGGTATGATCAGGGCCTCTAGAAAAGAGGGTGGAGGTTCCGCGCCAGTCATAATCTCATTGCTAACCCTTACAAGAGCGGGTACCATCAGAGCCGTCGTATCCTTAACAAAATCGTTGTTGAGACCGTCTGGACCAGCGAATTTTTGACGGCTAAGCCCTGCAATGTCGGTGAGAACATCGGCTTCAGAAAATTCAGCTAAGAGAGCCGCTTTGGCTTCCCTTCGAAATTGCTCGCTCGGTCGGAATGTGTACGAATTGCTGAATGGCCGCGTTTAAACCGTGAAGAGGCTGTTTTTGATGAATGACCCCGAGCACTGGCGACCATTCGGATGAGAATTTGTCCACTATGTACATGTTTCTGGTGCATGATGGACCGTGCTGTTGCAGTATGGCTGTGACGTGTTGGCCGCGTTCCCTATCAGACACTCGGTTGTAGATCCTTGTTGACCGGTCTGTCGATCTGAAGAGGTGTTGACCTAGCCGTACAATATTCTACTGCTGTAAGTCTTCCATGTTACTTGAAATCCATTGTTGCCGATTGAACAATCGCCGTTGTGTGCGGTGCTTTGAGTTATGGCTGAGCCGTGCACGGCGCTGCTTCACTCGCTTGCTTACACGGCGAATGCATCGTTTGCACTCGGCCACCTCTAAGTCCCAAGTAAGCGTAGAGGCAGCTTGACCAATATCCATGCCATCCATTTCCTTGAATAATTCCTCGATCACTTGGGCGAGACGGGATGATTAAGTAGGTTAAGCCACTGCTCGACTCCGTAATTGTCGACGAGGTCTGCTCATAACCCTTAAACACAGAACCAACTCCTGATGATCCGAATAGTAAAAAGGGACAAGCGTCTCTACCCACTGAACTCTGTCCACCCAATTAGCAGGGACATAGAATCGATCGATTAGGCTGGCTCGTTGACCTACCATATATGTTAAATGATCCACGAAATCGTCAGTTATGTCGTCATCCGCAAGGTCTCTCAGCACTCTTGAATCTGCCAAACCGATCCGAGAAATGACGGTGTCTAAGGCAGGAATTTCCGACCTGTTGGAGCGGTGATGTCCAGCACGATCGAGAAGAGGACTTTGTACACAGTTAAAGGCGCCTGAGATGATCTTTTTGATGGGGTCCAGATTCCAAGATAATAGAGAGGTGAAAAAGGCCTTGCGTTCCGGCCGTAATGTGGGAGCATACAGATTGACGAGGAGGGCGTCTCCAGTCGATAAACTTAATGCGCGCGTACTCCAGCGATCCTGGTGACATACCGACGAGTGTACAGCAGAGTGCAGGGTTAAAAGAATTGCTACGCCAGCGTGTCTTGACGAGCCCGTACTCCAATACGACAATGGAGGAGCATTGGACTTTAGGTGCTGGCCCCACAAGCGAACCCACTGGGCACTCAGTTTGGCCACTTCCTCCACTGTTTGGACGTGCGTTTATTGGATACACCACGCCAACACACGTTGTCCAGGATTCTGTCGTCGCCAAGCCGCCATCCAACCAGCACGGGTGTTTTCTTCGAAATCTCGCACGTTTTGAGTAATTATTACCTCATTACCAACCCGTCGCTAATTTGTTTCCTTGTTAGTGTTTGGGCAAGTAGTCCAATCCTGAAGCAAGCGTGCACGTCCATATGCGTCGACTTCCTCCAATGAATAATTACGAAGACAGGAGGAAAGGTGCAACCGTGAGCTGCCCTCAGTATTCAAGAAGGAACCGCGTCTCCGCAGTTGCCAACGATGTAGAGAAAAAATGTACGATCGTTCGCCAATTCACCCGGTGATGATCCGACGAGTAATACGCCTCTTGATAGTGACTGTTTCGTCGTAGCAGGTGAACATGACAGCGTAGTTTATCGGGGAGAGTAAGCGGATGTACGTCATCCCCCGTCAATGACACGTATCTCCTTGTCAAACAAATCAACGCAAAGTAGATGGTAATTTAGACGGATTCGTTGTCGCGGGTCACAGAGCCTTAAGATTTCATATTTGGCATAGTTACAGTCTCGTAGCTTCCTCCAGTCATCCCCGTTGTCAATAAGGGGAGCGGGAGAAGATGAGGATTGCCCCCACTGCGCGCGAGAAATCCATTGGTCTAACCATTGTGAGGTGGTGGTTTCCTTCATCCAGAGCAGTACGCTTAAATACCCAATAGCAGGCACTCCTGTCACCACTTCGATGTCCACTGCACAAGAAACTGATCGGATGAGCTGGCTAGTAATTCATATGGAAAGACAAAGCGTATCACGTGTTGAAGCAGAAGATTCCGCTCCATTCGCACCGTTTGTAGCCACGCCTCCGTTCCACTATGAACTAAAGGGTATGAAGTCTCAGCTGTGACCGGCCATTCAGACCCTGAGGCACACCAAACCGATGGCCGCTCCTCCCGATCAATACGTCCGTCTGGAGAAGCCATCTCGGACTGTTTAAGAATGACCGTGACTCTGCCTTTTTTAATTTAGGTGCCCCCAGGGAGCTGGAATCACCGTCGTCGTCCATGTCAACCGCTTCAGACTGCGAGATGAAGAGGCCTTGTTTTTGCGCCAACACATTCACTTCCATATGGTCATCGCTGACCACCTCGGGAGCCGAAGTCGGCTACGAAGAACGCAATACCAACGCATGACTGTTTTTTCCTGGCCAGAGTGCACGACTATCGAGGTTGTTTGGCTAGCGCTAGTTAAATGGGTCATAACCCGTCCAGTACCAGATGAAGCCTGCACATGTTTGGCCAATTGTTTAGCGTCAGCTCTCGCAAGTAGCTTTGAATGCTGTGATAGCTCTGCGTTCTGGCCGTTATAGTCATCCGTCAGGGATGTCAGGTCTGCCGCGCTGTCCGTATGTAGAAATGCCGAATAATGGCGCCCCCAGAAACGGAGCACTAACGGCAATGTGTCTGTTATCTCAATTTTAGCCGCTTGCAGATCGTCAATGCAAACCATGATAGATTGAGGGCATTCCTTGGCCGTGTCCAATACCCGACCGCGCAGCTGCACCTTTGTCGGGTGATATTTTCGACACCTCCACTTCTCGCTGTCAATCTCAAAGTGGATGACAAAGAATTCCCGCTGTAGAAAAGTAGCGGTCATACCGAGTATGTCACTACCTCCTTAGCAAGTTTCCGAAACCATGGTGTATCTGTCAGACGGAGTTGCTGCATAGTCTGTTAAAAACCACCGCAGTTGAGTTGCCGAACCCTCTCTGGTCATTGTCGGCCACCCGCGTCCTACATTTTTGGACGTATTGACCCTCAGGTCGTGTGGGATCTGACCTTCCAGATTCAGCAGCCCGGCGTACTTAATACCACGCTTAACACTAGCCGTGAGAGGCTCCAGGGCCGTGATTGGTGCGTCCAAGTCGGAATCTGCGACGGCTTGAGCGATCGCCATCGACAAACAGTTTCCAGTGGCTGGGGTGGGCACTTCCCGTAAGTCCAGAATACGCATCAAATCTTTTG
This sequence comes from Hyaloperonospora brassicae, assembly GCA_947650285.1. Lineage (NCBI taxonomy): Eukaryota > Oomycota > Peronosporomycetes > Peronosporales > Peronosporaceae > Hyaloperonospora > Hyaloperonospora brassicae. Next base: position 92,600 of record CANTFL010000289.1, on the reverse strand, counting down.
AGTCGATATATCCGGTACCTGGACGAGGATCCATCGGGATCGCAGTACAACGTCCTTTCTGTTGCTGCTTAACCAGCCGCTCGCAGGTTTTACGTTCGAGACGTTGCTTGGCTAGGAGCGTCGGTCCAGAGATCACGGGCGCTTTCCCTTTTTCTATAGAGTCGTGTTGACGGACTCGGTCTTCTGACGATATGTGAGGGCTGTCCCGCGTGACGGCCAGAGCCATGTTCGGGTGAGGCTCCGGTGTAATCGGAGGGTCGTCAGTGACACCGTCTGTGCTAGGAGCTTGAGCGGACCCCGCACTATTCTGTTCCAGCTCCGGCTCCATATCTTGTAGAACGTGTAAACCGCCCGAGCTGGGGCTTCCGGTCGTTACCGATGGCTTTCGTGAGGGCCACAGACGCCGTCCACTTCGGAGAGGACGTGTCAGCCAAGGCTGCTCCGTCCAAGGTTTCGGTGTAGGGTCCGAAGAGCCTGCTTGCATGGGGATGGCAGTGTAAACAAGCTGAATGGACACTTCAGTGCGCTGGGGCTTCACTGTCGGAGGCGGCCGTGGGGGGGGGGGTTGTACCCACTGCCGCCGGTGTGAAGCTGCCTGACCCGCCTCGTCTGCTGCCCTCTGAAGTTGTAGCCGTTTGCTAGCCATCTCCCGCATCTCCTCCGGGCTAAGGAATGGTTTAGCCAAGTCTTCGACGTCTTGAAGCTCAGTCTCTGTGACTTCGATAGCACCTGTCCCCTTTAGTTGCGCATCCGTAAATTGGTACCTGGCGGCTAGGTGGCATATGGTGCCGCACTGTAGGCATTAAAGTCTTCTACCCACGTTTGGGTGCTTATTGATGATTGGGGTTCCGAACCATAGAAGGCGGACTATCCCTTGAAGAAACGTTGGACATCCCGCCAGAGAGAAGGTAACTTTCCATACTGTAGACGTCCGGGAGTTTGGAGTGCAAGTGTCCATATCTTCGAATTCAAAATCCGTCGAGATTTTGGACCTAAAGTTAGCCGCTATGCGTCCAACCTCGTTAAATCGTGTCACGTTGTGCAGAAACGTTGTGTACTCAGTAAGTGGTTGGCCCGAACGACCATCTGGGCCTCGCTGATTCTTCCAAACTGCCCCCCGCACCGGCTGATGAGCGTTTTCTAACGTGTACACTCGTTCCTGAAATGGTATTTGAACATCATGCATACGTTTCGCTGTTTCCCTCGAAAAAAAGTAGAAGTGAATCGTTCGGAATGAGCGAGTATAGCTGATGGCCTTCGTTAATCCAAGGAAGCGAAGAAGACCCGTCAGACTGACCCGCTGAAGCTCCGCTGATTCGAGCATCATCGCCGTGATACCATTAGCAGTCTGGCGGCTGATCGGGATGTAACGACCTCTGCCAATAGTAAGCACCAGTTGTCCTTCGACCTGCGCCTGGATGGTGCTATAGAGCCGAAGACGTTCCCCACTGTCGAAGACGGATCGTAGAAAATCTGGCATCCGACGACACGCAATATGGCCTTCAGCTATGCCCACGATGACTCGCCATTCGTCGTCTGTGCCCTCACGTAAGCGATGAGCGCGAGCAGGGCCGAGACGGGCGGTACAAACGTCTTTGAGCTTGGTTGCGTCTGCCATGGAATATTTCGCTGGGTCAAACATAAAGTCATCGTAGGCAATAGACGCGTGCCTCTTCTGCCCTTACTGGAATGGCTGTGCTCCTTGGCACACCAACCGCGCCCATAGGTCGGGGACCGGCGCCGTGGCCCACTTATATTGGCTGACTAGTTTTCGAATAATCTTTTTAAAGGCCCACTTGGTGAGCAGAATATCTTTGCTTATCTTGGTAGCAAGTCTCGTCCAATCGGTATATGTGCCGGAACTCCGAAAAAACACTGCCGGAATAAATCAAGGAGACCGTCCAACTCCGGACCAATTAGCTTTGGAAAGCGTTTCCGCTCTTGCGGTAGAGCTTCCAAACTGACCGGAAGCCGAATAATTACGTGTTTAAACAGCTCCTGAACGGTCTGACGCCATACATCGACGTACCCCGGCCCGGGTGATGCCTTCATCTCTTCGACTAGGGCATCAAACATGTAACGGGGGGACGCCTGAGAAGGCAAGGTGTTGGAAGCCTACACTCCCGAATGAGTCGATTGGCTAGGTGTCGGAGCTCGCGACGAATCCGACGACAGATTCTCTGCTCCAGCGGGTGGCGAAGCTTCGGAGGAAACAATAGGAGCCGGGATACGTGCATGAGCTAAAATGACCTGTGGCGGGGATTTGGTCGACATGGCACGCTGTAGGTGAGAGCCAATGTCGGTGTCTTCACCTGCCTCCGGGGCAACGATTGGTCCGAAGCGGCCGGTCGGATGCGGCGGGATGCTCGGCCTACGCTACCCCGTGACTCATGTCCGAAGTGTAACGGGGCACTGTCGACTTCGTCCTGGCCGACCAGTACGGAGTATACTTCCACTGACAACAGTGGTCTACAGTGCCCTGCTAGGTGTTGAAGGAACACAGAGTGAAGGAAATGAGACAAAGTAGTCAGACTAGTCTCTGGTAAAAGTAAAACTGTATTAATATAATCAAGTCCTATAACTTCTTGAATCTCTGTTGTCCTGACTTAATTATACTAATGTAATTAAATGTATGATGACGTCTACTCACCACCCATTGCGCGCGTCCAGCAGCGATTGGTGGGTTGATATCATCACGATATCAACCAATGAGTAGACCATTCGGTCATCTCAACAATTTCACCATGTCTATGATATTGTTAAAAGAATATTCGACGTAATATTCTTTATTGTCAAATTGTTCTTAATGACAATTTCATGTAACGGGCATCCCGTTACATCACCCCTCCCTTATCTGATAGTCACTGCTTGACTATTGAAAACTTGTTGGCCACCCGTTGGACAACAGTGGGACAGGGAGCACTTGTTTGGTCAGACCCATTCACTCCTGACCCTACCTCGCCTCGTTAACATGTCTATGCGAGGTACTTCGAAGACCACACAGCCTGCTGCTGTGCCAGTCTCTGCGGCAGACGCTCCTTCGTCTGCTGCTTGTTCTCCGTCTGCAGCAGAAGGTGCTGCAGACGCACGCGGTATCGCACCACGTGCACATGATGACCTTGACTATTAGGCCATCAATTCTGGCGAGTCAGACGTGCCTGCCTCGTGCAACGTTCCACAGGCATCACGATCACCGGTGGTGCCTCATCGTTTGTCAAGAGCACTGTCGAACGAGCGGACTCGTGAATTGCAACACAGTCTCTTCGGCAGTGACGATGAATTCTATGGTGAGGTAAACTATGCCTCACCAGCATCAGCTCGTGCTTCCCCGCAAGAGCGTGATGACGATGGCGAGAGCCGTCGTCATTCTGAAATCCGTGGTACCGAAACAGGTACCACATTGAAGCGTGGTGAGCTCAAGCCGTGGCGCTTGCCCGACCAGCTCATCGATAGCCTGTCTCACGAGACAAGTTAGCACCATCGAGATCCATTATTCGATGCAACTGAGCTTTATGTCTTAAGTCCCAGCGCGAGAAACTTTCGCGCTGAAAAATATTTTTATCTCGATGCCTTCTTTAGGCATCGATAGCACAATGGCAACCAAAAGCGTGACAAGAACTCTCTTTTGGCAGCGTGGAACGCCTTCGTCCAAAATGTCAAGAATTTTGGACGAGAAGGGTGGCTTAAGAAGCATAAGGCGATACGCATCAAGTTCGAAAAGCGAACGCCAACCGGTGCAAGGTACCGGTTGCATTGTTTGTCAAGTGAGGCCGGCATTCAATGACTCACCTGGGGTGATCCTTGTGCGAGCTGTGTCGACAACTCGCAACGTGCACATAGGGACTTGTATTCCCTAAGTTCGCCCTGAGGAAGGGCTCACATCTCGGTTGAGATGCGGGACGCGATTGCAAACTTGCAATCCGTCTACAAGCGCCAAAAGCGCGTGTTTACCGATGGGCCCGAGGACCTATCGGATGAGTCTCGTCATACTGGTGGACGAGACCTTCAACGTCAGCCATCAGCTGGGAACGAGGTTCCCAGCTGTCAAAGAAAGGTAAGTACCCACGTCACCGGACGAGGTAACTCGTCCTTGATTCTGAACCGCCACGGTGGATCAAGATACGCTCCACAAGAAAGCGTTGACCACCGTGGGAATCCACCAGTAGTTCCGGTGGCGGTGGAAAGACAAGGTCCGGCTCAGCCGCCGGGCCTGCACGAGACTTTGGGTAACCACGAGCGTTACCTGACCGAGCTGAGGGAGGACGTCGAGCACGAATACAACCGACGGCACGCCTTGCAGTCGGACGTGCGACATCTTCGTTCCGATCGGGAGAAGGACCGATCGGAATTCGCGTTCGCTCAGCTTGAGAGTGAACTCGAGAGGCGTCGTTCGCGCGACGAGCTAGAGACGGATCGTCGCGAGGCCGCGTCGATGAATGACTAACTCCTTTCGACGAAAGGCCAACTTCAGTGTTTGGTCCGTGATCACAAGAATCTATTGGGAATTCTTTAGAGCGCCAGTTATCTCCGTTCTCGCAAGAGGCCTCGTACTGATGGTACGGGCGGAGACGACCAACATAAAACATAGGATGCGTGCGCATCCTACGAGGCAATTCGATCGTGTACGCATTGACCTTGCGGTGCAACACTCGAAGTGGCCCAATGTATTTCGGCAGTAGTTTACTACTGCCGACACTAGTGACTGCATGTCCAGGTAAGTTTACCGTAGACAGTAGTACTAGGTCGTTAACCTTAAATGAAAGAACATTTGCTCTTCCATTCTTGTCTGCGTTTCGTTTCTGGCGGTCCACCGCATTTGCGATGGAGTACTGTACAAAACGGACTACCGCCTCTCGAGTCAGCAGGAAGTTCTCTGCTGACTCGTTGTTGTGTTTTTCAGTGCGCTTTGTGCGCACTGCTAAGAGATTGCTCTCTTCTTTAACGAGGGTGTGTTCTTCCTCGCTGGCATTGTCGTTGACGATGCTGAATATCCCAGCATCGTCATCATTGTCTGATGTAGCAGCAGCGTCATCGCTACTGCTAAGTTCAATTTTCTCGATGTCGACGTCGTCGACATCGGCATCAAACGTATCGGTGTGAGCGGTGATACGTGATGAGAAAGAGCCAAAACGGTTTTTGCTCGAGCGAGTCCCTTCCCCCTTAGCTTAAAGTCACTCTGTATGAGGGCAGGAATACGTGGGTGGCGTAAGCCATTCACGTAGAACGGTGTATGCGTTGTGGACGCATGCACGGAGTTGTTGATGGCAAGCTCAACCATCGGCAAGAACTCACTCCAATGTTAAAAGGAGTGGACGTATCCACGAAGAATATTATCGAGGACACGGTTCGCTCGTTCAGTCTGACCATCCGTTTCGGGATGATCAGAGGTTGATATCTTCAACCGTGTTCCCCACGTGCGAATAACGGATTGCCAAAACGCGGCCGTGAACCGAGGATCACGGTCGGATACGAGTTCACGGGGTAAACCGTGGAGTCGAAACACAGTGTCGATAAAGACACGCGCACGGCCGTGGGCGTTGATCAATTCTGGGACTGCAGCAAGATGTTACATCTTGCCGAAACGATCCACAAACAAAAGAAAACCATTATTCTTGTTAGTGTCTTCGGGTTTCCCGAAGACAAAGTCCATGGACACGGACTCCCAACACTCTGCCGGGACCGGCAGAGGTTGTAACGGTGCAGGGGACGAAGGAATAGGCTCCACCTGTTGACAGACCTCGCAAGAACGAATGTACTTACGGATAAACTGATACTGGCGGGGGCAGTAAAAGTCACGGCTTACCGTGAGGTAAGTCTTTTCTCGGCCACGGTGCCAGTCAGACGGCGCATCGTGACATTCGGACATGATGCGTAATCGCAAGTCATCATGATCGGTAACGACGACAAGAGGCTTGTCGTCGGCAACTGCTGTATAGTACAGCAGGCCATTGCGAGTCGTGTACCGATCCAAAGAGGAACAATATAGAGCCGGCAAATCCGACAAGATTTTCCGGGATGGGTTCGAAAGATGACCCATCAAACGGAGGAGATTCGTGTCTCCTGCGTATGCTTTCCGCACGTCGTCGAGTAAAGGCGACGACGGCACACTGATGTACAGTGTCGCAACAGTGGTCAAGGCCTCACTATTGACTCGGGACGTTGGCTCGAAGTCGGGCAGATGTGATAACGAATCAACGACGACATTAAGTCGTCCTGGCTTGTACTCCATGGAGAAGTTATACTCCGCGAAGAAGGACAGCCACCTCGCCATCCTTTGCGAGAGGTGTGGACTGTTTACGGCCGTGCGTAGTGACGCATGGTCCGTATACACGATGAACGGTCTATCTCCCAAGAGATAGACCCGAAACTTAGCCAGTGCATACTTCATGGCAAGTACTTCCTTGTAATACACTGGGTAATTGCGTTCAGCTGGTTGCAGCTGACGCGATTGATAACAGACGACACGCTCTGCGCCGTCTGTGTCGTATTGAATCAATGCACAGCCGATAGCAAAATCTCTGGCGTCACGGACCACATGAAATGGTGTGTCCTGATCCGCAATCGCCGGTACGGGCGATTGCATTAAACTTTTCGTGATCCCTTCAAAGCGCGCTGATAGTCAGCGTTCCATGACAACTTCACCTTTCTCTTGAGTAAACAAGAAAGATGAACAGTCATATCGGCGTAATTGCGCGAGTACTTGTGCAAGTACGCCGCTAGTCCAAGGAACTTCCTTAGTCCCTTGACATCGACTGGCTCTGGCCAGTCGGTAATCGCCTTGATCTTTTCGGGATCAGGGCGTACGCCGTGTTTGCCGACGATGCACCTAAGAAGTGGTATTTCGCTTGCCGCAAATATACACTTCTTGAGGTTGGCATACAACTTATGTTTGCGCATAAGTTGAAGAACCTTACGGACGTGAGTTCTGTGAACTACCACGTCCGTCCTTCCGTCCATAGCCCGGCTATGGACGAATATCGTCGAAGTAACTAGGTGCGAAATCTCGCACCGGTCTCAACAGATTTGTAACATATCTGTTGAATGTTGCAGGGGCATTACTCAGCCCCTGTGGCATCATTAGCCACTCCCACAACATGTCGCTAGGGGTGCTCACTGCCGTGTAAGTAACATCCCGTTCACGCATGAGGATCTAATAGAATCCGTCCATCAGATCCATGGACGAAAAGATGGTACTCTTTGACAGCCATCTATGATTACGTCCTTTCTCGGTATCATCGTCTGAGCCGGTACAGTTGCAGCATCCAATTTGTTGAATGCGTAAACTATCCGCCATCCTCCTGTGGTCTTTCGCACACAGAAGGTCGGAGAGCTGTGAGGTGATGTCGATTCCCTCACATGGCCCGCTGCTAAGCGATTGGCAAAGAACTTGTCAATCGCTAGTACTCGTTCACGAGGCAGTGACCACTGCTTCATGACACAATACTTCGAGCCCGGTTTGAGCTCGGTTTCGTGTCGAGTGCATTTGTCCTTAGGCAACTCGCAAGGCACGGATTAAAGGAACAGGTCCTTGAATTCGATCAAATCCTTATACAAAGTATTTGCTTGAAACGACTCCCAGGATTGAGATTAATATCTCTCAATCCTATTCTTCTCATCGATGACACTTTCGTCCATCGATGAACTTCTAAGAACCCCTCGGTCTTAGTAAACACCGTTGCCGATCGAATATCGGTAACGTACTCGTACTCCGCGACGAGTACACAGATCTGCTTGACTTTGCCACTACGCAGATCACGCAAGAACCGTTTCGGTTCTAGCGTCGGCATTTGAATTATCTCCGTAGTTAACCTCGGAGGCGCAACCAGATCAAGCGTGTAAGCGCCTACGCTTAATCCATCATGAACCAAGACATTCAGTGTCTCTATTACCTTCTGGGAAATCACTTCCACAGGATTTGGGAGAGGTTTCTCCACAATGTAGTGATCATCTACATTGTGTTCTTGTACAGTCGTGATAACGACCGTACCACAAGTGAGGCCATCGCACTCACTCGTAGTACACCCACGTGAGTGTGGGCGTTCCAAGATGTTCGTCAGGTGGTTATCTGAGGAACAAGTAGCAGGTATCGCAACCGATCGATACTGCCAACTCACCCTTGGCTCGTATTTCCTGAGCCAAGGCAACCCTAAGATGACGTCGAACTTGTCATCTAGGTCAAGCACGATGAAATCATCATCGTACTGTTGGCCTTTTAACGTGTAGTGGATTCCGACTACACGTTTCTTCATATTGATCGATGCGCCTGTCGCTAGGCGCACCGTCATCTTCGTTGGACGGATCTCCCGCTCCACGAAGCTGAAAATTCCTGCCTCTAGCGACTGGCGACGAACAAAATTTTTCGACGCCCTACAGCCAACTAGGGCGCGAAGTGACAATTCTTTTGTCACTTCCAATATCAAGGTGATGAGAGGTACCTCATCACCAAGTGCAGAGACACACAGGGACTGTGTGTCGGGAGCAACCTTCGTCAAGATATTTGCAAATTCTCTTGATGTTGCTGGATCAGTAGGGCGCTCCACCCCTACTGACCCCGACCATTTTTTGATCGTTGGACTCGCTGTTGAGGCTTTGCAACAGCATCGGACCCTCGCCCTCCAGTTCTTCTTACTGGTGGGTGAATACTGCGCTCAGCACCGCGAGGTTCTGAGCGGGGGATACTGCATTCTTACGCATAGTGTCCCAGTTTATGACAGCGATGGCATCTCACCGATCGCTTGTCATTCGCAGGGCGAGGTATCTCGCCCTCGACATTACAGAGGTCCATTGGCTCTGGACGTCCAGCCGCTGATCGTCTTCGCGGACGAAAGGGGGTCAGCGTAGTGTGAGCCTGTCTCACACTATAGTCTTCCTGCTTCGCAGCGAAGATTGCTTCGGAGAGCTTCTTTAGCTCTCCGCGGAACGGGTGGTCCCTGACGGGACCATCGGACAGCCCTTGAATGAAGATTGTGATCAACACAAATTCACTCACAGGGTTCCCTACCATGCAGCTTGCAAGGTAGCGTACGTGTTGGGCGTAAGCGTGAACCTTACGCTTACCCTTCTTGATCTGCAGGAGCTCCGAAAGAGTCCTGAACTCTGTTCTGGGCGGCTCAAACGTCTCACTGAGCAGGGTCTTGAAGATTCTCAACGACCCAAACACATGTGGGTCGTGCAACTTGAGGTTCAGGGCCCAAGCTCTGGCTTCTCCTGTCAGATTAGACTGAGCAAATGAGACTTGCATTCGCTCATCATCGATGCGACGAGCATCGATGGTATCGTACAGCTCGACGAACCATCTCAACAGGGATCTTCCTCGACTCCCCGATACTTGGAGACCTCTGGTTTTAGAGACTCCCGTCGACGCTCACGCGTCGGCTCTGCGGACTGAGACTATTTTTGTCTCAGTGCTTCCGTCCGCTGGTGATCTTGTTGTTGTAACAAGGTCACCTGCGCTCGCGACTCACCAAGTTCTCGTTGCAAGAACTTGCTAATGACGACATGTTGCTGGTCCATATCCCTTGAGGATAGCATGGCCCATATGACTGCCTCGCCAACGGTCGAACTCATTCGTTCGATCGCACTCCATTCGATGTCGCTCAAATGGGAGTAGCTTTCACGGGTTCCGTGAAAGCTGTCGCCGTCTACATCGTCCAATATGTTCATGTTGGGCGATGGGGTTGTGGTCCTTGGACGGACTACAAAGTGCTACCAGGTGTAACGGGTCACTGTCGACTACGTACTGGTTGACCAGTACGGAGTATACTTCCACTGACAACAGTGGTCGACAGTGCCCTGCTAGGTGTTGAAGGAACACAGAGGAAGGAAGGAGACTATGTAGTCAGACTAGTCTCTGGTAAAAGTAAAACTGTATTAATATAATCAAGTCCTATAACTTCTTGAATCTCTGTTGTCCTGACTTAATTATACGAATGTAACTAAATGTATGATGACGTCTACTCACCACCCATTGCGCGCGTCCAGCAGCGATTGGTGGGTTGATATCATCACGATATCAACCAATGAGTAGACCATTCGGTCATCTCAACAATTTCACCATGTCCGTGATATTGTTAAAAGAATATTCGACGTAATATTCTTTATTGTCAAATTGTTCTTAATGACAATTTCATGTAACGGGCTACCCCGTTTCACGAAGGCAGTGCTATACTGCTATCACATTCCAGGGGTACGATCGACTGAGGTTGCCCCCCCTCCCGATGGTGACCGCTGTGTATCCGTCGTTCGAAAGATGCTGGCTGACGCCAGTGAGTACCTTTTTTGTTTATACTCCCCTACGTATTCACTGGAGATTGAAGAGTGCCAGATGTAAACAAAAGCACTTGAGCTGTCATAGAACTTGAGCATTCCGGTACCCAGCTCCATTTATGTGGAAGAAGTGGCCTTGTAAGTTATTCCGTAGCTTGTTTTTTATCGCCGAGCCAAAACGGTTGCTTGCGATACAAATCTCTCGACCGCTTGAAATAATGACAATTTCATCGACACGTCGATGGTCCGTGTGGGAACAGAGACGAGAAGTGGCGGACGTCGCTTACTTGTGTCGTCAAGTACCGCTTGTTGGACTCGTATGCGAATTCTTCGAGCACCGAACGAAACTGTGTAACCGAAACTGTCGGCTGAACGACAAAGCTATCGGCCGGAAGAGCGGAGACCTATCGACTGCTGCAAGTGGCGCATGCTTTTCTTCTTGGCGCGTCTGACATTTCCTTCGGGTGGCTATGGCCACTGGAGGCCGACCGCTCCTGATTCAGCTCATCCGTTCATGTCAAACTGCCTCTGCTCATTGAGCGTACCACCAGTTACACTCCCACGAGTGTCTAGACTTCCCTCGCACTCCTGTCCGACCCATCCGTAACCAGTCGTGGACCGAGACCGCTGAAGCCAGAACCAGCACCAGGATGGGCTCGGAAAAAGGCTTTGAGCGAGTGGCGCGTTGACGGCACTTCACATAGCGAGTACAAGTGGACATTCGTTCGTCATCAACCGCGTCAACGACCACAGAGGCGATCGGTCGGTCAGTCGATCGACCGATCGCGTGCTCGCGGGCAACAACAGTGCGTCTCACACGAGACAGAGGAGGGAGAGCGCAATCGCGAGCTGGTCGATGTCGCTGGCACTGAACGCCCGCCGCGCCTATCCTTTGCGACATCTGCCAGCCGCGAGAAGTGCAAACGTGCTGCTGTGTCCCAGAGAGGTCTTCGTCCGTCGTCGCGGTCGCAAAATTTGGGTTCTTACGCGCGCGACTGTTTGCAGCTGTCGTAGGACGACACACTGTGCACATGTCCATTACGTGCTCAGGAGCGGCCGCCGGCTGCGACGACGCCAACGTTTCTGCCCACAGGTGGACACGGGTCCGTCTGTTCGGGCCAGCGCTCTCTTCTGCAGCGAGTGCGGCCCATTCGTGTCTGGGACGTTCGGGTCCGTCCCTCGCGATCGCAGCAGCGACGACCACCACGAACGCCTCATCTCTCTCTCTCTTTCTCTCTGCCAGAAGCGGTGCGTGCAACCAGCTGCCGAAGTTTGGGTGCACGTCCGTCGTCGAGTCGTTCGGTGTCCGTCCCGCGTTACTGTTTCGCTTGGCACGACGATCTGGTTCTCGTTGTGCCACAAGAGGCCAAGTCCACGACCACCGTCTTGACTGCTGTATGGAGAGAAGAAAGAAGTGCTTGCGCCAGCTGCTGACGCTATCAGCGCGCACATGTCTGCCGATGCCTCGCGCTGTCGTCGCAATGAACCGCACCCAAAGAAAAAGAAGAAGAAGAAGAAGAAGAGGAGGAGGAGAAGACGAGTTCGTTGCATTGCTACGCACATACCACCGAACAAGTGCACAACAAGTGATCGGTCGTGGAGCCGCCAGTTACACCGACAGCAGTCAGCCAATCAGTCCGTCAGTTCGTCCGTCAGTCAGTCGGCATAGCGACCACGTGCCAAATCGTATCCTTTCGTGCGCGTGTCACCGACCGACCGACCGACCGACCGACCGACCGACCACTGCAACCGCACCAGCACCAGCAGCGCTCTTGCCAGTCCACGACGGTCTTTTCTCTTGCCGCATTACTCACGCCGTCCATACTCGTCCGCCCCGGTGCTGTGCGTTCTGACCCGTCTCTGCCTCCCCCTTTCGCCCCCCCGGCAGGCAGCGCCCCACTCCCGTCGTCGCCCCCGTCGACCGTCTGACTCAGAGTCCCATTTGCCCCATCGGCCCGAGACCGACCGACCGACCGACAGTCAGTCAGTCAGACAGACCGACTGCCCCACGAGTCGCACATGGCGTTTGCCGCGTGTCCCGCGCTCGAGACGCTGCGGCCTCTGACGCCCCTGTCGCCCTTTTCTGTCGCTACTACTGCCACTGCCACTGCTACTGCCACTGCGTCTTCGCCCGCCACGCGACGCGTCGCCTCTGCTGCTTCCACTGGCGCGCGCGTGACGGACCGCACGGTCGTCGTCTTCGACTGGGACGACACGCTCTGCCCCAGCTCGTGGCTCCACGCGCAGGACCTGCTGCCCAAGTACCGCGGCCACCGCATCGCCGTGACGCCGGCCCAGCGCCACGTGCTGCGCCTCATTGGGGCCCACGTCGCGCGGCTTTTGCGGAAGGCCGTCGCGTACGGACCGGTGTTTGTCGTGACGGCCGCCGAGTGGGGATGGGTCGAGATGTCGGCCGCGCTCTATCTGCCCGACGTGCAGCGCGTGCTGAGCCTCGCGGACGTGCACATTGTCTCGGCGCGGAGCTGGTACGAACAGACGTTCGGCCTGGGCGGCGACTCGGCGACGTGGAAACAAGAGGTCATGCAGCTCATTGCGCGCCAGTGCTTTGCGGCGGCCGCAACGGCGCACGACACGAGCAGCGGTCGCTCGGAAGCGATAGCTGCACCGACGACAGTGGCACCGGCAGCACCGACGCCGACGACGGCTACGGCTTGTGGCGTGCAAGACGGCTACTTTCACTTCCTCTCAGTGGGGGACTCGATGGCCGAGCGAGACGCGTGTTTCACGGCCGTCGAGAGCGTGTGTCGCACGTTCGCCAAGACGCTCAAGTTCGTCGAGCACCCGAACGCTGAGGAGGTGCTGCAGCAGGTGGAGCTCACGTTCGACTCGTTCGAGCAAATGTGCGGCTGGGAGGACAATCTCGACTTGCGGCTGTCCCGACAACAGCTGGCGGAGCTGCGTGGCTCGCCTATTTAATCATTTCGCAGAGTGCTGGTGGGCGACGTCTTCCTGCGGGGCTGTGCTGCTGCTGGTGCGGCTGCTGCTGCTGGTGGTGGTGGTAGAAGTGGGTAGCGGGTGGTGCGAAAGTCACTACTACTCTGCCACTTGCTCGGAGACGGAGGCTCGACCAGATGTTAGGAACTAGAGGACTTAGAAGTATTGGTAGACTACTGGAAGCGCTGCGCTGGACGACTACGCGCGCAGGTTATCCGAATAATCACACACAAATACACTATTGCTTGCGTTTGTACCGGAGCCTTCTCGTCCAGGTGAGGAGGTCTCGTGGGGTGCGTCCGTCCGTCTCTTGTTCACTTGCTGTGTATGTTATGACAGTCACGGCCAGCACCGATTCGATTGCGAGCAGTTGGCGGTCTATCTGCACCCAGTGTGGACATTGCAATGGAGAAAAAGGATGCGACCGCTGGTGTCCAAAAGCTGCAGTGTCGACTGGTTGAGGTCTTTCAGAAAGAAGTTGTGCCCGTCGGACGAGTGGAGAAACAGGTGTCGTCGTTGGTTGGAGAGGGCATCGAATATTGACGGACCTTACACGTTACACAGACCTTTCGTTGGCGCTCGTCTCGCGATGGATCTAGGAAAGATACGAGCCAACACAGCCATTTTTGGGACGACACGACCCTGTGAGAGAGAGAGAGTGAATGGATGAAAAGACCGAATTTGGTGATGCAATCACGACAAGCAAAGCGCAATGTCGTCTTGGCGAGCGAATGATACTGACACAAAGATCACGTTTTGACCATCGGGTCAGATGTTTGCACCTTTGCGACCGACTGCAGGAGTGAACGTGCGGATTGCTTGGCGCATCATCCGCTCGGATAGTTTCGTAGCAGAAGAGAGGCACGACTGATACTGCTTCAACGTCCTGCAGGTGATAGGGAGGTGGAAGTTCACTTGCTAGCAGAGCGACCAGCCGTCGTGTTTGGGTGTTCGAGCTCTGGTTGTTGCTGGTGTTCCTGATCTACTTTCGTGGAGCGCAGCGTTTCCGACTCTAGTGCACTATCGCACATTCCTGCGTCGACTGCAAGTTACGACCAGATCCTCGGAGGTACACTGCAACAAGACAGAGATCATCAAGTTGACGTATCGTTGTTAAGTCTGCTGTGCTGTCACGAATTCAGATTGATCTCACTCAGCTCGACGTCGTCGTCACTACCATCAGCTTCCAAACTCCTTTGTGTGCTGCCAGTCTCTGCGGAGGAAGTGGTTGACGCAGAAACGGTGGGGGTGTTGTTCGACACGGCAACGCCGGCGAGAGGGGTGTACTGGTTCCTCCACCGTTTTGCCAGGGCAAAGACGACGGCGATGCTGATGGCCACGTTTGCGACCACAACTGCAACCAGCAGCACCGTCATGAACGTACTCCTGCCACCCACGTCTGTCGTCGGGGCCATCGAGTTGTTGCTCGCATCAGGTCCAGCGGTATCATTCGAGCTGCTTAGTTGTGAGATGTTGAAGTGGTCTTCGAGTTGCGCAATGAACTCCAAGATGACGGAGAAATTGGGCGTACCAATTCCCGAAACTGCATCCCATCCAGCAGCAGCGCTAAATGAGTCGTCGCACGGATCAGTTTGTCCACGTGCAGCTCCGTTGTTTCCTACCACCACGTCGTGAAATGCATCGACACGGTGTTCGGCGAGGTAGTAGAGAAGAGGATTGATGAATCCTAGCGGGCTTTTACCAGCATTCAGCCGCGCGTCGTTCCATAGCGTGACCATCGCGCCAATGACAGGTGTTGATGCTGACGTTCCAGATACCGACGTGAGGTGGCCCTTCATGTACACATGGAATCCTGCGCCCAATGCTGACACATCTGGATAGGCCCGTCCACTAGCGTTGAAGAACCCTGGCGAAGCTGGAATGTCTCGAGTCGTCAAGTACCTTTCGACCGCTGTGCGCTGGTAGTCTGGCATTGGATAGATGCTAGAGAACCCGCCACCGGATGTGATGATGCCGCGGTTCTCGGCACTGCAAATCACTTCCTCCTTTGTACGATAAAACGGCGTGAGCGCTTCATTTGCCCCCGTCAAGAGCATTGTGGCACCGACGGTAGTGACGTACGGGCTCGACGACGGCCATTGTGGCCCACTTTGCCCGCACATGTCTTCGATTGGTATCTTCTCGAATTCAGGGCGCAGCCCCGTCACTCCGTCGTCGCCACTGGCGATAAGCACCGTAATCCCACGCAAACCCATCTTGATCAGAAGAATGTCCAACGTGCGCGCGTAACCTGGCGAGACGTCAAAGATGTGCTCTTCGTCATCGGAATAACTGATCGGGATAACGAGAGGCGGGTTGTCGAGCGCCAGCACTTCTTGAGCAAACTCGACGAACGGTTCGTCTTCCGACGAGTACGGGTTACTGCCTTCCATGCTCCACACATACGTCGTGGCGTTACGGCAGACGCCTGTGATGTATTGCACGTCCAGCGATGTCTCCGAGCTTGCTCGTTTAGGCTGGTTCGCACGGTTTCCTTTCTCAATGATACGAGGAACGTCTTCTCCGGGCAAGTACTGATTGAAAAAGATACCCAAGTCCGCCAAATCGTACGACTCGTTGTAAAACGACGGCACGCACTGCGTATTGTTTGGGTTCGTTGCCACGAGGTCATCCGGAATGCCATACGTGCGCCGAACCATTTCCAACGTGCTTTCTTCACGACCGTCCGCCTCATCGACATGAGACGAAGCTGCTGCAAGCGCTCGCAAGCCCAGTGGGTGCGTATTGACGCTCAAAAACGACACAACGCCCTCCAGATGTGCTGGTACAGACACCGCACTCGTTGCTCGCATCAATCGCCGTTGCCTCAACGGCAATGGCGTCTCGGACCTCTTCGCTTCGTAGTGGTAAAGCTCTGTGCTCAGTAGCCGTTCCACGTGCTTTACCTTCATCGGGACCTTGTACAGGTTCGACGTGGGCAGAAACGTGCCTCCGTTCTCCCCGTGCGAAAAAGCTGATACCCAGTCGCGCACTGCATCGAGAGCCCCATCGGTTGGACGCGAGAGAAGGTCTGCCTGCTCTTGGGTGAGGTACTGGCCGTACTGTGGATGTCTGCAGACAGTTTACACCCACACACACACACAAACAAAAGCCCCCGAGTCCGTCCGTCAGTCAGTCAATCAGTCAATCCGAACCTCAAGAGCGCCATCTTTTTTTCGGCCCACTAATCGCTGGTCCATCATAACCTGCAACGCACGTTGGATCGGAGACGCCGTAGAGCGCTCGTTCGAGCGCGTCAAAGTCCCCGGGGAAGACGCCAATGATCAGTGGGACAACGCGCTCGGGGTCAGCGCGATCCTGACGGACGTAGCGCGCGTCTGCGAACCGGCGGAAGCGCGAAGACGGGTCGTCGACTGCTTTCGTGGACACGACGGAACGAACGGACCACAGCGCTGGTACGAGCGACAGCAGCCACGAGCGCGTCATGTCGGTGGACGACGCGTGGCCGACGAGCGATTGGGTTCTGCCCCTACTTTGTTCAAGATACACAGTGGCTGTCGGGTTACGTTACCCACTCGGTGGGGCTTTAAGGCGACGACGAAAGTATCTCTTGCGGTCTCTCCTTCTGCTGACACACATGTCCGCCTGCTGTGTTGGGGTTCACGATAGGAGGAACGGCGTCGTTGCATAGAGCTTACATCGATCCCTGACTCGAGGACTACCAGGACGTGCCAGTGCACGCTCTTCTGCCATACCAGAACCCCTTTCCAACGTTGCTGCGTGCGACGCACTGAATCACTATGCGAAAGGTTTGCCTCGACGCAGCATTCCATGTGCGGATACCGATTCGAGGGTGCACGTCCAAGCTTGGCTCGTGCCTGTGCGTAACCCGTCAAGAGACACGCATGAGTTTACGCAATGGATCCCGTTTGCTAGCGTTTGTGCGACGACGAGCCACCATCGTCTTCGCACATCGATTGCGTGCGCGGGACACACAGGACCTTATCACTGCATCTTGGCGGACTGGCAGCTACCATTGCTACACGTTTACGTTTGGGGTGTCGTAGGCTACGCTTAGAGACAACGTACACCAGGACAGCGGCCTTTGCAGCGTCGGATAACAAGTTGTGCGCAACAAACTCTGTGCATGCACTACAACGCAACATCAAGAGACCGCTCTCTTCAATTTGACACCATCCTGAGCTCAGCGCTGCAGAGCACTCACTCGAGCAGGTGCTTCTCAACGGACGCACGACTGAGAACGCTCGCAGCTGAGGGGTCAACACCGCACGATCGCACCAATAATGTGTTACTTGTTGTCGATGCGTTTGATCGACAGGTCCATACATACACAGCCGTCTGGGCATCGTCGCACGTGCTCGACACTATCGCTACTCTCTCGTGTTTGCAAGCAGAATCACACACGGCCCATCGGCTGAGCTCAGTACAGGAGACATACAAAAGCCACTGCTCAGTAATGTGCTCACTCGCTCTTCGTTCCTGTCCATAGCGCTAAGGATTACGAGTTTGTGCATTTTTGGTCACTTGTGCCGCGCTACTTGTGGGTACCCTTTTCGACAGAGCTCTCATCCAGCAACTGGTCGTTGCTTCGAGGCTTTTTGAGCGCGTTTTTCTGACTCGTTTCTCGGAATACCAAAGGAAAACCCTCACGCGGATTGTGTTCATCGAACACGAACAAACGCACTCCTGTGCCCGAATCCGCCGCCAACATCAACAACAACAACAACGATACTGTCAAAACTGATGAGAAAAAAGCGGTTCGAGCGATGCCAAACGATTAGGTCCGTTCATTGAAGTTCCTTCGCACGTGTCGTGCGAATTTTTTCGAATTTTTGGCATTTGGCATCTGTTCGTCTCAAACAAAAGCGTCAGCGGCGATTCCCACTCGGCCTCTTCTTCTCTTCCTGCCGTTCGCCTCATGGACACGTCCGATGCAGCTCCTTCTTCGCCCACTGCTTCTCCGGATGAGTGGGCGGTCGTGAACAGCGACGCAGAGTACGTGGCGAGCAATTGAGCTGCGGAGAAAGCGCAGAAAAGTGCTATTCGGAACACAAATGTGACTGTTCTGTGCTACGTGCGACTCGCAGGATCGTCGCATTGGTGCCGAGCAAAGCGGTGCGAGCACTGCTATGACAGACCGTTTGCTATGGTACTTTGTGTGTTGACTCGTGCCTCTGTGTCGGTGCAGAAAGTCGAAGAGGAAGGGGTTGACACGTCCAGCGACGAGGTGCCCGAAGGGTTTGTGCCGATTCGCTTGCGACAGGGCGAAACGATTCGACCTGCGTGGTTCAAAGCTACACAGCGCGTCGATGACTTTGTCGGCAAGGTGCGCGGCACTGTGAACGTGAGTGCCTGTCGTTTCTTTATTCATCGGCAGCTGTGTACGATGTTGCAGTTCTTTGCCGACGAGCTCACCCGATGCCGGAAGATTCGGCTCATTTACATGGGCATGCTGCTGCTTCCGAGTCGCACAATGGGCGAGTACGGCATTGACGAGAATGGCGTGATCCATAGTGTTATCACTGATGCGCGTAAGTGTGTGTGCACGTGTGCAGGGGTGATGGCTCTTGGCACTTTCTGGTGTTTTGTGCGTGGAATCTAATGGCTCTTGTGTGCGATGTGATGGTGGAACGCAGCACCAGAGTCTCACTTGCAGGCAATGCCGCCTGCAAGTCTCGTGAGCTGGAAGCCACAGAGCGCGCTACTAGTTTTCACTGGCATCTTCGTCTACGGTCTCTGGACGCTGATGGTCTACTTCCCACAGTTCTTCTCGTGGCCTTCGACCGTGCTGCTGTTGCTCTTCAGTGTCATGCACATTTCGGCGGTGGCGTCCTGTATCACGTGTTGAAGCTTCTTCTTCTTCTTCTTCTTCTTCTTCTAGTCGCACGAGCCTAGCTTTGCATCGCAACCGCTTGGATTTTGGTAATGCATGTTCTTCTGTGGGCAGCCCGCCCATATTTATTCACGCTGCGCATTTGTTCAAGTAATAAAACTTCATTGATTTCATCGGGAAACTTGCTACGTCATAATTGCACTAACTGCGCCTCGCGGATACTGATACAAAAACGTTGACTCACATGTGGCAAACTTCAGGCTACTTCCGCCTGCTTAGGAAAAACGATGCGCCAGCGAGTGCTGCTACAGCGGCAGCGTATACGACCATACCAATTGCCGTGTCCGAGTTGCTGGCCAGTGCCTGGCGTACAGCGAGGCGATAGTGGGGGACTATTAAGCGAATGTGCTTGTTGCCCCATGTACGTGCTCGATTTACGGCATCCTTCAAATCGGAATCCTCAGAAAGCAGTACCTGCATTCATTCACGGCACACACCAACTGTTAGTCAAAAGGAGCATACAAGCATAGCAATGACCAGTGGCCTGGAACGTACATGGTCGCCTTCGTCGTCGACATAAAGGATCCGACGAATCGTGCTGTCGCCCAGTCGATTCTGAACGTCTACGAGGAGCTCCTTTACAGACTCAGCAGAGCTCATGAACCGGTGGTTGTTACCGTAACGATCGGCAAGCTTGTATACAAATGCGGCTGGTGCATGTTCCGCTTCATCCAGCGTCGCTGGATCGCCTGTGCCGCTTGTTCCTGTCGATGACTGGAAACCACTCCAAGACCGACGTCCGACTAACGACGCAATGTCGACACCATCTGCATCTGGATCATCGACACACACGCTGGATCCATCATCGCCCGCTTCTTCTTCAACGTTGTTCGAGCATTCGTTTGCTTTTTCCAAACTACTACGAAACTGGTCCCACAGCGGTTGCACACTGTCGCTTTTCGCGCTCTGAAATGTGCCCATTTGCTGAACAACACCGTGCGTAACCTGCAGCACGTCTACGATACCCACCAGCTTGCTGCTGTCGTCGTACACGGGGACATGTAAGAATCTCCCGTTATGCATCGAATGAAGCGTCTCCAAGATCGTCGTTCCTAGCGTAGCTGTCTGTGGATCCGGCGTCATGACGCTGGAAAGCAAGCATTTACTGGGCTCCAGTGACATAGCAACGACACGGCGCATCAGATCTTTCGACGTGAAGATGCCCACTTTCCGATTGGCTTCATCGCAGACCATCACAGCGCTTGTCTTTCGAATCAACATAAGCCGCGCTGCATCCATTGCTGACGATGTCGGGCTCAGAACTGGTACCTCGGATCCTTGCACGATGATTGCCGAGAGTGTTGGCAAAAAGAGCTGCACAAGCGCATAACAAAGCGTTAACCACAAGAAGCAGGTTCGTATGAACACACACTATCATCTACCTTCTGCCGCAGTGACTCAAACAAATTTGCTTCGCTTGATCCGGCCAGACTGTCTTGCAGCTACAGTCATGTCCACGACCAAAAAATGCACCACAAACCCTTAGAACCTCCTCATCTGCACCCGTCTGCAAACAACACATCGCTACCTTTTTCACCGTCTCTTCAAGTCGATCCGACGATCTCCGGTAAGCATGTTCCAGCTTTGTAATAGCTTCATACAGACACTTGGCAATGTCCAGGATGCCCACCACTGCTACACCACCACCATCATCAGATACATAGAAAAACTCCCACCAATCAGCTCACACACACACACAAATCACGACTCGACGCTTCCCTTGTCCTGACCTTTTTCATTGTCCGTCACTGGCAAATGTCGAAACTGTCCGGAGATCATCGTCTTCAGTGCATCAATCGCACTGGCACTCGCTGACACGCAGGACGGACCCGGTGTCATGACCTCGTGCGCCAATGTCTTGTCCGGATCTCTCCCCACGGCCACCACTTTGACCGCCACGTCTCTGTCCGTGAGAATGCCCGTAAGCAGCCCGTTTCGGTCCACCAGCAGCGCCGCGTCCGTCTCTCGCTCCACCATCGCCCGCACACACTGCGCCACAGTCGCGTGGTCGCCTTGCAGCAGCGCGCGCGACGGCTGCATACGATTGACCGAGTGGCTGCGGTGGTACGGGCGACTCAAGCGGTGTCGCGCGCGCTCGGGGGCGTCTACAGACGAGGCACTGGACGCACTGGAGTGCTGCTGGGCTGCAGGTTTCGCATCGTCTTCGAGCGACGACGGCACGTGGCGCGTGCTGCTCTTCGCCTTGCGCGCGACCTTCTTGGTCGAGAACACGAGCTGCTGCTGTGGGCGGGTCGTCTTGCGCGCGTCCTTCTCCTTGCGCTGCATGCCCTGCGTCCCACTTGCGGCCGCGAATCCTTTTCTTCTCTCGGGCCTTTTGCAAACGTCGGTTGGGCAGATGGGGTACGCCAAAGGTTACACACGCACCGTACCACGTGGATGCCACTGTCGGTTAGACTTCAAGTCTCGACTGTCAACTCGGGTCGATTGTTGTGGTTTCGTCATCTGGGCAACAACCGCAACAGCAGCAGTAGCAAAGCAACCGCAACTGGTGCAGGGAAACCGGTAGCAAACCGGTTGCACGTATCCTACCGCGTCTTCTCGAGGCTGGCCACTTCAACGTCCAGCGATTGGCTTAAATGAGGTACAGCTGCCAAAACGGATAAAGCTGGACACCGTTCGAGAGAATGACGGCAGCGAGTACGGACGCGGGCGTGTTCCTCGTCGACGACGCCGTCTTCTCGACCCACGAGGTGCGTCGACTGACAAGAGAAGAAGAGGAGCTGCAGTCGGCGGTCCAGCCGCGCGCGATAGACGAGATCCTGTACATTGCGTCGGTCGTAGCCCAGCAGCACCACTTCCCAGTCGATGTCGTGAATAACGTGCTCGCGTTTGCCGGCGTTCTGCTCGTGTTCGAGACAGAGACGTCCGAGCACCGTCACGGACGCAGCAATATGAACGAGCAGTACTTGCAGTTGCAGATACCGACGGCCGAACAACTACACGTTCCCCATGGCGTAGACGTGGGCAAGTGTTTCCAGTTGGTCACGGACTGCGTGTCGAAAGACCAAGGCTGGGCTACAGACGAGCGAGAACATAATGGAACGTACCGTAACTCAAGCTCCTGGATCGAGGTGTCGGTATCGTCGACAAGCACGGAGGGAGACAGCAAGGAGACCGTTCGCATGCCATTGTGGCCAAACCTCCGCGCTAGTCGGACTTTCCGCCACCATCGCAAGCTGTTCGATAGCTCCACCGAGCTGCTGGAGCACATTCGTCTCGGCGATTGTGTGTCGATTGTGCTTCGATCCGAGTATCCAGGGTGGACGAATTCTGCAAAGTATGGCCGAGTTGTCGCCTGCTTTGCTGTAGAGTTCCAGGACGACTTTTCGTTTGCTGACGTTCCATTCCCAAGTCGCTCTGGTGGTGCAAAGGAGTGCAAAGATCCTTCTGCGCCTTGCTGTCTTCAATAAAGAGGCGACGGTGTAAGCTACGTAGACAGTGTCTTCCATCTCACAACAGGTTTCACTTACTGGCCTACTAGGAATCGGAACATGGAAATCAAATGGACGCTGCTCTGCCAAGTAGCAATGCATCGAGTAGCTATAAGATGCGTGACGGACACGACAAGGTTGTATCGTCCGCACAGCACGAACAGATCGAGATGACTGCATCGAGTACATGAATTCGGCAGCATTTCAACCACGTGTTCGATGCAGAGATGCCAAGCGTGTCGTAGTATGCGGCATCATTGCGATGTTTGTTCTGATGAAGAAGAAAAAGCTGATCCTCTGGACCAACTTGACTCGATCTATACTGTTCATGCTGATGCTATAACAAAGAGCGTCGTAAACGTGGAATGTGCACCCATACGACGTGCCAACTCCAACGGGAACGTCAGCGTCGAGCCAGCATTGTACCCATTCTCTCTGCAATTGGGACCTGACCCACAAATTGGACTTTCAGCCACTCACCATTTGCGTGCGATCGTTCGACTAATTATATCTCTTTTTCGGTCCAAGACAGTAAGTGACCGCAGGGGCACAATGTGGTGGCGACAGTCTTTTGTGCAGCATATAGCAGCACTGCTAGCACTCGCTGCGGTGACGATAGCAGCGCAACTGCTCGAACAAGACGACGACCCTGTCAGGTTCCGACCGATCACGACGTTCCCACCGGCGGAAGTGCCCTACAAGACGCACGAAGTGTTGCAATCTGCAGAGAAACTACATGAGCTGCTCGGGGTATTGCTGGCTGCATTGATAGTGCTCGTCGCGTCGGGGGCGTCTATCGAAGGCGGAGCTGTGCTGGATGCAGTCTTTATCTTGGTGCTGAAACTGGGCCCGAATGTACGTGGCTCTCGATTGGCAGTCGCGTTGTACCGAAGGATCTGTTTATGACTGTTGGATTGTAAACGGACTCTAGGAAGCAATACCCCTAGCAAGTGTGACCGTTTTCGGCGGAGGTGAGGTCAACAGGTGGGGAAACTGGTGCTATGCAGGTTGCTGACAATGCTGTGTGACTGTCCAAAGCTGTTTGCGACTTCTTGCTGAACTTTCGGAAGAAATCCGTCAGCTCCACTGACTCCCTGATCAACTGGGACTTTATCCTGATGGTGCAGCCCATGCTACTCAGTAAGTAATGGACTTGAGCACAGGCAACGGATGTTTGCGTCGTTGGGTAACTGTGTGACCCTTGTTTTGTGCAGTGGGGACTGTATTTGGGGCGAGCATTATCTCGTGGTTCTCCAACTGGCTGCTCATTATTGCGCTGATCGTGTACTTAGCGTACATTGGCAAGAGCGTGTTCAAACAGACGCGTGTCGTCGGTCATGAAGAGGGCTGGAGCTGTTGCAGCGGCAGTGGATCGGGGTCACTGCTTGGAGCACCGTCGTCTGGTTTTCAGGTACGCTTACAGCAGCAGCTGAAGGGGTTGGTGCGTCATGGTCTCATCGCTGACCAGAAATGCTTTCAATGATAGAACAATGATGGCGGATTTCTGTCACGCGCCGGACTCCCTTGGCGAAAGGCGGGGATCAACTTTGGCCTCTTTGCTGCAACAATACTACTCATGGCGCTCCAGGGTGGAAAGTATTTCCCCAGCCCGCTCGGAATCCCTCCCACGTCCATCTTCTTTCTGCTCGTCTCGCTGTTGCCATTTTTCTTCCTCTCGGTCGTCTCGCACTACCAAATGAAAGGCGTCGTGGCGACGTACCGGCGACAGCAAAACCCACGCTTCATCCTTGCGCCGAATGAAGTCCAGGTCGCCTGCCGCTGTGTTTGCTTGGCTGCCATAGCACGTATGTACTCACGATGTCAATGTGTGCCGTGTTATCCATATGCAGTGGTCAGTGGACACAATCCGGAAACTGCCGCTTCATCTACTGGGCAGTGGAGCGGCAGGAGGAGCGTTTGGTGTCGGAAGTGAGTTGTCGATCTCCCGTCTGCTGCGTGGGGTCAACTTCCCACCAGCCGCAGTGTCGGCCATGGCTGCAACAACGGTCTTGTTTGTCACGGGCAGTACGTAGTCGTCATCGACAATGGATCTTGTGATGGCACACACTGCACTGACGTCTTGGACACTTCTGTGTGTGTGTATGTGCTGCAGTGGCGTCGTTCAGCTTTTTTCTCTGGGGCAAACTGGACCTGCACTTGGCGCAGTTCCTCATGCCGCTGGGCTTCGTCACGACTCTCCTCGGACGTCTGTGCCTCTTGCGCATCGCTCGCCAGTCCAGTTCCCGCACGTTGCTGCTCGTGGCCATCGCCGCGACGATCGTCGTCAGCGTTTTTCCGCTCAGTTTTATCGCGCTCAAGGGCCTTTACGGGTTGTAGAGTGCGGAGATTTAAGCCTCAGAATTAAACGCGCGTCGTGCTATTGTTTATTGTAAAAGTGCGGGTCGGCCCGCTAAAAAGTCGTCATCATTTCTATCTCACCGGTGCGCTTCGAAGGAGAGAGGGGGCGAGGACGACTCAAGCGGACGCGGCCACGATCGACGACGGGGATCGGACGGGCAGCGCAGAGGACCACAGGATGGCGGACACGGACGTCTGGTCGCGCGAGAACGGCGTGGGCCAGAAGAAGCGCCGCGAGACGCTGTCGGGAGGCGATGTCGCACTTAAGAAGATCAAACTGGAGCACCGGACGCCGGTCGAGGCCAACCCGAATACGATTGAAGCTGTGCGCGAGAAGAATAGGGCGATGGACATTGACATGAAAGAGAAGAACCGCCGGATCACGTACTTGACCCAGAAATGCGAGACGCTGTACCGCTCGCGAGAGCTCACGAGCGCGTCATTCCGCTGCATGAGGAGGCAGTGGCTCCAGCTCCAGGACGAGCTCTTGGCTACATTACAAACCGTCGATCCTTCTGCCGTGTGTGAGGAGACGTCGAGAGAGGCCTGGCTGGCAGTGTTAGAAGCGGTGGATGACTTTGGACAGGTCCGTGTTCGTGCAGACGAGCTCACGCTAGATTTGCCCGAGTGGTTTAGTATTGTAGCGAAAGATGCCGAGACAGAGGAACCGGACGCTGATGTCTTATTGCCAATGGAAGACATTGCCCATGACGGCGCGTCCTTGATTAAACCACACGATCGACTGAACATGGAGACCAAAGTGCACGCACAGCTTGAGCACAAGAGTGGAAAGATGAAGGAGTTGTTACAAAAGCTGCTCGCAGTGGCGGGAAGTTGCGCCGAAAACAAGGCAAAATGCATTGAGTATGCTCATATTGTACAAGCGAAACAAGCTGCGGTCGCGGAAACGCTCGATCTCAAGGGCCAGCTACAGGCGGTACGTTCACGCTTGAAATGTGCTACAACGTGAACTGGGAAGGAGGGCTGACTGATGATGCATTGTGTGGTACAGTGCAAAACGCGAATATATGAACTAGAACGTGATGTCGAGAGCAAGGAAAGTGAGCGTCATCAAGCTTGTCGAGAGTACGACCGTCTGAGTGCATACGTTGAGCAACGGGGTGATGTGAAAACAGAAGATGCTGTTGCGGGTGATATAAAAAGCAAAGAGGTTGCAGAGACTGAGCAATCTGGCGCCACAGCTACGTCGGGATCACCGAACGCTGAGACAGTGCAACAGGAAGCTTTTGCGAAAAAAGAGATCGAGCACGCCAAAGTCGTTGCAACCATGAAGGAGAATATGGGGATTTTGACCACGAAGCTGTACCAAGAGCGTCAGAAACTGGAACTAATGCGACAGGAGCTGGAAAAGTTCAAGGCAATGGAATTGGCGGTATGCAATCGCGCATTGTTGTCTTGATATTGTCGGGTGTAATATCTGACAACTGCGTCGATGTGTGCCTGCATGTACGCAGTGGAAAAACGACGAGGCTGCTTTACTTAAAACACATAACGAAACAATCAAGCAGCTTCAAGACGAGAAAGCGCACGTCGACGTAGAGTACAACGAGCTCTTGCAGAAATCTAAGGTAGCCTGTCGTGCTGGCCGAAGGTATGCGTGTTGGCAGATTGCTGACGTGTGCTTGCCAAACTCGTGATCGGTGTTTGTGTCATGCTGCATCATACAGGACTTGGAGCATCACATGACGGAGAAATGGGAAAAGAAAGTAACAAAAATTCAGGAGGAAATGAGTCGAACAAAGTCGCAAATGGATGAGTTAAATCTGAAGAATGTATCTCTTCGAGAGAAGATCTCCAACGCATCGACCTACAGAGATCAGGTACGAGTTTACTTTTGGTCGATAGCACTTTCATGTGTCTCACTAGTCCTGCTTTTGTGTCGGTGTGAAGCTATCGGAAGTAAAGCCAGAATTGGAGTCATGCAAGCGTGAAAACGCTAAGTTGAAAGCACAAATCGAGCGCGAGCGAAGCAGGGCAGATCGAGCGCAAGAGTCGGCAGACAACCGCGAAATCGAGGCGCTGACGCAAAAGGTAAATCTCGAGCTTTGTCTGAGAAGGCTGTGGTTGCCCGTCTCTTTCTATACCAACGCTTGATGCGTGTGATAATGTAGGTGTCTCTATTGACGAAGGAGAAACTGGATTTGCAAGAAACGTGCGACATGCTGAAAAAGGCTGAAGCGTACGCAACACGCAGTATAGAGTCAGCATGATTGTTAACTTGCAGAGGCCTGATCATGCTGCCGTCTTGTAACAGGAAAAGTGCGGACGAAAAGCTGTCAGACGTTCTCAAGCAATTACTGGAGGTGGAGAAGAAGCTCGAAAAAGAGAGGCAAGAGCACTACACATGCAATACGGATCGAGGGTTGATACGTGCTGAGCTGGAGGATTTGAAGACTTCTGGTGAAGCGTCGCGAGAAGAAAACGATGCTTTGCTGTTGGAGATTGACACGATGTCAAAAGAAGTGACTTCGTTGCGCCACGGTCGGAAGAAGTATATTCAGCAGATCGAAGAAAAGCGCAAGGCCAATAAGAAGCTTCACACGTTGCTTGCAAGAGAGGAGCAAGCCAAATCACACTGCTTTGAAGAATTGGCTGCTGTCAGGCTGCAGGTCTCGTCTCTGAGCACCGTGCACAAGCATCAGAAGACTTTCATCGAGTCATCTAAGGTACGCATGACAAGACCTGTGAGCGCCTGATTGTATCGTGCTGTAGACGAGCTGACAATCGGTTGCGCTGGTTTGTATGGTCATGTTGCAGGAGTCCTTGCAAGCGAAGGAGGTGGAGCTCGAAAAGATGAAGGAGTACGTTGAGACGCTCGAAACAGAGCGCGAGGCTACTGATGCTGAGAAGCGCAAGGTGTTGCGAGATGCCGAAGTCGCAAAGAAGGTTTGCGAGGCGGCAGAAAGGTCGCAGCGTGAGCACCAGCTGCTGCAGGAAAGACAGAGGTCATGTGAGCACTGCGCGAAACTCCGCAAGAGGATCGAGGACGTTGAACGGGAGCTGCACAATTTGAAGTCGGCAACATGTACGGGCGAGCTCACGGACCTCGAGCGGTTTGAGCTCCGCGACTTGCAGAAGCTCGTGAACTGTTCCGTCTGCCAGGATCGGCGCAAGGACGTGATTATCTCCAAGTGTTTCCACATGTTCTGCAAGGAGTGCATTGACACGAATCTCAAGGCGCGCAACCGCAAGTGCCCCACGTGCAAAAAGATGTTTGGGCAGGACGACGTTAAGACCGTATGGTTCACGTAATTCGCGCTCGCTCGCTCGCTCGAGTCAAGGAAATAGTAGTAGTAGTAGTAGTAGTAGTAGTAGTAGCACAGCGTGACATTGTCTGCTTCTCGGCTCTTGTTGAACCCGTCTTTGGTCTCCTGCAGCAACTTTGTCTCTGATCGCGCAACTTCCACCGGCTCAGTTACGAATCGTCCGTCACGGGCAACAATGGCCCGCAGCACTCCCCGCGCGTCAAAGCGTCGCGCGTCGTCTGCCCCCCGCAGCGCCGCCGGCAGCCGCACAACGACGAAGCGCCAGTGCCACGCGACACGTCCTCTCCAGCTCTACGCGCCCGACGAGGCCGTCCTCGTGGTCGGCGACGGCGACTTTTCCTTCTCGCGCGGCCTCGTCCAGCACCGCGGCACCGGTCGAGGAGTTGTCGCCACTTCGCTGGACTCGAACCGCTGCGTCCGCGTGAAGTACGCGAACGCGCCCGAGTGCATCGCCGCCGTACGGGATCTGCACGGCCTCGTGCTGCACGACGTCGACGCGACCAAATTGCAGGCGCTGCCCCAATGTGTAGAGAACGGCGCGGGGCCGCAGCCCGTGCCCGACGTCTTCCAGTACATTGTGTTCAACTTTCCCCACAGCGGTCAGCAGCGCGTGCACATCAATCGGTCGCTGCTGCTCAACTTCTTTGAGAGTGCGCGGGACCGCTTGTCGGTGCACGGCG
The DNA here is from genome assembly GCA_947650285.1 of Hyaloperonospora brassicae. Classification (NCBI taxonomy): domain Eukaryota; phylum Oomycota; class Peronosporomycetes; order Peronosporales; family Peronosporaceae; genus Hyaloperonospora; species Hyaloperonospora brassicae. The sequence goes on along the minus strand of CANTFL010000289.1, from coordinate 63,727 downwards.
AAGTCCACGTGACGCTCAAGACGCAGCCGCCGTACTCGAACTGGGGCATTGAAGACCGCGCGCGAGACGCTGGACTCGTGCTGAAAGCGCGGTGGAAGTTTGACATTCGGCTCTTTGCTGGGTACCGCCACCGCACGACGGACCCACATGCCAAGAAGTTTGAACCGGACCTCTGTGTCACGTACGTCTTTGTGGTGAACCGGTCAAAGGTACGATGTGCTGCGTCGATGGGCGGAATTTATGTGGGTGGGTGCAACGTGTACGTGGTGCGGTCTTGTGCTCACTTTCTGTTGGTTTGCTATGCCATATGTGATAGTATCCTTTCCAGACACGTCGAGCGGAGTTGTTGGCAGCCAGTGCGGCTATCACAGCGTCGGAAGCGAGTGAACAACACGACTTGGCGGCTGCTATTGTCGAGATTGCGAAAGCAAAAGCAGCGGCGAGTCAGAACGTGGACAAAGTCAGTGACGTGGTTGTGCGTCGTTCGCAGCCGAAAAGAATTGCAGCAAAGCGACCTGCGCTGGTTGCAGCATGTCTTGAAGAGAAGAAACAGACAAACAGGATTCGATGTAGTGGTTGGGTTGCTCGCGGTGTATTGTGGAAACCTCTGCACAGGCGATCGGGTGGCAGCATCCGGTAGGTTGGAACGGGCCACCGCCTCATCAATACCCTATTGACACCCGATATGAACGCGCACATGTCAGCAAAGCGACTCACTCACGTCCACGGACGATACTCTTGCAACACTGGCATAGACGTGTTGCGTGTCCGGATTCGAGAGTCCGAATTTGGATTCCGGGTGATCGTTCAGCCGTGAGGCGCTACTCTCGATCGCACTCGTTCTTCTTTGGCAAGACATCCGACCCGATCATCCGTGATACGTATACTACGCCATGCGTTCTTTCCAACACGTTTCCACCGTCAAAGCGACCTGCTCATCGCTACCATCTCAATGCCATGCCCAAAGCATAAGTGCTTGACACGGGCAATGCGTCGCGAAAGTCTCGACAGCCGGACGGAGCGAAACTGCAGCACGTGTGCCGACTTGTAGCAGCGAACGAGACTATTGCTGTCGTCAGTGGGTCTCGTCCAAAACATGATAAGCTAGAAGCTTGACCACATCAGGATCGGGATGAACCAGCGACTTTGACTTCGGGAACTCGCTCATCCAGGCGACGCGACTCGCAGCTGAGAGACAAAAAGTTGGGCGGCGTCAAACAGGGACTGTTGCATGACCCGTCATGGTCTGCACGCTCGATTCCATCATGGGCGGCAAGTGAGTAGAACACCAGTGCATAAGATAAAGAAGTATCACGACAATGCCGCAATGTCCTCATCGTGTCTGAGTTCGGCTTACAGACGATCATCGACTCCCTTCTGCTTGGACACGAAAGCATGAAGTTCAGCTTGGAATGCAGGCTTCGCCAAGTCAACACAGCGCTTCCCTTCGTTGTTTTTTGCGCTCGGGTCGGCTCCGTGCTCCAGCAAATACCGCGCAATATCTTCGTGTCCCTCGCTGATAGCCAAGTGCAACGGAGTGTTGCCATCGACATCGCGACCATCAACTTTTGCACCATGCTCAACAAGTTGCGCGATAATTGCTGCAAGCCACACGGCACCACGTGTAAGTACAGCTACGAACAATGCAACAACGATCGTCGACTGTCATCTCTCACCTAGACTGGGTTTGCCACCCAGCGCGCGCATCAGCGGAGTGCTCCCCGTAGTATCCTGCCATACCAGCACACCCCACACCCATCATCACTCCATCATTCACACATTTTCTTCCTCATGTCGGCACTTATCGGAGGATACCAACGCAAGACACACAGCTCATCGTACCGCATGGTTGACGTCCGCCGTATAGTCCAACAGCAGCTCGGCGATTTCTCGTCGTCCTATGTGCCAGCCACCGAAACACATCACCGCCTCCATGAGCTCAGCGACAGCAACACAGCGCCCTCCTTCGTCAGCCATCCACCCACTCACCTCGATGGTAGTGCAGCGGGATCTGTCCGTTCACGTTGCCGAGTTCCGCACTCGCGCCGCTGTGCACCCCATCCATACACAATGCAAGTCAAACACGCGGCAGATGAGAAACGATTCCGCTTATACACGACCCACAAACACACACACACACAGAGCGAAAAAACAAACGAAAGGCCCCACCTGCTCAGTAGCAGTCCGACGATCTCAGCGTGACCAGCCGACGCCGCACTCATGAGCGGCGTCCACCCGGCGTCGTCCTGCACGTCCAGCGACGCTCGAGCACGTGTCAGTAGGAACTCGGCCACGTTCAGACGTCCAGAAGCACAGGCCCAATGCAGCGGCGTGCGCTCGTCCTGGTCCTTCGCATCGAGATGCACGCCCTTGTCCAGCAGCGCTTGTAGCGCCACCACGTCGCCTGTCGTCACGGCAGCGCGGACCGCAGTCTCCTCCATCAGCGACGCCCTCCGTTGAAGTCGATGGGCGAGCGGACTTTGGACCGCGAAGCCCTTGACGGTGACCCCTGGTTTGTGATATCGAGCTTGAACTGTGTTTTGATCCGGATATTGTAGGTTGGCGGTTTGTAGGTTGTCCCAAGGAGTCGATTCTAGCTGAATGGAAATGTGAAAAGGCTGACGAAGTGATAGCTTAGCTTACGGAGGAAATCACGGTCGCCTGATGTGAAGTCGCGATGAACGCTGTCGGCACTACAGCGAAGATGGTCTTGCTTCAACGCTCTATCGATGGATAAATATCTATCCGTACTGGATGTCAGTGCTTCCACGCCACTGTCCCGACTACGGCTATGACATGGAGTGTAAGTGCATTACCACCATGAATGGTTGTGCTTATAACTTAATGGGAGCAACAGAAAGCCTACAAAAGGATCTCAAACTCTCTTGGCAGACACGTCTTGCAACGAATGCCGTGAGATCGTATCCCCATCGATCCCTACGCTCGAGCACTTTTTGTCCGTCAAAAACCTGTCGCCACCATTTCAGCATCTCGATTTCCAATAAGTGCCCAAGTGCGCACTTGCCAACAACCTAGAAACCTCCATCGAGGTTGTAAACCTGCGAATATCCAACGCGCAACAGCTCTGCCGTCCGCAGATAAAAACAACTATCTCCACCGCGCAGGTCCTCTGTAGTTTCGAGACATCGCCAGTCAACGCCCATCCTATCTCTCCACCACAAAATGTAGCCATCCGTCGCAGCCTATCAGCCACACTAATCAACGCCACGACCACAACAGCTCGTGACGGCGACCACCAGTCACTGGCCGCCACTCCTCGTCCTCTCGCCGCCCCCACGACGCCCATGAGTCGCTCTGCAGACGCCACCAGCAGCTACTCGACCCGCTCGGGGCTGTCGAAGACCTGGCGCACCGTTAAGACGCACACGGGCGTGTACACTGGCGGCAAAGTCGAGCTCTTTACGGACGCGAGCAGTGCCGATGGAGCGCCGCGCGCGCTTGTCGCCTGTATGTTGCACGACGACGTGGCGATCGTCGACGCAGTCACTGGCGCGCTCCAGCGCACACTGCAACAGGACGTCGAACCAGAGGACGCAAAGGAGTCGTTCGTGGTCTTTGCCGTGCGGCCCGGCGCGACGCGGCAGCTCGTGACCGCCGGTCGCAATCTGCTGCTCCGCCTGTGGGATCTCGACACGTTCACGTGCGTGCGGACCATCAAAGCCCATGACACGCCCGTGCTGGCCATGGGGTTCGACCCGTCGGGCACACTGCTGGCCACGGGCGGCAGCGACCGCTCGGTCAAAGTCTTTGACGTGGACAAGGGCTTTTGCACGCACAGCTTTCGCGGCCACGCAGGCATTGTGACGCTCGTGCAGTTCCATCCGGACGCCGCGCGGTGTCTGCTCGTGTCGGCGAGCGACGACGCGACCGTGCGTGTCTGGGACTTGTACACGCAAGAGCAGGTGGCGTGCATCCAGGAGCACATGAGTCCCGTCACGAGTGTGGCGTTCTCGGAAGATGGGTACACGATGCTGTCGGCCGGACGGGACAAGGTCGTGAACTTTTGGGACCTGCGCGACCAGAAACTGAGCAAGACAGTGCTCGTGCACGAAGCAGTCGAAGGACTTGTCGTCGTGCCATCGACGTTCAAGTGTGTCACGAACGCAGCTGCCGGGAAAAGCCTGGATGCTGGCACGATCTACTTTTTGATTGCTGGCGAGAAAGGGGCACTGCGGTTGTGGCGGAGTCATGGCACGTCTTGCGAGACACTGTTTACACAGCAGTCACATACCTCATCAGCTGTCGCGTATACGGATATGCTGCTGAGCGCAGCTCGGCGTGAAGTGATGGTCGTGTCGTCCGAGCAGAACTTCCTGGTGTTTAATGAAAAGCTGACGCGACGCACCCAGATCATCGGCTTTAACGACGATATTCTCAATCTCAAGTACATCCCAAAGGCTGATGCGAGCGGCAAACCTTCGGACGTGCTAGCAGTGGCCACAAACAGCGAACAAATTCGCCTCTTGAAACGCAGCACGCTGTCCTGCGAGCTCTTGTCCGGTCACACCGATATTGTCATGGCGTTGGCGGTCTCTCCAGACGGTCGATGGCTTGTGAGTGCGTCCAAGGATCGGACCGCTCGGCTTTGGGACTTACGACCGACTGGCGGCAAGCAAATGGGAAAGACTCTGCCGTGCTGTGTGGCCGTCTGTACAGGCCACACTGAGGCTCTCTGCGCGATCGCGATATCGCAGCGCGCTACCAGTTTCGCCACTGGTGCAGCTTACTATGTAACTGGTAGTTCGGACAAGACGCTCAAGATGTGGAGTCTGCAGTCGCTAGCTGGGCTGTACGCTACGCCTGCGAAGCCCGCACCGGCAACATTGATGGTGTCTTCGCTTGGTACTGTAAAGGCCCACGATAAGGACGTAAACGCACTTGCGGTATCTCCGAATGACCGCTTTATTGCAAGTGCATCGCAGGATAAGCTGATCAAGGTGTGGCACTCGCAGCAAGCAGGCGCCGGACGTCTGTTGACGCTGGCTGGTGTTTGCCGCGGCCATAAGCGCGGCGTTTGGGCTGTCGAGTTCTCTCCGGTCGACCAGTGTCTTGCATCTGCAAGTGGCGATAAGACCGTGAAGGTGTGGTCCGCCAAAGATTTTTCGTGTCTGAAGACGTTTGAGGGCCACACGGCTTCCGTCCTGAACGTACAGTTTGCATGCGCTGGTATGCAGCTGTTGTCTGCGGGTGCTGACGGGCTTGTGAAGCTGTGGACGATCAAGAGCAACGAGTGTGAGGCTACGCTCGACAATCACGAGGACAAGATCTGGGCTCTTGCTGTGTCGAAAGACAGCTCCGAGATGGCCAGCGGTGGCGCGGACTCGACTATCAATTTATGGCGCGATTTTACGGAAGAGGACGAACGCGCACAGCAGGATGATCGTGACGCGAAGTTACTGAAGGAGCAGGAACTTCTGAACTGCCTTCGTGGTAACAAGCCGCTTGATGCGGTGCAGCTTGCGTTTGAGCTCAACCACCCGAATCGCATGCTGCAGATTCTACGCGATCTGCTTGAAGGTCCGCGACACAAAGACCAGGCAGTGCTTCCCAGCGGCAAGCCTATGGATCCGGACAACTTTTCTCCCGAGGACATCTTTGCGCCGGTGGTGCACAGCCTAGAAGATGAACAGCTAGCAACGCTTATGGAGTGGTTGCGTGATTGGAACACAAATGCCCGCAACACGAGTGTCTGCCAAGTGCTGATAAGCACGATTTTGCGTGAATTGCCTCCCAGTCGTCTGAAATCTGTGGATGGTGTCGTCAAGACTGTGGAAGCTCTGATTGCGTACAGCGAGCGTCACTTCCAGCGCATGGACCGTATGCTGCAGAAGTCCTATCTAGTGGACTTCAGTATCGTGACCATGAAGACCTTGCTGCCTGTCGACGAGACTGAGTCGGCTGTTGGAAAGACGGACAGTGATAGCGAAGCGGTGGAAGAAGAAGAAGGGGTGGATATGATGCAGCATCGTCGAAAGCGCCGCAAGGCTGTTGTAGGAAAGACAAAGAAGGAACGCGTGGACGCAAATTGAGCATAGAGCCCTCGTTTTCATGATAGCTGCTTGTCCCATTTGGTTTGGTGTCGATGTCAGTCAGTTGCGACACCGTTTGTGGGTTCGAAGCTCCCGTCTCTCTTTAGGTTAATGCATTGGTCGAGCGAGACCCACCGCTTTGAGGCGGTAGATAGTCCCTGCAATACGATCCAGCGGCCGCTTGACTCTCATGTGTTCATACACGAAGTGCAATCGTCGTACATGAGGAACGATAACTGTTGGATTGAGCTCTGTCAACTGTGAGACAAAGTTGATGCGTGAAGAGAATGAAAAGTGCCAGCGCTCGATTGCCGGCGGTCAGAAAGCAAGTGAGCCAACCCGCCAACTCGTCGTAACACTGCACTGAAGGACGCAGACATCCTTGTACAGTCGATGTATGTTGCAGCTTTCGTTACAGCTTGATCATCAGTTCGCCGAGTATCATCGACTCACTTGTCTCCATATCAACCCATTCACTCCCTTTCGGACACCTCTTTGGTTCGTTCGCTCAGGTCCTCGTGTATCGATGCACTGCTGATCCCAATGTAACCGCTCAATCGCATGTTCACATAATGTAATGCTGGAAGCTTATGTCTGCAGCACCAGTGCTGGAAGCTTATGCATTTCACACCAGCAAACAGTCACAGAAGGGCTCAGTTTTGGCGTGTACAGCTCCATCGCGACCCACGTGTTCATTCAGTATCACATTTCATAGTGTCGCTGTCTTGCTCACGCATCTGCGTCGTCAGCTCTCTGTTGGATGGATCATATATGCGGACACCTCGTGGACCACTTGCTGGAATGCAATCTACATCTAATGACTGTGGACCAAATCGTCACTCTTGTTGGCCAAGTGACGAACAAAACGCGGCGTATCTTGTTCGTTCAAGTGTCATGGCAACGACAAATAAATCTTATCTTGTCACGGCCGTTCGTATACGTGTAAGCAATATGCAGACGCTGTCGAAATATTGCTCATCGGCCGGCATATGTTTGACTTGGGCTGTGCCCGACCACTAATTGTAAATTCGGACGGAGTCAATTGCGAAGATTCAGGAGAAGATTGTACATTCGCTGATTATTAGAATAATTGGTTTGTTACATTGCGGCCGAGACGATTTTAATAATTTCGTGACAACGAATTTTAGCAATACCAAAGGAAGTGATCATAGTTGATTGAAGATGGCTAAACGCAAAATGAATATATTTGGGGCCTTACTCTACAAAGTCCTGTTGCTACACTATCCCTGATATATACTTTCTACCTTGACGTTAGCAAATGACACATCGCACATTACTGATTGTCTAGTCGAGCATTTCTGTTCGTCTAGTCGTACGCTTGTAATTCTGGTAGAGTGTTGCGAAAGGGAAGTCGTGACAAAAACATAGGTGTTCGCTCCAAAACACTGTGTTACGGTTAGGCTATCCATTAGCCTATTAGAATATATACCAAAAACGAAAACCAAAATACTACTTTCAATTGAACTTCGTTAGAAATGTTGCTTAAATAAGTCGGACACTCCGCTTTTTAAACGGACTGCAGTCTTCAGTTGTGAGACGACGGCTTCTGCAAACGACGCGGGTGGGAGGCAAGGGCGTGACGGCAACATCTGCAGCGACGGAGACTGAACCGGTGGAACATGCAGCGGTTAAAGAAGCAGCGGCACCGGACGAGACAGTGTCCGCAGAGGCGGGATTGGCTACGTCGTCGCGTTACAGAGCGAAAGGTAAGCTGGCGGCGGTATGTCCACTTGCGCGAGTCGCGATGACGGCACTTGTAACAGATTGTACCCGATTAACTCGTCTTTGACTCGGACAGGCTCAATCGTCGCACGTGAGGGACACTGAAGCCAGTTGTGGCCAATTCCAAGGCAATAATCGCAGGCGTTGCAAGCGAGCTGCCTCGCTACTAGCTCGAAATCCGACGGATGACGCGTCGTGGATCTCTGGTGCGACCGCTTTCGAGAATTGGTTCTGGATGCGGAAGGGAGGAAAGATACCAAAATATCTTGGGGTCAAAAACGTTATCGCTTCTGTCGATATCCTATCGCCCTTGTTCAACGAATTCACTAACTTCAATGAGTTGTCTTGTGTCGATGTGGCAGCAGATTACGTGTGCACATGGGATCCCCAAGACGCTTGTGTAATAGCCGGTGGATGTCTTAAGGTTCGCACAATCGAAGGTAAGTAGATTCTGTTTTTTAGAAGCACCAGCGCGTATCGCGATATCGTGCGATGGAGCTTTGAAAATAGCTCAGTGGACAGGTTCGCGAGTACCTCTCATTGTTCCTTTACCATCGTTTCGCTAATTCGCTTGTAATTGGATTCAACACCCCTTCGAATTCTATCGTAGGCGTCGAATAGAGTTCCGCTTGGGCTGTTAACCCAGCTTTTATGTATGCGTGATGCGCATTCTCAACTCGTAAGGTGACTGTGTGTCCAAAATGTTGGAGTCGGTCGATGCTGAATGAGACCCATTGGCGTCGAAGAGGGAATTTGAGTTATCGAGGTATGCAATTGTTCTTTCGTCCTGTATGAAACAAATTAGATATCAAATACATAATAATATTAAAATAACTCTATCGGTCAAACATATTATAACTTCGTGTGATAAAGAACTTCCTGCAATAGTTACGAGCTGTTGCCAAAGCTTCATAAACAGACCTTTAGTAGGCGCATGGACAGTAGCATTCCAGTGGTCCATGAAAGCTATCCAACCTCCCTCACCGGCATTTGAAAAATTTCTTCGACAAAGGGTAATAATCTTGTTCGCAATATGGAACCGACAGATAGTGACAAACGCGCGTGGCCATTTTCCAGCAATAGCCTTAACGAGGCCAAAGTCTCAATCGATGACGAGTATATGTGGAGCCTGATGAATAATCATGTCGATCTCATTAATCATACATACGTAGTAGATAAATGCTTTTCCATCCATAAATTCAACTACAGCAGAATAGTATGGTTTGTAAACGTAATTCCGACCACGTGCAGAAGTGGGAGACCGTGAGCATTCGTCTTGAAAGTGCAATCAATGACAACATCCTTTTCATATCGGCAAATGATTTCCACTGAATGTTTTGGTTGCCGAGAGAGATACCAAACGTGATTGTCTTCGTCCACCGCGACCGTAGCATGAATCTCTTGGTTTTTCAGGTGCTTCATCAACGCCTCCGTGTGAGTCTTACCGCTCAGGGCCTTCAAGTTTGCCATAACAATATTCTGTACATCCCTTGCCTTGATCAGGACGTTCATCCCCTTGAAATGGTTAACTATAACCTAGCGAAGGAAATTAAAAAGCAAAATATATATATTAATTGTTTAATAAGAGTAGTAAAGGTACAATTTTGAAGAAAATAATAAGCATCAAAAATTGAAGTAGTTGTTCTAAGAGTATTATATGCACACTACTCACCTGTGGAGTAGCCCTATCTTTATGCATCTGTACAACCTTGGCGTCGACATCTTCCTCTTCTCTCGTTGCACGACGATCCACAGGTAGTGCCGAGAGCATAGTTCTAAAAATACCTCTGATATAGCCATTGTGGCACTCATTTACAGAAAGCGTCAACGAGGCGGTTTCTTCCGGAGCGTGTTTGTCATATACGATCACAAGCTCATACAAGCATCCATCCTTTTTAGTAGAACGAGTGTGCGATGCCGTAGGCCGATCGTGTGATCGCTTGTAGTATTTTCATGTGAACAGCACAGAAAAACGCGCTTGGTGCCAATTCTGTTGCTGCGGTAGATGCTGACGGCAAAGCCTTGGCGTACGGAGTACAGTTTCACGGCCGCTACAGCTTCCTTCTGACTGCCGAAGGACCCGGTCAATAGTAGCTCTTCACGTCTCCATGACAAGGCCTCTTCGTCTTCGTCAAAATCAATATCATGTGCCTAAACGGAATCTGCTGCATCAGTGGAAGGAAATGAGAATCTCATCTCAATGATCGAAATAATGAAAGGTTGATACAGACTAAATCGATGGCCAGGCGGCTTACGGAATAGCGTTGATCCATTTATTAAGACTAACGGGTAGCAGGTATAAGTCTAGTTTACAATATAGGATGATTCGTTTTTCATCCACCAGCTTTGTCTTACTTAGCCCCCACTCTCTCAAAATAAAGTCTCTGATTGATCATAAGGCCAATAAACATAATTTATTAACACTTTCACTACATCCAACCTGGGTACAACCGACTTGCTGAATATTTTTAGTGCTGCTATTGAAATCTGTCATTATGTATTTACATTCTTAACACGTCGATTAGTTGCTGCTCTGGACAATTGACGCTCTCCTTTGCATTAGGACGGCAAGGTCATGCCACCTCGGCATCATCTGTTGGAGTCAACAAGAAGTATTCTATCGATGACTTGGCGCAAACGATATCTAGTGCGAGCAGAACGCAGACCGACCCACGCCATATTGATTCAATGGTGTGGTTGTTCATGCTTTATCAATCCAAAATACACACGCGACGCTAGTTAGCCGTGTTGCACAAAGCCTATCAGCAGCAGCACAGATTACCAACCTGTTTGTACTTTCTCAAGAGGGAAAGTGGCAAGTAAAACCATGTTGAAACACCACAATAAACGACGATGGCAAATAGTACGGCTAGGGTCAGCGTGAACTCAAGCATACCGGTGTCGTATACTGAAGTATCCTTAGCAACATAGATTATATAGCTCAAAAATCGGAGTCATCTATTTATAAAGCATCGCAAGTACCTGATGCATGGCGCCAATATTAAACGCAAGCAACGCCGGGTTGGTCCCGACACTCAAAGTCGAATCGGGACGTTTTAAAACCTCTTTGTGTGGTCTTCTCTTTGCTCAATCATGAGAAGCTTCGACATACGAGTCAAGCGACGGCTTCATATCCGCCTTTATACACATTAATGTAATCATGGTGTACATGGTCGCTCCAAGCACAATGCGATCATCGCCACAACACTCATTCATCAGCAGTCAGTTCTCGTACATCATTAATTCTTACGCACATCTACGTACTTGGACACTACTGAAAGATAAAAACTTGGCAGCATAAATTTGGTACTAGTCAAAAAGCTGCCAAATTACCAGAACGCGACACCAGCGTAGGTCTGTTCTGTTACAAGATATAGTTTCTGAAAGGTTACATTAGTTTAGATGTAACTGCAAGACCTATAACAGGTTTAGGTCGACCTAACCTGATTGGCTAACAAGCTGGCATATGGGACGGACGAAGACGATTGTCATGTAATACCGGCATCTGGTGACAGCGGGAGAGACATTGACATACGGACGTCATACGGGACCAGGGATGACACACGGTGCTGGGCACGCTAAACTTGTGCCAGGTGTTACTTGACTAGGCCAAGCTGCAGTGCTGGTCATCAACTGCATGCAATGGATTTCGCAACGAAGGGTAGTAAACACTCAATATATTTTACTTTTACTTCCTACTTCCACTGCACAGATGCGCCCAAGTCCAACACGTCCGACATGCACAACATCAGCAACACCAGTAAATAGGATTACATCAGCAACGGCACCAAACACAACAAATTTTTTGGTTCAGTCTGATAGTCACCCAGTTATCAGCCACATCTATAAAGCACACTTTGTCTCTCTTTCTCTCGTATCGCTTCGCTTATGGGTCCACTTACTGCAATATCCAGTCCCCCATTATACTTCTGTTGTATACCCAACTTGATTACCATTGCTGACGTAGATCTAGCAATGGGTTTAATCCCAAAATATACATTCGAAAGCCCACGACCAGCGTCAGCTGCAGTCGCAGCCCCAGCGGCACATTCGACGCGGTCTTGGACAGTCTCAAATTACCTCTACCGTCCATCTCCACGCCACCAGTTCTGTAGCCACGTCTTCCTCTCCTTCTCCATCCTGACCGTTGCCTCCATCGGCTATCGGTCCCACTGCGATGCCCGTGGAATGCTTTGGACCGACGTCTGATCATTATTGGTAGATCTATGCAGACGGCGGGAAGGACGACCAAGAAAAGAGAAGAAACTGGAGCAATACCGATGAATGCGCCGTGACACAGTCGACGTTACGGCTTGCACGTGTAGCGATTGCTGAGCGTGTGCAAGGGCAGTGCCCTGAACAGGCTATCAACAAATTGGGACTGCGTTCCGTTAAAAAGGCGGAGTGTTCTACTTATCGTATAAACGTTTCAACTGAGGTTTAATCGACAGTGATATTTCTTAACCTTTTGCAATATAAATCAAATAAGGCGAATACATAGCCTAACCGAAACACAGTTTTTTAGCCAAACATCTATGTTTTTGTACGATTCCCGTTACGAAACACCTAAACAAGTATTTAACGGGGAGAGTCACTGCCTGGCAAGACAGTACTGACAGGGATGTTAATTGACTGGCCGCAAAATATGAGTGACCGTCGCGGTCACTTGACCGATCAATTGACCATAAGTGACCATAATGTTAGAAACTATCGTGTTTAACAGGTTTTAAGGTCAAGTGCTATACCATGGGACGGTGTCACCTGATTGGCTGATTACCACACGACGTGACATGTGGAACCACGATGGGACGAATTGAGACGGTCGTCATGTGACAGGTTGATACATGGGACAGGAGGATACGGACGCAAATCAAATATTTCCTTAAGAATATTACCAATTACATTTTTAAAACATATTATGGTCAACGAAATATTTTGGACGCTATAGGCCTGGCTAGTGCATATTCGACAGCTACGTTGAGACCTGCAGACGTTTGGACAATGGTTCCGACAATATATGCAAGGCTTGATTTAAGTATAACCCATTTATGATGTGTTGTGCCTATGCGTCTTCATTCTATAGGATATACGAAATATAACGACGTTGCTATCGGATTGGTGGTCAAGACGAACGCTGCAGACATAACAAAGTATACTTGATTTGCAAACTGCAACAGTAAGTACTCAAAGGTGGTTTGTATGCGGCGAGAAGAATTGCGATGTCCTAAATGAGTCGATTGTGATTCTATTATCTTGTTTAGGTGCGCGTGGGTATCCAGTGGTTGTGCACATGAACGTCCCATGAGCCGGTTAACCTAGAAGAATTGGCATTAAGTTCAGGAGAGAGCAAGTGTAGTTGGGGTATACAGAAATGATAAGTAGCGAGTTCATATTGTTGGACGCTAAGTGAACGATTTGTGTACTGTTGTATAAATGATACATTTCAAAGTTCAACTTATGATGCATCGCTACAAGCTGTTTCGTACCTATAGTGGCTGATGTATAACTACACAGCTTTTTTACTAATTTAATTCGATTTACTACCTCCTTTTACCTATGTTCTTGTTTCTCACCCTTCTTTTATGGTAGAAAACATGTTACAAGCATTATAGATTTTTTCTTCTACCATTCTTAAATGTCATCGTTTGCCATGCTTCTACCTCGATCTATAAAAATACGAATTTATATTTTGCCAGGTTCTATAGCAAGATGGCCAAAAATCATTCGAATAATATGCATCTTCAGTGGCAAAAAAACGGCAACGGCAACTTCTGCATTATAGCATGGCAACAATGATCGTAAATAAAGTTTATTAACGAAAATTATTTGAAGCATTGATCTCTGGTAAAAAGGCATACTTTGTTTATACTTATACATGCGACATCCTAGCTATTGCTGTGTGTCATCTTCATGTCTCTTGCTGCTTTCATCATCACAATCGATACCCTCTTCTAAAGAGGCAATATCAGCATGCAAGCTTAAATCTGCGACCAAGTCGGCTACGATAGAAGCAGCAGTCTGAGTACCGAAGTCGACATCGCCGTCGTCTTTCAATATCTCTTCATATCTCGTAATTGATATGGCTGACTATTCATAGTCTAATACCCCGTCAAATTCCACGAGATCTCGAGCTTCGACCACGGTCTAATTTCTATCGCTACCACAGGATCTGATATGAACCTCTGCAGATGATACGACGACTCTGCTCTTCTTCGTTTGCGGTTGTATATAGCAGAGTTTAGCCCTACTGGATCTTTGAATGCACTTTTATGCTTTGCGTGTTCATGTAAACACAGCCCAATTTAATTGGTCTCGATCCAACCAAGCGATTTCTTCTCTTAAAAGGTGTGAAGCCCAAGTTGCTACAACATCTTTCAGCAGAGTCGGCTGACGATGGTATGGATAAATTACAAAAAATTTCCGACCGCACTTGAATAAAATATTGAATGTATTGACTAATAGTGTGAGCCTAGTGATATAAAGCTCTTTATAAGGAGTCAAATTGCACAAAGGCAAAATTATATCCAATCAGAGAGCAGATGGACAAGTACAGCTCTTTCAGCTACCTCTCCGACGTATCAGGTCGGAGAGAACAGTGCTGTTTTGGTTATCACTATACAAACACCAAGTTATTCGCATTTTTTAAAAATAATACACAAGCTCTGACATCTCCGACAAAGGGTAACTCAATCGCATATTTTACAAACAACATTCAAGCTTTAACATCTCCACCGAGGATGAGTCTAACCGACCTAGCACCTGTCAACACAAACCGTGCCCGTGAGAACGCAGCGCGCTCATTTATAAAGTTCCTCGAGCAGGAGGAGCTCACTTGGGAGTACTTGCAACAGTGCATGCAGCGCGAGAGGGCACCTCTCGCACTAGAAGCTGTGATGGACAAGTTTGGCATGTATCTCGCGTTCGAGGAAAGCCGAAAGGGACAGCTCTTAGCTCGACACTCGGTCATGCAGTAATAACGACAAGCCAAGAATTGCTGCTGGAGCAGTTCCCACAGCATCGAGCAGTGGTTGAAAATAATTTGTTCAAGAAGGACAGACACTCGAACGCCATTGCATGAAGCGTGAGTCAGGGTCGTTTGTAAACAAGGCCCCAGCATGCACAAAGTCTGCTCTCAAGAAAATGATGGAATACTTGTATTCAACTGCGGTTACTAGTGCTGACTACCAAAATGCGGCGATGTTGTGTTTGCTTTGGAACCTCTTTATGCGTGCATCGGAACTTACAATGCTGCGGAAGGCAAAAATGTCTATCGGCTCGGGCGACATATTCTTCGTCCGATTTATCCGAATAAAAACTTCTGAAGAGCAAGGTCTTTCACTTGTCCCTGACGAAGACTTAACCACATGTCCTCTGCTTGCCATAGCTCTCGCCTCGTGACCCACTCATCGCCAACTATATCCGTGCTGAGTCAACTTCCTGAGCAGATGGCTATCTCACAGTCCATATTACCTCCAACAACTCCGCTCATCGATTTTTTCGATCATCCAGAGGATGTGGTGTCTTCACAGGATATATTATCCACCGCTGCTAAGAAGGAGAACATCACAGATAACGCTCCTGGCGTACACAGCTACGTCAACCGTGTTCTTGATCGGGTCACTGTGAAAGCTGGCGTATCCGAGCGCTTGACATCTCACACTTTTCGGCGCGGAGGGGCGCAGCATGCAAATGGGGCTATATTGTGTGTACAGTAGATCTTCTACCGAGGCCCTGGAATATGAAAGCGACAAACAAGGCCTTCGCGTACGTTTTTAATACGGCTTCCGAAGGCCATAAGGTTGCCCCGGTCTTGAGTGGGCGACACCTCGATACCGACGTATCTCTCCTATCACTTGATGTCTTCGACTCCAATACGCAGACAAAAATACAAACTGTTGCGACAGCGCTCTTCAATGCATCTCAAGGGCTCAAGACTACACAATACAACGTGAGCGAAAGAGTGATTGAAACGCTTATCACTTACCTGTTGATTCATTATCCATCGTTGAAGCAGCTAAAGAAAGACGGACTTGTAGTCACACGTTTGGAAGCGTGTGTAATCCAGCAAGGTTACTCCGTCAGCGACCTTATAATTTGGTCTTCACATCTAACCTGCTACACGAAGACAAATGTACCACCGAATCCCATCAAGGCTTCAGACAGCACGATTGACATCACAAAGCATCCAATATATCTTCGTCAAGCTTCATTGATTAAACAGTTAATCAAGGTCAACCAAAAGCTCGAATCTCGCGTCTCGATGATTCAAGCTGAGGTCTATAACAAAGCACAACCAAAATCTTCACATGAAAGAAGTGAGGGTCAAGACAAAGAACCACCAACCAAACGTCGTTGAACGAGCTCGTCAACAAACCTGAAGGACGTCTGGTTTTGTTGGCATACCCAAGAAATCCGCCTCTGGGATTCGTTTGATAGCTCGAGCAAGCACACGAAATCCACCGCCAAACTTGTCGTTGCATTCATATAACTGTTTCTTGCTGATAGCTTCGTGCTTGATGAGAAGTCTCCGCAGTATCGAGACGATGTGTTGGAATTTGGCGATGTCGCTGAAATGCAGTTACCTTCGTTTCTTGGCGAGCACAACATCAAGACCCGCGGAGCACAAAACGTCCTCAAGTCCATGCGCAAGCTACACAAAGCTGGTCATCTAAGCAAACACATTCAACGATACAGACAACTTCAAGCCTCCGGGCGCATTGTAGATCCAGCACCTGCGCATACTACAAACATCATCGAATAGATTGTCAACCCGCAGTACCCATAGATGATGGTCTTCACGCCATTGTTTACATGCTGAGTGATTCCGCACTAAAGATTGATAAATACAACAAGATATGTAGTACATATTAACAAGATCGGCGAGACACTTTAGCTCGTCCTTACTCTCATGATACAGCGTATATACATCATAGTACAACAATCCATTTTACCCTTAATCGTCGAGGCCAGATCGCTCAAAATGTTCTTGGACATGACAATATCGAATCACGATGTACACCATTTACGCACGGGGAACATTGTAGGAAAGCGAGGGACTTGTTATCTTGGTGGAGTGGAGATTCGGCGCGATGTGTCGATTAGCGTCATTCGTTTAGATAGGAAGGCAGAGCGGCTGCGTGGCAAAATGGGTGGTGTGGATGGCTTTGGGAAAGTGTCAGGTAGAAGAGAAGACATAAAATGTGAATACAGAATCCAATTGTCCATCCACTGAATAAGCATATCACCCTACAGGTTATGAGTTCAACGGCTAAAGCTTCTGAAGCGTCTGCGAAGACACCAGGCGGTGTCGCACGAGCTGCGACAGGGCGCGGCACGCCAGCGCGCGGACCGTCCCCGGTCCCCGCGTCCGCAATCGTTGATGACCCGCCCGTTCGCGAAAAAAGCGAGGCGACTGACGACATAATTCTCGCGGCTCTGGCCGCCATTACCGATCGCCTGTCGAAGCTGGAGTCTTCGCAGCGCGTTCGTGACGAAGACGAGCGGATGCTGGGCGCGGTTGAGAGCGGGATGTTTGCTTCAGCGTTTGGGGCGAACATTCGCGGACGACCTATGACGATCGACGCGCTCGGCTCACCAGAGCAGAAGCCAGCGGTCCCACGGACGCGCGCACGCACGATCGACGCCAGCGAGTCGATGTTTGCATCGTTGGCACCGACGCGTGGGCAAGTGCCGCCCCAGCATCGCGGGCCAAATCACGCAGTGGCTCCCGCGACCGCGCCACGTCAGGATGACGCGGCGCCTGCAACGTACGCTGCAGCAGGGCGTGATCACTATGGGATGCCAAGCGCGAGCCAGCGCAAGCTGCCAGTTCGGAAGTTCGACGGGACCGAGCTGTACAAGGGTCTCGGCAGCGGCTTCTACGACTGGGGACGTACCTTCCTGCGTGCAGTGAACCACGCAGAGGCGTCGTGCGGTTTCGCGTGGACGGAAGACGTCAAAGTCGATCTCCTCGGCCACTTCCTGGTCGGTACCGCGGAAAGGTACTACCACAAGCAGGTGGACGCCTGGTGGGTTCAGCAGCCAACGCTCGAGCATGTGATGACCCAGCTCCACGCGACCTTCAAGACGACGATAACAGCAAGTCAGGCCATGAAACTGTTCATGCAGAAGAAGGACGTGAAGCGTACCTGGGCCGAGCATTTCCTGTACATGGTCGCGGTCAGCGACGCTCGCGGTGGGGCAGACTCGCTTGTGCTCGACAACATCGTTCACCATGCGTCTCCGGATTTAATGAACGTCATGCGTGCGAAGTACGACTCTACGAGAATCGACTACTTGCGGCACGCAGAGGAACTCGCGCACTTTGCTCAATCGATTGAGCTCGGCAGTGGCGCGGTCGGCCGTGAGGTGGTAGCAGCACATGTCGAGGCGACACCCAAGGGATCTCGCGTGTGTTATCGGTGCGGCAGACCGGGGCACATTGCGTCCGACTGCAGCGCGCGAGTACTGCATGACGACGAGGCGCCTGCGCAAAGAGGCGGTAGCATGATCCTCGCGTTGACCGAGAAGTCACCAGGAGCGGTCTCGAGACGGCGCCACAAGAAGAAGAAGAGCTCGCGCGGCAAGGACGTCGCTGCGGGCGACGCGAGAAGCAAAGCTCAAGCCACGGACAGCACACGCGGCTTTGTGCTTGCGACAAGCAGCGGAGCTGAAGCCACGGATGGCTCGCTAGGCCTGGTGCTTGCAACTAATGACACGAACAAGATAGGCCGAGGCGACTGGATCCTCGACAGCGGCGCGAGCTGACATTTGGTGAATGATGAGAAGCTTCTGCTTGACGCATCCGCTTGCAGTCATGAGATCGCCATGGCGGATGGGGAGTCGTTGCGACTGACGCGTGTTGGCAGCGTGCGCCTCGAGGTCCTCGCGCGCGGCGTAGCAACTATCGTGACGCTCACGGACGTTTATCTGGCACCGCGACTGGCGAAGAACATTGTGTCTTACGGGAAGCTCGAGAGCAAAGGATACGCACTCGCATACGACGGCGACAATCGGGCACTAGCTCGACGCATTGACGGCGTGGTCGCGTTCGACGTCGCGACCGACAGCAACGTTCTGTATGTACAGACGCCCGTGAAGTGCGGGGGGCACGGCGCTGGTGACGCGATCATGGCCGCACTCGAGGCAAATTCGGTAGACGCAAGCGCAGACGACGCGCACGAGGCATCGCTGCTGCATTGGCACCAGCGCCTCGGGCACCTCGCGTTCGACACGATAGTGCGCATGGCGCGCGATCCAGCCTCGGGCATCAAGCTCAGCAGCAACAAGCGCATGGCGTGCGTGTCGTGCCTCGAAGGGAAGCAGACGCGCAATGCGCAGGCACAGGTGGACAGCGGCGCCAACTCGCCTATCGATCGCATCGGTGGCGTCATCTGCTCGGACCTGAAGGGCCCGATGACGCCGCAGGATCGACTGCAGAACCGGTACCTGGTCAATTTCATTGACCACAAGTCAAACTACTGCCGCGTGTTCCTCGCGCGTACTAAGGACGCGGCGGCGAAGAAGTTTGAGGCGTTTCTCATACACTTCGAGCGGCTCTTCGGGTTCAAAATCCACGTCCTGAGGACAGATGGCGGGGGCGAGTACGCCAATATCGACCTATTCTGCCAGCGCACGGGTGTCGCGCGACAAGTTTCGGAGGCGCGCAACCAAGCGTCGAACGGGAAGGCGGAGAGGATGCACCGGACGGTGTTGAATCTCGCGCGCAGCATGATGTTCGCATGCGCGCTGCCGTTGCAATACTGGGGCGACGCCGTCCAATACGCCGTGTACATCCTGAACCGGAGCCCGACGCGCGCTAACGTGAAGCGATCGTCTCCGCTCGAGATGCTGACGGGCAAGGTGCCCGATATACGCGACACCGTCGTCTTCGGCTCACCGTGCAGCGTCTACCGCGACCCGCGCAAGAACTCGCTGCTGAAGCGATCGCAGCGCGGAATTATCGTCGGTGCGAGCGAAGAAACGAAGGGGTACAAGGTGCTACTGCCGCGCGAGAACAAGGTGGTCGTTACGCAGCACGTCAAGGACATCGAAACGTTGTCGGAGGCGCAGAACGCGCAGCTTCAGCGTGCGATGAACGCTTGCGACCGAGCTGGCGACGCGGACGAGGCCGATACGCCAGCGGCACCCGTCACGAATGGTGGCAGTGCAGGAGGCGGCGATACGGCTCGTAAGAAGAGTCGAAGAACGTGGACGCGATCGGCGCACGGAACACGCGGCGCGTCGAAGCGCGCTGAAGCGGCAGCTCGACAGGAGGAGACAGTTGCGAGCGGAGAGGTGGTGAGCGCGGCTTTCGAGCGCGACCCGACCAGTTACGGGGAAGCGATGCGCGGAGGAAGGCGTGACGGCTGGGTGAAGGCCATGGTAGAAGAAATCGCGGCGCTTCAGAGCAACGACGTGTGGACGATCGTCAAGCGACCGCCAGGGACGCACGCGCTGCACACGATGTGGGTCTACAAGACGAAGACTGTTGCGCAGGGCGACCTCGAGCGACTGAAGGCGCGTCTGGTCGCGTGCGGCAACGAGCAGGTGCTCGGCGTCGATTATACGCTCACCTTTGCCGCAGCGATGGATCTCTCGACGGTCAAGGTGATCCTGGCACTCGCGGCCACGTGGGGGGTGCCTGCCAAGCACGGCGACATCCCAAACGCATACGTGAAGGCGAAGAAGGAGACGAACCTGCGCATCTTCCTCCAGATGCCACGCGGGATGCAGGTCTCGGAGGAGACGATGCGTGCGCACGGGGCCACGAATACGAGCGAGCTCGTGCTTGAGCTCCGCAAGAGCCTATACGGCCTCAAGCAGGCAGGCAGACTGTGGAGCCAGCTGTTGCACACCAAGCTGGTCGATGCCGGTTTCGTGCGCTGTGAGAGCGACATGTGTTTCTACTGGAAGCGTGATGTTGCGGACCTCGTTGTCGTCGGCGTGTATGTCGACGACCTCCTTGCGACAGGAACGAGCGCTGCGGCAGTGGACAGGTTCTTCGACAGCCTCGCGTCGCTTTCGATAAAGGACTTAGGACAAGTTAACAAGTTTCTGGGCATGCGCGTGCAGCTCGACGGCGAGGGCGGGTACAAACTCGACCAGGAAGAGGCGATTGGCAACCTCGTGAGCGACAACGGACTCGCCAATGCCAACCCGACACGAGCGCCAATCGGCGACGACTGCTACGAGGTCGAAGCGGGGGACGCGGAGCTCTTGGGGACCAAGAACGCAAAGACAGGAGCGACGGTGCGGGACTTTCAGTCGCTGGTCGGCTCTCTGCTGTGGGTTGCGCGATGCACGCGCCCGGACATCGCCTTCGCGGTTCACAAGGCGACGCGTCAGACACACGCGCCTCGTGTGTATGACTGGAAGCTGGCGAAACGCGTCGCGCGTTACCTCAAGGGTACGGCGGGACTCAAGATCTCCATGAAGCCCGAGCGTAACGGCAACGCGACGATGCGGCTCGAGGCGTTCAGTGACGCCGACTTCGCTGCCGATAAATCGGACAGGAAGTCGATGACTGGCGGCGTGGTGCGCCTGAACGGCATGGCCGTGAGCTGGAGCGCACGGAAGCAGGGAGGCGTCGCGCAGTCGACAATGGAGGCCGAGTTCGTCGCGGCAAGCGAGGTCGCGCGCGAGGTGCTCGGATTGCGCGAGATGTTGCGCGAAATTGGACTCGAGCCGGCACTCCCGATGCAGCTGCACGTTGACAACCAAGCGGCGATCAGCCAGATAGCCGGCGAGGCGTCGTCACTAAAGGCAAAGCACGTGGACGTGCGGCTCAAATTTCTCTGTGATTTCGCACGTCGCGGTGTCGTCGTGGCGAGCTACGTTCGATCGGAGCAGATGCTGGCGGACCTCATGACGAAGGCGCTGGATGCGATGAAGCTGGGAACATTGCGTCAGCTCATGTGCATCGGCTAAGGAAAGATCAAGGACGATTATGGGTGTTCAAGGAGCTCAATGAAAGAAGGAAGAGACGAAAACGAAAACGCACTCGAGGAGGAGTGTAGGAAAGCGAGGGACTTGTTATCTTGGTGGAGTGGAGATTCGGCGCGATGTGTCGATTAGCGTCATTCGTTTAGATAGGAAGGCAGAGCGGCTGCGTGGCAAAATGGGTGGTGTGGATGGCTTTGGGAAAGTGTCAGGTAGAAGAGAAGACATAAAATGTGAATACAGAATCCAATTGTTCATCCACTAAATAAGCATATCACCCTACAAACATGTCATCCGGGTAGCACACGGGCGGCATGTAGTCCACCATGTCGCTACTGACCTGTCATTGAATACAACATAACGATCAATGCGCAGTCAATAACGCGCGTATAAATACACATGGACACAGTGCTTACGGGCGGCATGTAGTCCACCATGTAGCTGCTTACCTGTCATTGAATACAACATAACGACCAATGCGCAGTCATAACGCGCGTATATAAACACATCGACACGGTTGCACGTACGGAGCAAATGCGTTGTGCACCATTTACGCACGGAGAACAGGACATCCGGTAGCACACGGGCGGCATGTAGTCCACCATGTAGCTGCTTACCTGTCATTGAATACAACATAACGATCAATGCGCACTTAATAACGCGCGTATAAGTACACATGGACACAGGTGCTCGTGCATATACAGTGGAGCCCCATCATGTACAACTCGTCCACAGTCCACGTGTCGTGGTAAATTGACACGTCGGCACAACTCACGATGTAGTGAAGCAGATCAGCACGTAGTATTTAACTTTCGAACACGCACACAAGGAAAATCAATTTGCCTCAATCACTCATATTTCAAGCCCCTAGTCCACTTATCATTACTAGCACAAAAATGCACACAAAATTGCACACTATTACACAATTCCGTACTGGCTTTGTCCCGGTCGGAGCGTTTCGGAGGACGGAGATTTCATGGTATGGACAAGAGCTTAATAGCAATCTACGTCAGAAAAATTGGACTAAGTTATACCAAGCAATAAATAAACAAGCTTTCATTTTCTGTATCAGCTCGAAATGTTTAATGGAGGTGAATCTTGACAGCAAAAGCAATTGATCTGCTGCAACAAATTCACATCTGGAGAATAGACAATGACATGACGCCAGATGTTAGGAAAGGAAAATTCTTCATTTCGACTTTAAAACAATTTAAATGAATAATGACCTTGGCGTACAATGCCTTATTTCCGTTTATTACCTTTTTTCAGAAAATCCTTTGCACACGTATACCGGTTCGACGAAAAGCTCTGACCCATGTGTCTGGGATCCAACAAGTCTGTAAGAAAACTTTGTCGCTATGTATCATTTTGAGACGACCATCGGTCCTGGCTAGTGGTTTCTTTCCTTTTATCTTTCGGTGACTTATAAGAGTGTATTGTTCCTCTGTCTCTAAGATTCCTTCCTCACATGCTATAAGATCATGAACAGTTCAAGCGAGAATGCTCAATATAACAGATACAACATCTTCCAACGTGGATACTTCGCTAAAAACAATCGATGATCTTTTTGATTTTTCTAGGACTCGATGGACAAATGGCAAGCCATTCTATATCTCGACAGACTTTGAGAGTTAAAGAATGGTCTTGTCCCATGGGTAAGCCTCCCTTTCCCGTACTTTTTCACTAGCGATAAGCACAAATTTATGGAAGACTGGCCTTGCATATGAGACAGCAATAATTATCCGAAAGTGTGAACCCCATCTACTATTGCCTGGAATCTATAAGCTTTTTCTGCATTGAACTTTGCATGCTGTCATGCGCTATTAAAAATTGTCTCCGGGTGATGGTGACTAAAAAAATACTCAGTCACTTTTCGACAATTTTCGGCTACTGAGAAAAAGAATTCATACCGTAAAACGTCCTTGATTACCAGATGCAAGGTGTGCACCAGACAAGGTAGTGTTCTCAAGCTTGATAATACTTTATGAGAGTTCTTTGTGCCTTCTTCATTGCGGAGGCGGTATCTGTTACGACAGCTGATATCCCACGGCTCGTAAAATCAGTGTAGTCGACCATCCCGCCCACGGCAATAATGTCTTCCTTTATCATAGCCGCCATAAATTCTTCAGTATGAAAAATTATCGCCTGTCTCCACAGCCTTAGAGAATATCGGCGTTGTAGTGGCAATCATTATACTGATACAGAATCCTTTGTAATGTTCGTTTAGCCAACGCAAGTTGCAAAAATGATTCTGAATGGCTGTTTTCAGGTAATGCTCCACAATCTGCTTGATCGTTGCCCACTCATCATCTAATGGGGGTTAAAGATCACATTTCGAGATGGCGTCTCATACGCCGAGCACATAGCATTGTAAAATCCCTTCCATTCTTCAGAACAAAATGTCGACAACGGCAAATCGCTGGTGTAAACTGCTAAAGCACAAAGACAATTTAGCTTTTTCTTGTCAACCGAAGATATTAAATGTGCTCTGAATTCAAGTACGATTAGTCCCCGCTGTCCATGCGGCCTTTGTAAAATTTCAAGAGGGTTTCTCATTTCTTTGTCAATAGCTGGATCAAGGTCATCATCGCGCGGTCTTCTAGATAAGAATGAATTGTCTACTAACAACAATTCGCGAATAAAAAAGTGCTGGTGTTGGATTCACCGACAAATAATTTTGAAGTAGCTGTATCGTTGGGTAAGATTTCAGTAGCAGGAAGACGTGATAGAGCCTCTCTCTTCACCTTAGAAGAAATCTAATCGAAGGCTCTGGCGAGGTGCACAAACATGCGATTGGTTTCATACCCCTGTAAACAATCCTGAAGAAGGTGCAAATGCCATTTCAAGACCCAATTGAATCAGGTATGAAGTGTGTTCTCAACCATCCTCTGGATCGATTCATCAGTAGTTTAGATGTGCGATCCCTTATAGGATAGTAGCTGTAAATAAAAGAAGACGGAGAATACCCACCTGAGTAATCAGGAAAATGATGGAGATCTCGACGAAAATAGACGAAAGTTCCTTCTGATGAGAAGCATAAATATGATTTTGGGGGATCAGAAATTAAAATGATTTTTATCGTTTCATTTGTATATCGGTCGCATTGGTCGCATTCAATTTTGATGCTTCGTTTGTTCAATGGTCGCTTTCGGTCACTTACGATTAGTGACCGGATTATTTGACATCGTTCGGTCACTCATATCCCTGAGTACTAGTGAACGTCAACACCAGGCCTGAAGTTATGACTATCGAATTAATGACCTTTTTATTTGTGATTGGCATACCAATTGTCTAATCCACAGACACTCTACCAAAAGATGCGTTTCTTTGTCACCTCCCTCCACTCGCCTCGGCAGGACATAGCGCTTTTATGCACAACATATTCAAATAATGCTGGACCTGTACTGCAGGAATCGGCTTGGTCACTAGGTCGGCCTTTATGTCCTATGAGCAAAGTCTATAAAATATCGAGGATGGAGAAGATCACTTTTAATCTTTCAGCTGTCACAATCGTCCTGGTCATAAAAAACATAGTCTGAGAATGACAAACGACTTCAAGCATGTGTGGCCTGTTGATTGAGTGATAGATTGATGGGGTTGGCAGAAGCCGTGACAGTCAACAGTTTGAATTTTTGTGCAAAGCGTTCCTCCTTGTGCTACACGCACGTCAATTGCATGCAAAGGATAACAAACGATATCGCTTTGTTTTTTACTACGCATACTACACTGTTCATGACTTCTCGAAAATTAACCTGCTACGTTGCAAAGAGTGCTGCTAGCTGTTACAAGCGCAAAAACTGTTCGCTCATGAGCCCAAAACCTTGGCAGATATTTCAAGTACGACATAACAAGGTATCAAAATGAGTGGAACAGGAAATTGTGGTGGACACACATTGATTAGTAATGCTCCATGTATTGAACCTGAAGCAAATATGAATCGAGTAATGATTGGAAGCAACAAGCCACCTCGCTTTGAGGAATTATTCGAGCTAAACCGAGCCATCCCAAATCGATACCTTGGTGAGCTTCAAAGCTGGGGTGTCGTTGTTGGTGCGATAATTTAACGCGTCTTAGAACTAAATTTGCAAAGCGTTCTGACGAGAGAGATCGGCTTGCACAAGGTAAAATCCAACGAGAATTACGCGGATTTCAAAATGAAGATGCAACGAAGGTATGATCAATGGCAACGGCAGCTGAAAT
The DNA here is from genome assembly GCA_947650285.1 of Hyaloperonospora brassicae. Taxonomy (NCBI): domain Eukaryota; phylum Oomycota; class Peronosporomycetes; order Peronosporales; family Peronosporaceae; genus Hyaloperonospora; species Hyaloperonospora brassicae. The sequence goes on along the minus strand of CANTFL010000289.1, from coordinate 37,793 downwards.
ATACGCGTCACTTGTGGCTGATATGACTTAGCGCGACTTCTTTCTCGAAGTATTATCAAGACGTAAGTTAAATCAGCATTCTCATAATCGTGGTGAGTCGATGGTGGAAGACTTGAATATAATGACAAGCTTACTACAATTATATTGAGTAATGGGCGGAGATCCCATTCCAAATAATGATGAAAAATACCACGAATGGTGCTAATGGGTGTCGCCGTTACACATTGTCAACTTCTCGAGCAATTTGACCTGCTAACTAAAGACGGAACCTTACCAACACTTCAACAAGTCACAAATGCGTTGCGATCACGTGAAAGGAGAGCGAAAAGATGGTCAAAGAAGCTAGCACAAAAGCAAATATTGGTCAAGAAGATGTGGTCATAATGTTAGCCATATCTCAAATTATCGAAAATGTAATGGACAAAAAAGCAAGGTCAAATGCTTTCACGTGGCAATAAGGGTCATGTTGAGGTAACTGCTGGCATTACAAGAAGACATTAAACAAGGTTTAATATATCAAACGAACAGTCGAAAGCGTGGAAGATAAAAAAAGACGAAGGGGCTTGCTATCAGGGATCAATAAAATTACGTTGGACAGAATGCGCGGTGAGTTCGACCAAAGTACTAATGAAATTGATGAAAAACAGACGGACGTTAGTGGTGGTCATGGTCGTATTACGGACGCATGCAAAAGATCCTATAAATTGGATGCAGAATTATTGATGGACGACACATTTCTTTTTCTAGCGCATAATGTTTACAAACATTAAAAAGTCAAAAGCACGACTCTGAAAAAGCGACCATTCGAATGGACCCGATTGCTTCGGACGACAGTGAGACTGCCACCGTATCAGCGTCATTGGTTTTCTTTTAACCAGGTGTACCCGCCATTTGCCAAGCCTGGATGAACGAGGATGTAACCAACACGCGAAAGGCTGCCAGCAAAATGTGGGTCATTTGCAAGTAAAATGCGGGTCATCTGTTAGCTGTAAAAGAATGCTATTGCAAACGAAATGACGATCGTGGTGAAGTTCACCAGCCAGTCGGTTGAGCTTCGCAGATGTCATGACCTGCAGAATGACAGAGTACGATTCCAGACGAGACACACACGGACCAGAAGAGTTCTCGTCCAAGTCGAACCAGCCGATTTCTTGGTGCAGCATCGCACTGAGCGTGGCCAATCGCACATGCGTAGCAAGCTCCTGTGACACCACTCCGAATCCGTAATGCTGCAAAGTCACTAATAAGCAAACATGCCTCCCAGACTGACGAAGCCAAGCGCCCACCATCGCACCTCGTCCATCATCTGGTCCTTGGTGTAGTTAACATTGAGAAAGAGCACGGTGACGTTCACCAATAGAACGCCCCGCACTGGGAGCACCGCCGCGGTCACAATAGCGCCGAGAGAACCGGCAAGCAGGAACTTCCATTCTGGCGCGTTTGTACCGGTGAGAAGTCAAGTGGTATCATGTGTAGACTTGTTAAATTACTCGCGTAGGTCTAAATAGTCACAGAATTATTATGATGTAGCTGGATGATGTTTGAGATAATGCACTGTGACTAAGATCTACTCGTCTAATGTCCTGAAAGGAAGGCATGGATTACACACACCAATCAGGTTTGAAATATGCCAGTTGGACAGACGGAAAATTAAGTGTGCGCGGTGAAGCAGCACACACATTAATAGAAGAGATACCAAGTGATTGTCCTACAAATAACGAAAAACTAGCAGCTGAAACTGTCAGAGATATTTGGAAAACGAGATTGTCCAGTAATGAAGAGTTGGAAGTGGATGAAGTTTGTTCATTAAACAGCTCGCAGGCGGCGGTTCTGGGAGCAGCAGTCACTGGACTCATAAGTTCAGCATCTAAAACTGATAATGAGCCAGCTCAAACTTGAGCACGAACACGATAAGCGTCGTCTCGGCGATAGCTACCTCAAAGAAATTCTCTTCTGGTACCATTAAGGCGGTCGACGGCGTAAAAAACGCGAGAATGTCAGACCGAGTGGACCTTAGCTGATGAAACACACGCCCTATGGTATGATAGTATCCCACAATAGAAGATATTTTGAAGCCACCACAAAGTAATGCATTAATGACTGCCAAGCAAGAATACTTTGATGCTCGGATGCGAATCGGTACATTGTCCCTTCTCAATGTCCCTGAAGGTGTACCGGGTTATCTCGAGAAAATTTTGACTTCAAAGTAGGTACTTCATATAGAACGGGACGAAAATGGTGAATAACTGTAAAATCGAATGAACTTGTCGTAAAAGTCGATGCTGGCGAGACAGAAATCGATGCGGTTCTTGGACTTAAGGCCAGTAAAGCCGAGCTTGTCTGGATTCGATCCGCCTGTAGTCAATAAAGCATAGACTAATTCTTCAATCGAAGAGCTCAGTACGGACAGCGTCGTGAAAGGAAGAACATGGCATAGCTTGATACAAAGATAAGTCGAAGGTCCTATTGAGATCACCCATAATCTTAAAAGCGAAAGAGTCGTCAAAGCAACACGAAATAATTTAAAACATAAATTTCAATCTTCTGCACGGATTGGCCATTAAAATCCGTGAACGTAGACCCGTAGAGTGCCCAAAATGACAGATAAGACCAAATAGCGATGGCTTAATATTGCAACATTAGCATGAATCAAGGTCTTGTCGCAAAGACCTGGGAAAGGGTGTGCACCAGTAAAAAACAGTACAACACCATTGCGGGGCGCAATTCCAGTCGAAGAAGATTTCGACCGAAAGAAAAGGGGTGAGTGTCCTCGGCATAAAGATAGTAATGGTTATTACGATGCGAATATTGAATTGAAAGCTTGGTTTCTTGAAGCGCAACAACTTAGTATTTTGAAAGCAGATCTTAAGAAGATTGAAGGCGGGGTTGTTCACTCCATTCACATTAAGTGAAACCGCCTTGAAGGTCTACGCCTCTTTACTAGAAATGAAGGAAAGGCTTTAAGGATCCTTCTGCTGAAGGTTATAAGGGTTGAATAGCCTAAATTAAAGACTTTTGAAAATTGGGCACAGTATCGTACTGCAGAAGGTCTTTTGCAAAAGAGTAAAGCCCGACAGCCGATGCGTGAAAATTGACCTCATCAGTATCGTCAAATCATCGGGAAAATTAGGTATCGCATCTTTAAGAATGTACAGCTTGTGAGGCTCATGATAGACGGTAGGTGCCATAATGTAGAGCACCAAAGCCCAACTAGAATTCACAAAAATATCTTTCTATCTTGTTTTAATATCGGCTCTACATTACCCAAAATAGCTTGAGCTTTGTCGTAGCCTTGTCAAAGGTTTCAAGCACCTTAAAAAGCTTGTTTGAACCTTACCAGTTCCCAGCCGAGCGTGAGCCAAGAGAAGACATCTACTTCGGTAGTGAGCGAGAGTATCCAGGCGTATTTAAACTCCATAGCCGTCAGTATAACGTTAGGATTAGCCTAAATCGCGGAGAGTCGATCAAGCGGCGGACAAGTGCTCAAGTTTTGTAAGAACGAGTCAACGCGCTCGAAAATCACGATATGGAATCTTTTTCACATCGTGAGTCAGAGTTACCGGGGTTACCATGGCTACATAGACTGGGGTAGCAGATGTAAACGGTACGAACTTTAAGCAAGTATCGTCGCCCACCTCACGACAAAAGTCAAGGTCGTATGCCATTGAGACACATCCAAATTCAAATCTTCCAACCGTATTGAGCTATAGAAAGTCTACTTGAGAAGATCATCTGGCCGTGATGTACCTTCTATGAAATGAAGTCGAAGCTGATCGGCTTGGATTCAATAGATCAGCGCCGGAACGACCGTATATCGCTGAACTAGTGAAGCAGCATTGGCCCATGAAGGAGCAATATGCCGAAGTTCCTAGTTGTTGATATCCTCACCCAAAACGTCTCCAAGTTGGAGTCCGATGAAGTGGAATCTGCCTTGTCAAAGTCTTCATCCATGGACGACGCAACCTCGCCATCTGATATGGTGACGGTAGTAGTAGGAGAGATGTCAGTTTCCGATGGCGCACCCTGATCGGCGCAAGAAATTAGTAAATAATCAAGCTGATTATTGAACGAACATTCACTGAGCGGTCGACCTATGGATTCTCTGAGAGACGACGCGAATCTCTTAGGACCAGATTTGATAGGGGCACTGGAAGGTGCAGCCGTATCAGAAAACAAAAATCCTGTAGAAATAGAAGCCTTGCGTGCGAATTCTTGTTCGTCTTGACGAAGACGAATGGGCGGGGAATATATATCATAACGAGCCACCTTGTGGCTCACAAAACAAGCACGAAGTTTCAACATACTGTCATCCGACGACGAGAAATTGGTCTCTCGAAGAGGAGCATCCTGAAATGGGACAAAGGTAGATAGCACCTGGTCTTGTCCATAGTAAAGATTCTTTACCGCGAGTGAAGGCCAATTCGCATGGACGTCGTTAGCACGCATGTAGAGTTGCATTACAATCCGCAAACCAATCAATAATCACGCGGTCCGAAACTTCATCAGGAAGACTGACCAAATCAACGAAAACGTAACGAGAACCGTGCCTCGAAAATTTAGTGATAATGATTTGCGAGATAAATGCATCAAGCTTCACCAAGCTAAGCTTATAAGTAATGTCGTAGGTCGTGCAAGTAAAATAGACCCCCACTGAGATCTCAGCTTAAGGTCTTGTAAAAGACGAGCCTGACGAGCTTTCTTCCACAAATGTGGTTGTTCATCCTTCGCAAGCTCATTAGGCACCTGTGCGAGGTACTTGCGCTTGATCGCATACGGACAAGGAATCCACGTGCGATGCAGCTCCGCCGCATTAGTTGGCGTTGGAGAAAGATTTAGGGTATTTGAAAGCAAAGCGTCAAAGTTACGGAGAGCAAGTTCAAATTTGCTTGCTTCGAGCAAAGATTCCGCTGGTAGCTGATGATGGAACTTAGAGCGGCGAGGCGCCGGGTGTGGCTTCATTATTAGTACTGGCAGATCGCAAACTTGGTTCGTCTGCGCGGATGACTGGCTGCGGTAAGATGAACAAACGGCAACTCTAGGGGATTTGCAAGCAGAGCAATGAGAGTTTTGAACGGAAGTACCGAAGCGCTAAGTGTACCTTTATACTCGGAGCAACGCAACTGCAGTCCTCTGACTTAGAATGACGCGAGTTGTAAACCTCTTGAATGGAAGTTCTCACGGTCCGAGACGCGATAGACAGACAACTAGTAATAGCGAAAGCAACAAATGGTGTTACCATTGAAGTACACGAGCAGCTCAGCAAGCCACGGGAGACGAAAGCAATTGGAAGCGGCAATGCAAGCGCGGCGGAGACAACGGCGGGTGCAGGCAACAGGGGCGAAAGACGAACGGCAAAGGAAGTCGATCAAAAGGGGCTTGTACGGTGTCGCAAAGGGGGCCTTCTCTGTGCGAGGGTACAGTATGAGGAAAAATAGAGACCTTTAGCCAATTATGTGCCGATGTGTGTGGGATTTACTAATTATCGAGCGGCCAAAATTCGTGATTTAGCGAAAAGAGTGACACTTGGTGTGTATTGTAACGGGGCACACCCTTGCGTGAACTTAACGCAAGGGTTTTGGTGCGCCCGACAGACGTACACGAGGCAACCGAGGAAGCGGTAGGTAAGACAGAGGCAACACTGTCTTTGGGAAAAGTAGAACTGTTATATTAATATAATTAAGTCTTTTAACTACTGTCTCTCTGTTTGACTTAACTTAATTTTACTAATCTAACTAAGTGTATGGTGACGTCTCGTCACCACTCATTGCGCGCGTCTTGCGGCGATTGGTGGGTTGATATCATCAAGATATCAACCAATGAGCAGACTCTTTGGTCGACCCATCAATATCACCACCATTGGTGATATTGTTCAAAGAATATTCAACTTCATATTCTTTATTGTCATTATCTCTCAAATGACAATTTCCATGTAACGGGCTGCCCCGTTACATGTATTGCAACCTGTAACCAACGAGACGGATCCAACTGGACGCGTGCGTTACACCCAATGTGACTCAGATATCCACACTGAAAGTAGCTGCCGACAAGTAATCTTTTGAGCCTGCTCACGAATAGCTCTGCTTTTCGATCCCGCAATCGTGGGCGGTTAGATCGGGTGATCATCTTATTGCGTTCGCCGATCAAACCACCCGCATCTCCGCGAAGTGTGAGCACTTTGCCTACAACATGAAGTGCTTCCTCTTTCCATCGTTGTGGAGGAGATCCTGCTACGAAGGAAGCGTTTGCTGGTCAGAATTCGTTCGATAAGTATCTTCAGTCTTGCTCGTATATCGTGCGAACCATGATCTGGCTGAATGACTACTACTGCTTGGTTCAAGTCTTTCACCGCATGAGGGATACGCGCCCTGAGCCACCTAAGATTCTCCATGTCGCCTGCTGCAGCAGGTTATCATGCAAGAATCGGACTTCACTTTCGTCATTCGACGTTTTGGAGGGTCGTCAAACGGTCATCATCCACGTTTTGAGCTTCTACGCATGGAAATGAGCGCTGTCGATCTTCACAACGCGACGCAAACCGTATGTCTATGCTAAGGTCGTAGTCCTAGTCATACACGGCAGATTCATAGTTTCGGGTCGTGACCCTTATGCACAGACGTGGGTGTTTGAGTGCAAATGAAGAGCGATGCTGTAGATAGTTCTTTGTTTATGTGCTACCATGCAACCGCTAAGACAGCTGGATCTTGCAACAAAGCATTCGATTGTTTGTCGCTCACTTCTGGCCTCACATTCTTGGCTAGGCCGATAGCCATGTCCGAGTTGCCAAAAGGTGTTGTTGAGTAGTCTTTGCCCGAGAGGTATTGGCAGCGGTGTCAGCTCCGTGTATCGTGGCTGGTACACGAAGCGAAAGGAGTGGGTGAAAGCCGATGCAGAGTCGGACACGAGGCGTCTTCTCATTTCACGCATACGAGAGCTGCCGGTATCACACGAAAGAAGCAGGCGTATGGGCGCCTTGTTCATGTATCTTCGTCTTGGCGATGCAATGAGTAGCGGGATGGTCATCGCATCATTCGAGACAACGGTGAGAGGTATTGAGTTGATTTAGCATGCAGTTTACAGCGTCAGCCATCAAGGCAAAGAAAGATCAGCTCGCATCCTATCAATCAAAATCATGTCTGCTTCAAGTCACTGTCGTGTATCTATGACAGCGCGTCGTAAGGCACGACAGAACCTGACGCAACGGCCGCTTCGGGGCTCGTTCCAACAGCTTTAGACCTCTCGTTCAAGCGCCTGACAACGGTTCATGTCGCTGGTATTCTTCCTTCATTTTGGAATACGTTGATGTTCCTGTATGGCGGTGCCGTTTGACAACGACATCCTTTTTTAATCCATAGATTCATACAAGCCCTCGTCACCAGCGAAAGAGGGTGTTTCTGCGAGTGCCCCTGGAGTTTTGCCCAAGGCATGGCGTACATACAAGCAGCTCAAGTAGCATAGTTTCGTGTAAAGTCACATGGGACGCGACGTTTAGCCGAGCGATGTTTTTTCTCCATGGCGCCCGGTCCCGTGAACGCGATAGTATCCTTTCGCGTGCGCACACGTATCTCACTTCCAAACATTCTCTGTGGCAAGGCATGGCGCAGCAGTGCACGGGCTTAGGCATGGCACAGTCGCTGAGCTTTTTCTCGTCTCTAAGGAAGAGCGACAGTGACGAGAACGACGACGGCGCTAATGCGTGCGCGATATGTCTTGAAACGATGACAGGCGATCTAGCGGCTCTGTCGTGCGGCCACGTTTTCCACCACATGTGTGTCAAACAAGCGCTAGCCGGGCGTTCCGTGTGTCCTGTTTGTCGATGCAAAGCTAGTCCCCGAGGCGCGATCCGATTGTACTTGTGTGTTGGCACTCGTCAGAAAAAAGGCAGCAAACACAAGCTTCAGTCCCGCAGCAACCGGCAAGTTGACCGGGAAGACGTGCGTCAAAATGGGACAGCTACAAGTGCATCGGAACTGCCCGAGCGTATGAGAAAGATGCGCGTCGAGTTGGACCGTGTCAACGAGATGCAGCGCATGACGTCGAGCCATTCATTCCGACTGGAGAACGAATTAGTGCGTCGACAACAGCAGCAAGAGCGGACGGTGCGGCAGATGCAGCACATTCAGCACGAATTGGACAGGGCGAACGTGAAGTTGAAGCGATTGGAACGGCTCGGTATGGTCGCGTTGTAAATCTGTGCAGCTTCTTCTCCGATGCGTTACGCTGACTCTGTTTTGCTCTGTTGAAGTGCAGCCAACTCAAGCTACTCCCAGTGCAGAGAGGCAACGCACGCTAGCGTCGAGTTTGAGCGCAAGGTCCGCACCAGCGCGGACCGGATACTGGAATCGATACGACGGTCCCGGCGCTCTTGCTGTCCAAGCTGCGCCAGCCAGTGGGTCGAGATGAAACGTGTAGCGCAGGAGTTTGCTGCCCCACTCGGAGCCCGGTCGTGTTGTTCGCGTCATTTCCGTCGCGATGCCATCACAAACGTCGAGCACCGACTTACACGGCACCACTGCCACCTGGAGCCATGCAGCAGGAGCGTTTGATTGCAACAATAAATGCACTCGATGTGGGTAAAGGGACATTATGTTTCTGCCTGTGCATCATTCGTGAACCATACGTCGGGTGTCTAGTTTCTGGCGTTTATATCCTTTGGGGGGCGCTAGTGGTCGCTTGACATGATGCCAACACTACCTGTCTGGCTATCCAATCCATCAACACCCGGGAAGATCATAGAAGTGAGTCAACCACTATAGGGGATACTGGTCCGGGAACTTCTATGGGTTTGTATGGAGAAGAAGAGAGCCAGCGACAGATGTGACCCAGTGAATCGCGTAAGTAATCATTGCAGTTTGAGGGCTATCTATCGTCACGCCCGACACGAGCGACATACCGCACACGGTTCGATCCCACGCCTTTCTCCATGCCCTCCTTTATTCATTCTGCAATGTAACACTTCCTTCTTCCTCGCGTGTCTGTGCCAAATGAGACTTTTATGCATCCAGCGCAGCCGAAAGATGACGAGCCGGTCACGTTCGCTGGACGTTCAGACCACCAGATGACGCAATTGCAGAAACGGGTCTCGTGCTTTGCTCGCTGTGTGCACAGAGCGGCGGACTCGCGTCGCTCTCACCATCCGGTAAGCTCCTTCCACAGTTGCTGTGGGCAGTCGGTACTACCGTATGCTGCGCAATAGCGGATCCCGTCGCCAACACCAGTGGATCCCTAGAGCAGCCAACCTCCACCCGGCTTTTCGATGGGGTGCAGCACAGACGTGACTTGAGGCTTGGCCAGTGCCGGCTCCCACTGATACTCGGCTGTCGGACCAGCTGGCACGCACGCAGTGACTCCGAAGGCATAGAGAAATACAAACTCCCAGTCGAGCGCTCGAGCGCGCGCGAGGCCTCGTCGTCCCCTTTGGTCCCTATCTCAGCCAGCCAGCCAGCCAGCCCCTTGGATGCTGCTCCTCTTTGACGCGCAGCAGCCGGCGTCTTCCTGCATGAACAACTCCTCGACGAGCGATGAAGATGTCGACAGGAGCGAAGACTGGGTGCACCAAGTGGCCTCAGGCGATCTCGAGAAATCCGACCACGCAGTCGTGCCGACGCCACTGCTGCAGCTCGCGGCAAGCAGACACCAACTGGCTAATATCATGAACACGGACACGCTTGCAGTTGCAGCGGCAGCGCTTGTGGGGCGGGCGACGGCGGCCAGCAAGAGCTCCCTTGCTTTCATCTTGGATGGCAGTGCGGACGAGGACCAGACCCAGCTGACGGCTGGCACAAGTTTCGGTACGTTGCGCTGATCATTGGAGACAAAGGCCTAGGGATGCAGGCACCGCACACAGAGGAGGGGGATCTCCGTGTGTTTGCACGGACTGATCGCTGGCTTCCTTGGTCTTGATGCGTTCGCAGCTGATCTCATGGTTGGCTCAAGTGTTTTCGCGACGGAAAACAGGGCTGCAAGCGTGCCAGCTACTGCTGCTGCTGTTGTTGCTACTACTACTACTACTACTGCAGAAAAGAAAGCTGCCGTGAAAAAGTCGCGCATTTGCAAGTTTCAGGATTGTACGCGCTACGTGGTAAACCGCGGGCTGTGTATTGGTCACGGCGTACGTTGATGGGCTGCAGCACTTTGCCACTATTGCATCTTTTTGCATGTTGTTTTGGGTCCAACTCCTGAACATGGGCTATGCAATACACATCCCGATACGTCGTGATATAGGGCGGTAAACGATGTGCTGTTGTGGGGTGCACGAGTAGTGCTAAAAATTTGGGTGTATGTTGGAAACATGGTACGCGTGACGCGATCTTGACCCAAAGCTGGCTTCACGATTTGCTCAGCAAACGTTGCGTAACGTACATATGCAGGCGGCTCCACCAAGTGCACAGCGGACGGATGCGAGAACCGTGCCAAGTCTCGCGGAGTTTGCTGGTCCCACGGCGGAGGTACGGAAGCTGCTGTTTGCTTTGTGCTGTATCCCGAATCGTTTGTCAACGAGTTGTTCTATCGCCATTGTAGGCCGGAGATGCAGCGACGGAAACTGCACCAAGACCGCAGTGTCGAACGGCCTTTGCTGGGCTCACGGAGGAGGTAAGCTGCACGATATATGTACATGTATTTTCGGCAAACCTTTGCACTGCAGGCTTCGAGGGTAATACTCATACCCTCGAGCTCTCGTTTCTTTGTTTTCCTCATGGCTTTCTGCCGTTACTCATCTCATTGTGGTTCTCTCCTCAGGTAAGCGATGCGTCGTGGAAGGCTGCCGCAAACCTGCGTACGAGCGCAACGGCAACATGTGCTCGTTGCACCAAGTTCCGAACGCTGGTGCTTTGCCGACACTCGACAGTCCCGATCGATTTACAGGCTAGCGCATAGCGAATCGTATCAGGGGAAGCTTACGCCAACACCAGTGCCCACGCCGAAAGGAGGTCGTCGTCTTCGGGGCAGGTAGGACCGATCGAGAGAGTAGGGGAGTGCGCTCAAATATTTATTCCCAGATAGTTTTGACGCACTTCGAGCTTGTAGAAAAAGGCAATCCAAATTTTCGCGCGATTTTTTGCTGAGCATCACGAATTGCTCATCCATTCCCCGATTTACCCGCTTGACGGCAACTGTATAGAAGTGACGGTTAAAAGACCATGGTGAGCTGGCCATATCTACCAGATGAATCGCGGTAGAAAAACGGTGTGGCCATCGATGTCCGATGCGGTCCGATGTGTTTGCCTTTGGTCATTTGCGTTTGACTTGACAATGTTTACTGGTGACGAGCGGTCGATGGTGCAAGATGTTGGTCATCGACAACAAGAAAGACAAGGAAAGGCGTTGAACATGCAAACTTGATATGGTTACTGGCTACGTGTACCCGTCGCGAAAGAAGTCGAGCCAATGTTGAGTCGTAGTATGTCACGGCCAACCTCTTTCTGTTGCAAAAGACTAGCGCTAGGGATTACAAATGACGGCTGACTTGTCCATCGAGTCAGCCTGCACAAGTCTCTCCTACCGGTGGCATTGCGAGTCGGTACAAGGCCACACATGCATTTCAGCAAGATGGCTGTTGCCTTGCACAGCACTTCGGAGGGTTGCAGCAGAGGTAAATAGGTACATGTACCCTTCCACATGTTCTTTCGACATAGATGTCAGCTCCTACCACATGAGCTCGTAATCAACGTTCATGAAGTGCTTGAGCATTCTGCTGCGCTTCTCCCTCGATTGACATGGACGTTAGTCCTTCAGATCATGTCTTCGCTATCTCAGCTGCGCTCGCAGTGAGGTTGTCCATCAACTCTTACAGCTTCTTTGCACCATTCCGGAAAGCCAACGCCACGTCAGCCATCGACGGTCGTCGGTCCGGATCTTTTTCCAAGCATGCAGCAATCGTGTCCTTCATTATTCCCGAGCAGAGACGACTCAAGCGGAATCCAGTCCTCTTTGCAGTTGGAGAGAGGTAGTCTTCGGTTCCTCCTCTCTCCAACGACAGTCTTCGAGCATTCATCACAGGCGTCTCGCCAGTGTCAATTTCCACGAGCACCACGCCAAACGCGTAGACATCTGATCTCTCTGTTGGCTGCTCACCACGCAAGACCTCGGGCGCCACAAAGACTCGGCATTCGTTGTCCAAAGGCGATAGCTTGACGTAGTGAAAAATGCTGAAAATGCTCAGCTTGGCAGAATATTCTTTGTCCAGCAAAATGTTGAATGCGTTCAATCGACCGTGCACGATATTCCGTGAGTGCAAGAACACCATCGCCTCGGCAATCTGTCGAGCAATGGCATGCTGCTTCGGTATAGACAACTCAACAACGTCGTTCACGGTGCAATCTCGCAGAGCACCCTTTCCAACGTACTCGACCACAGCGCAGAGCTCTGTACCATCCACATCCCACATGGCGCCTCGAAAGGCAGCAATGCGCGGGTGCTTGAGCTCAAACATGAGCTCGATCTCCGTTACAAAGTCCCGCAACAACGCCTTCGAAGCCGTATTGCTCTTGATCTTCTTGACAAGCACAGCCTCGTGCTCGTATTCGCCTAGCCACAGCTCAGAACGGCTGCTAACACGCAGCATTTTGTGCAGAAAGACGTCGTTATACGACAGTCTTGTGAGTCCGATGTAGCCATCAGCTACAGACGCGAGCAATTCAAAGTCCGACGCCGTGCAGCTGGAGAGGTTTGCCGAACGAGGAACTCCTAGCTCCATATACGGGTGGTCCATCAAATCGCCAATACCAATGGCAGTTGACGGAACGGTACTATTCACATGCTTGAGATGGCCATCGCTTTGTCGACGAAAGCCCCACCAAACAAGACCCATAAGCAGCAGTAACACCACAGCACCCAAGCATACACCCAAAATGATCCACTTCGTGCTGGAGGAAGAATCGCCATCCATGCGTACACTTACTTCGATCACGGGTTGTCCAGAAGCTGTTGTGTTCGACCCGGCATTTCTGCTTCCTCTGCAGAACGAAAAAGAACTGCTCAGTGCGCTTCGGACTGCGGCGGCCGGGCATGCGCTTGTGTTGGTCATGCCGTCAATTGTAAACATGTGCAAATTCGCGAGGAACGAGAACTGCCGCACTGTCAGATTTGACGCATTGATGGGATTGTCAGCCAGCGTCAGAAACCGCAACGTGGGTAGCTCGAAAATGACATCAGGAATAGCTCTGAGCGAGTTCTTGTGGAGATGTCTGTCCGCATAGACGAGAACAACACGACGATTGCGAGTCAGAACAGGGTTGCAGCGAGAGACGACAAGAGCACACGCATCGCACTCACAGGGTCGTGATGGCTGGAACGTTGTCCTCTTCAAGATCAAAGCGCGTCAACGCATTTGACGACAGGTCACTGTGCATCAAGTGAGCGTTATTCCAGTCACGCCACAAGACTTCAGCAATGACCAAAACACGTACAGCAAAGTCAGTTGTGGGAACGCCACATCTTGGAAGTCGTCATCGACACTGGCGATGCCGTTGTGGGATAAGTCACTGCAATGCAAACAACAGTCAGAAGGCCGAGTCGAGTGTGCATACAAATGGTTATTGTTGCAATTGAGCGAGCAAGTAAACCGTACATGGCATTGACAGCGTCTCCAGCCACTGCAGACGTGGGGATTTCACGCAGCGAGCAGTTGTTGATCGATCTGTTCACAGGACAGAGGAACCACAAACAGCACATTAGTCGCTATAGTACCCACCGCACACACACATACACATACATTCACACAGAGTCATTGCTGCGCCTTCAGATCGCTTCTTGCGACGTACATTCTCTTGACGCCATTGAGCGGCAACGCGCTGTCGAGTCCGGACAGACTCAAGTTCGCGAACGTGACTTTGTCCAGCGTCGTCTCCGATTGAATGTTCATCGACGCGAGTTCGAGCGACGCCGACAGTCGGTCGGTTCTCGCGTCTGCGTTGCTGAACGTCACAGCGGTCACGTTGTCCGCCAGCTGCAAGAGCCCTACACGCTCAAACGGTCCCGCGCCTGCCGTGGCACTGCCTTCGGTCGGGTGGAAGACCCACTCGGAGGCGGTCGACGGGAACGCGTCGAGACACAGCGCCGACTGACCCGACGACAGTGTGAAGCAGTTGGTGTCGTTGACGCAGTTGATGGCACTGGTCGAGGACTGCCCGACAATGACACAGGCGCCGTTGCTACTGCCGCTGCTGCTGCTGCAGCCGCCATTGCAGCTCGTCGTCAACGTGTTGAGCGTACCGCTGGGTAAGCTGGAGACCGGGGGGCCTTCGGCCGACGCTGCAGGCAGCAGCAGAGCTGAGACGCCCCCGAGGGTCCAACAAGTCCTCCAGGTCTGCATCCTGAAGAGGTCCTCTTGTTGAGCGTCAGGAACCAGCGAGCGACTGACTTCCTACCAGACAGTGTCCCAGACGGAACGGGTCGTGTCGAAGGAGGAGGAGGAGGAGGAAGAGGAGGAGGAGCAACTGCAGTCGAGAGGTACCTGAGCTGGAAAGAGCTGCAGTCGGTATCGGAGCCCGAGAAGCAGTGGCACCTGCGGGAGGTCGTCGCGGGTGAGAGAGAGAGAGCGAGAGCGAGTGAACTGTCCGGCCACAAACCCTCGTGGGGCGACGGGAAAGTCGGTCGGTCGACTTGACAATGCGATAACGACCGTCCGCCCGTCCGTTTGTGTGTTTGTGTGTTTGGTCGCCTTTTGTGTGTGTGGGGGGGGGAGTGAGTGGGAAGATGTGACCGCCCCACGTCTTTGCATTCGCCCACTGGTGTCACGAGACAGACGTGTGACTGGACGTCTCTCGCCGGATAGGAGCAGAAAGTTGGGCGCTGTCGAGCGTTCGCGGGTGGACCAAGTGGCGTCAACGGCTTCGCACGGATGAGCGGTCCAGTCGAGTCGCTGGACGAGTTAGTTGTCCCTGTCGGGTATGTCCACACCCCCCTGCAGCCGTAGAGCACCTCGAGGGCTGATGCGGAGCTACTTGCACTGGCTGAACGCTGTAGGAGCGGACACGAGGCACCCGGCATCGGGCTCATGATCTGGCAGGGCACGCACGAGCTGCTCGCGAGATTGTTGAGAGGGCGAATGGGCTCCACAGCTGCCGAGTTGCGGCGACGATGGCGACTTTGGCGACGGCGCAAAGCAGCAGCACGCGCGACTGACACGTCAGATTTGGCAGCTCCGAGGGGAGCGGCGGCTAAAGCTGCTGTATGGTGCCATTGACTTGTCGGCGCTACTCACAGTCCGACGAGTGCTTTGCAGCAGTTGTGCTGCCGCAAAGCGTCTTTGGGGGCTCAACTGACGTTGGTGCTATCCGAGTGCAGACACCTCGGGACAAGACAAACGTCTGGTCGGAACATGTCTTGCCGTGACGAAGTGAGATATGCGCGTCAGATCTGCTGACTGTGTGGGGTTCTTGTCCGACACATTGACCTCTTCGCCTTCTTCTACCCGTACTTGTCGCTCGTGAAGCCGATGCTGAGCGCTTCGACTTGTTGCACTTTGTGTGTCGATGAAGATAGCGCTTAGCTGTTTCGTCTTGGGGGTTCAGCAGAGTTTGCAGTGAGGGCAACTGATGCCACCCAGACGTGACATGGCTCGTTGCAAGCAGATTGGCGTTTCAGCTGCCGTCTCGACTGCGTCTCACGTTGTGTGCGGTGGTTACTACCCAGCAAGGCCTCGAGGTAGATACAACGAGTGCTTCATCGTGCGTTGGGCTCTGCTTCAATATGTCCGATTCTAGCGGGGGGGGGGGGGGGTGAGGCAATGCAAGTATCTGCCAACAACGCGGCATCCATCGTGCTTCGTGTCTGCTGTGAACCTTCTATAGCATAGTGGCGTTTGTGCGGTATCAACGGTGCTTTGTCGGAACACCCTATGCAAGCCCTGACCAAGTCAACTTGTTGAGAGGCGGGGCAATGATGGCCATGGCAATCGACAGAATGTCCCCGATGACGTCGCAGGGAGTCTTTCACTCGCATAGACCACACGACACGTATTGCTAGCGGATCACGGCGACTTGCCAGATCCCTAGCGACTTCTGGCGGACGATACAATCTCCGGCTCGTGTCCACATGTAACCTAATACCAGCAATACGAAGCGAGCTGATGGATCCAGTCACGTCAAAACGTGGCATCTTTCTCTGTGGTCAAAGGTGTTGTCACCAAAACGACGGCTTTGCAAATTCATTCGCGTCCATCGAATCAGTTGGTACCGAATTGCGTGCTCAGGTTACAATGTTGCACAAACGCATAAAACCGAAGCTAAAACATTATCACGAAAAGCGTCTCGGTGCTACATTGGACATCTCCCGAAGTATCTTCACGTACCGCATCTTCCATCATCATTTCACCACTGCACTGCCGTTTTTACGACAAGCAAGCAAGCAATCATCATTGTTGTGTATCTTGGACAAAGGAATATCATGATGCTATCTGCGAGCTGATCTAACAGTACAATTAGTTGCCGTGCGCTATTGACTAGTTCTTTTTACGACGTAGCACGACATGGTAGTGGATGATGTACCATCTCCCATCGGGAAACAAACGCGCGACTAGAATGTGTTGCTTCAGTCCCTAGACCGAGTCTGAGTCCGCATCGGCATCGGCGTCCTCTTCCCTCTTACGCTTGAGCAGACTGGTATCTACCCTAGGAGCTTCCGGCTTGGACCCAGCCGCTGACTCGCTCCCTTTTTCGGCATCCGAGTCGTTACCGTCTGCCGGCAGCTGCGTCGACTCAGGCTTTAGAATTGTAAACCGCAGGTCGCAATCGGCCGAGCTCGAGTGGTTCTTCACGAAATATACATTGCCTGCTGGCACGTAAAACTCGTCGCCGGGGCTGAGCAGAAAGTGCGTTGTGTGCTTGCTCGTGAAGAATTCGTCATCCGTCTCTGGTGACAATGCTAGTTCCAGCGACTTCGGCTGACAACCTGTCACATAGAACAACTGCACCGCTTGACCGACACCCTCGGGTTCTTTCCACGCACCGGGAGGCAACACTACGCGTCCGGAGATCCACCGAGCAAACGGAGACGGACTGAACAGATTGAAACTCTGTCCTGCGTACGCGTGTACCACGGCACCACCTCTCTCTTCCGTTGGCAGTTTGCGCAGACGAATCTCATTGGCACGGCAGATGATGTTCAGATCATTCATGCAGCCGGCCTGGCCGTCAAACAGCGTCGCCCACTCACCGTCCACGATCTTTTTTTGCACGTCTTTCGGAAGCTCCTTTAACGCCAACGCTCTGCTGTTGTTGGTTCTTTTGGACGGCGGTTTGGCCTTCGTTCGTTTGGTCGTCGGTGAGTCCAGACCAAGGCGCTCGACGCCGACCACCGTAGGCATCACCGTGCCCACACCGACAAAGGTGCGCTCATACACCATATGCTCACTCTTGAACCAGGCGAGCGGCTTGAAGCGCCGCCGCTTCGATCGACGTAAACCACTGCCATCCCAAGCAGCATCTTTTTCGGTATCGTTCATGATCTTAGCGGCATCAGGCAATCTGTCTCGGACTGGGCCGCTTGGCGCGTCTGGCTCGTTGTAATAGCTATCGTCTCCTGTCTCACCACCCGAATCGTTCTGCGCCTGGAAAGATTCGTCGTTATCGTCATCTGTCTGCGCGGACTGAGTCGACGTGTCCGTCGCGGGCGGAGTCGTCCTGTAGCCATACTTTCCTGTCGGCCGCAGCCGAGGCGTTTTCGTGGCCTCACCAGCCGACCGCTTGCTACTGGCCGTCTTCTTGGCTTTCTTCGCTTTCGCCTGCTTCTTTGCACGGGTTTCGTCGGGCATATCGCTACCGTATCCATCTTTCTTGAACAACTCCTTGCTCACATTCGGTGAGAGAGAGCTCTTGTCCGAAAACGACGGAATCGGCTTCAGCTCTCGATCACTTGCTGCAATGGCACACACACCAAACAGTACAACATGTCAGTGACACTGATACTGAAAAGACGCCGAGCACGGCAGCATACGAATTGCCCTCCAATGTGGCGAAACGCACCATCCGAGAGTGGGGTCACTGGACCTTCGTTCGCAGAAAACGGACTGGCCGTATCGTTGTCGAAGCCATGCCCAGCAGACGATTCCGTCGTTGGTTCTGTTTGCTTGCTTTTCTTTCCAGTAGACTTCGCACTGCGTCGGCTACGAACAGTGACGTTCTTGTCGTCATTTACATCCACAGAACCATGCGGTGAGCCACCGAAATCAAAGGAGACATCACTTCGCGTCGGCGATGGAATCACATCCTCTCGTTTCTCTTCCTTCTCGGCTCTGCTATTGCTGCTGACTCTCTGCGTCCGCGACAAGATCGGTCCGATCTCGATGTCCATACTTTCGCGATCACTGGACGGAGGACTACCGATCTCCGGAAGCTCCACCTCGTGCTCGCTCGGCTCCGAAATGTCTCCAGACGTATCTGCCGACTCTTTGTCCGACGCAGTGAGCGCTGTCCACAAACAGCAGTACCCATTCAACCTGCGTCAGCACAGAAACGCGTACGCATGTCTTGATGACCCATTGCAGTGCACAATTACACACAAAAAGCGACGTACAGTCGTCGTCGTCGTCCACGGAGTCGTCCTGCACTGACTCTTCATCGACCCAAAAGTCGTCAATGTCTTCGAACCCTTCGGCGTCTTTGCGCACATCGCCACGCACCAGTACGGCATCCGAGCGACTGACATGTTCCATACATATGACGAATAACAGTTTTTTCCATTCAGCCCCATTTCAGTCCTCTTGGTATTCCATCCATCATCATCAAAACGCTTTTTTCTTCGCCATTTTTGCTTTTTACGTACGTTTCGATACTTTTCTGCCGCGTCTTTTGTCTAGCCATGAACTGCTTCAGCTTGGCCTTGTCGACTGTCGCGCGGTCGTTAGCCGCTCTATGCGCGAGCCATTGCATCCAAAAAAGCAGTACACGCATCAGTCAGTCATTGCGGGATTTCCATTCTTTCCGCAGTCGATCGTCTCGAAGCGCGAGGAGAAACGCACTTGGTGCGGGGCATGAGCGCCTCGATGTCGTCGTCCATTTTTGCTTTTTTCCCCGTCTTGACACGATTTGTACAAAAAGACAAATCTGCGGTAGATCCACTACGCGCACGCTGGCACGTGATTCGCTCATTGCTGCCCCATGCACGCAACGCCTTTCCACCAATCAACTGCACCGACGCAGCGTCACGTTGTGCGTGAAGTAACACAAGCCACGCGCTACACCAACGACACACCACACACAAGCTGCCTGCACACGCGCCAACGCGAACGCCCTCTGCCTCCTCTCCGACCCGCTGCCGCCCACGTCCAGGCCGCGAACGACCGCCTACGACCGATGCAGAGCTCGTCGTTCACCGTGGCGCCGCACGTGCTGGAGCAGGCTTATAAGTCCATCCGGACGACGCCGCCCGAGGCGAAAGACCTCGAGCAGTCGAGCAAACTCCAGTCGTTCATGAACACGCACTTCCCCACCGAGTCGGACGTGAACATCACGCGCCGGTCGTTGATTTTGGCCGAACTGCGCTCTATTTTCCGCCAATGGGTGAAGCGCATTTGCATGAACAAGGGCGTGCCCGAGGAAATGGCGGCCGATGCGGGCGGCCAGATCCTGGTCTCGGGCTCGTACCGTCTCGGTGTAAACGAGCCAGGCGCTGACATTGACACGATCTGCGTCGCGCCGCGTCACGTGACACGGGAGGACTTTTTCTCGTCGTTGAAAGACATTTTTCTGCAGCATGCCAAGGTGTCAAACCTCGTGGCTATTGAGGGAGCGGTCGTGCCGATCCTCACGTTTGACTACGAGGAGATTAACGTCGACTTGCAGATTGCGATCCTCCCGCGCAACTCGATCCCTGAAGACCTCAATATCTTGGACGACCAGGTGCTTGTGGGGGTCGACCCAGCGACAGAGAAGAGTCTGAACGGCCCACGCGTGACGGAACTCATGATCAAGTTGACACCGAATCGAGAGAGTTTCATCAGCGTGCTGCGGATCGTGCGGCGATGGGCCAAGCGACGCGGACTGTACTCGAACAAGATGGGGTACCTGGGAGGTGTCAATTGGTGCATCTTGGTGTGCTTTATCAACCAACTGTACCCGACTGCAGCGCCGTCGACATTACTGCTGCGCTTTTTCATGGTGCTCAACAACTGGAAATGGCCACTTGCGATCCAGCTATGCAAGACGCACGACGCGAACCTGGGTCTGGAAGTCTGGAATGCAAATGCAGGCCATAATCGGTGCGCTAGCGATAGAGTTGCATTGCTTTTTGTTTCTTCCTTTCTTTCACACGTTGCTGACGATGCGAATCTTGTGTGTGTCGTGCTTCTTAGGTACCAAGTGATGCCAATTTTGACGCCGGCGTACCCGTCGATGAATTCGTCGTTCAACGTGTCGGCACACAGCCTAAAGGTGATGAAGGAGGAATTTAAACGTGGCTTGACGATCGTTCAGGACGTGCTGAGCAAAGGTGGAGTCGAATGGGGCCCGCTGTTTGAGCCATCTGACTTTTTCGCCGTTCACCAACACTACTTAGCGGTCGAAGTGTATACAGAGAGAGAGGACGAAGAACAGGCATGGTGCGGGTTCTGCGAGTCTCGTTTGCGTAAGCTGGTAGACTCGTTGGCATACAATCCAGCGCTGTGCCGCTTGCGTGCATTTCCGAAGAAGTTCCCTTTGAGCTTTGTGACAGGCACTGAAGCAGCAACAGCTGAACAGCAAGTCGATAAGACTCCCAAGCCGCCGAGCAAGTTTGGCGTGTGCTTTTACGTGGGCTTTGATATTGACCGTCGTCAGCTGCGCAGTCGTGAAGTGAGCATCGACCATTCGGTCGAGTACTTCAAAAACAGTGATCTGTATCGCTGGAACAAGCGAACTCCAACCATGGATGTGAGAGTAACTCCGGTTATCTGGAAATCTTTGCCCGAAAGTGTGTTCGAAGACATGGGTGGAAGGGTTGTTGCCCGGACCGCTCGTCGTGAGTTTCTGAAGAAGAAGAAGGAAGAGGAGAAGAAAGCAGAGGAGGTTGCAGCACCGAGCCCTCCACCGTCGGGTGACGAAGGAACGCGCGTGCAGGAAGATGGCGGGGATTTGACCTCGAGTCAGAAGACGGAGGTACTTGCAAGTGAGATGGACAAGGGCAAGGGCAGCATTTCTCAGCCAGGCAGTCCTGATCCCGCGGTGGACGGTGGCGAGGTACTGAACCGCTCCGAATTGCTCGACGACCCTCTGCTCAAGGCGAAGACGGTGGTGGCATCAGCATCACCAGAAATGACAGGTAAGCGTGGCTTTGATGGAAACGATGATGGAAACGCTGTGGGTAGTCCGGACGGAAAACCGTCGGGTGATGCTACACAAAACTCGGCCAATACGTCGGTCAATGGTGGTGCCGCCCGCAGGCTTACTTCGTCTCCAGTGAAGGCGGTCAAGAAGCCGTTGGAGTCGTCGGTGGCTCCTCCAGCCGTGTCATCGCCTCGCAAGAGACGTAAAATGAAAATCACTTTTACCAAACTGAATTGAGAAGGTTGTACTCAGGGCAGTGATGGCGTGGATGAAGCATGGCAAAAAAGGAAACGCCATGGCATGCCATGACGAGAAAGAGGGAGCGGTTTTCAAACAGAGGTAGAGGTAGTAGCAACTGCGAGGATTTGCTAACAAACAGAGTATGCGTGCCATGAAGCAAAACCTGGTGAGCGTCAGCAGGTTTCGAGCAGCGAACAAGCAGTCCTCATGCGTGTATGTTGTATGATGTCAGGTCTACGATCAACGTCTGCGGACATGGCCATCTCCATTCTTGACGAAGGTTCCATTGATCTTTTGTCGGTCTGGGGTGAATAGATAGGAAAATCACATATATTTGCGAGCAGGTTGACGATGGCTATCACTTTTACATTGCCAGCCACCTGACCACCGATCGCAGAAAATAAAAATTAAATAATACCAGAAACTCATACTCGCGTCTTGCCGCCGTCCCATTACCACCGGTCGTTAGTCGGAGAAAAGGAAGAACGACACCAGCTTGAGCCAAAACGTCTTCTCAGCGCTCGATAGCTCTTCCTGTTGCAAAAATGCAGGCAACTGGAAGCGTGCCGGCGATGTCATACCCGTTGGCAAACGATCGACTCGCGAGCATGCAGATAAAACTCGTTCGAACCTGCCTTTCCAATCTTTGACGGAACGTCGAGGCTGATCTGCGACCGGCAATGACGACACTGAAACGCCACCGAAGTACCGGACTAGCACGCTTACGAAAAACGCATCCATCACCATTTGATCACGCATCGTAGGCGGTGTCGATGGCGAGGCTTCGCTCAGTAGCTGGACTCGCGCCGAAGCCATCGAAGTGATATTCAACGAGGTTCGGTGCCACAGTGCGCCCAAAGCCTCCTCCGTCTGGTGGGATAGCCACGCGCCAAACTCGGAGAATGAATTCACCATACTTCCTGATGCGCGGACGTTTTCGGAATCGTCCTCGCCATGTTTTGCTTGTACGGCCTCTTCCAAACGACAATACTCACTGAACATGCTCAAGTTTACAACATCCGTGGCACATGACAGCTGCGGTACTTGTTGCAACCGAAACAGCGCATGCAACGCATTCACATATGAAGGCATCAGCAATGGCACCTCGTCCGACACTTTTTCCAGCGATCGCAAGCTCAACTGGGACGACCACCAACTGCTGCCCCAATCTGCTACATTGAAGCCGTCTACATCGTCCTCACTGACCGCACAATCGTCCTCGTCGCCAGCAATACTCGTCGCAAAGTACAAACGAAAAAGTTCTCCCAGCCGATCGTCACCGCCATTGTGATCTTCTATGTGCACGTCACACAGCAGTCTAGACCCCTCAGCAAAACCTGCAGAGTGGCCGTTATCTTTTTGCTGCCGGCGTTTGAGAAACACCACGTTTTTGTTTTGTAAGAGGTCCAAGCGCAGCGCATTTGCGGTCTTCACCGCTTTTGCTCCCAAATGTCTTCGCTCGTCGGATAATGGCGACACAACAATCTCAATCGGGTAGAATTCAGGATCCGAGATGACGAGGCGTTTCATAGCAGTGATATCCGGTAGAAGGCACGGACTACGCAGCTCTCGATACAAAGACTGACTCTTGTCTACCGAATTCGGAAGAAGCTCGACTCGAACTTGAACAGCCGAGGTCGTCTTAGTATTCACGTCCAAGGTCTCGATAAACCGCGAAGTGTCAACAGCCCGCACATAGAGATGACGAAACGCCTGCAGATGATATTTGTTGTCAGCCGTATTCATTGGAGGTATCGGATACAGCGAGATCACAAGCGCCGCAATGGCCTCCTTCGAGCGAGAAACAGTTGCACGCCCACCACCTAGAAAGAGCAATCCGATCGCCATAGCCAGACCCATATGATTGCCATAGCTTACTGCCGCGTCTACGCGTTGCCGCAACGTTAATGAGCGCAGCAGCGTAAGCGTCTCCACATGGCCTGTTCCAGCGTCAATCAAAGCTAGGGCCTGTGCACACACGGCCAAGCACCGTTCAACTGTCGCCCGTTCTGTCGCAGCAGCAACAGCGTCGCTGCTTCCGCGCGGAAGCATTGAGGATGACGACATGGACGCCTTTGCCCTCAGCTCGCGGAAATGCAGAACATACTTGCGCAGCGTAGCACGCGCTGATGTGTTTCCGGTTCCAGCGAACCGTAACCCGATACTTAAGCACGCGCCCGTTACAATGTTCGCGTAGGCCTCACAAATTGAGCCGAGATCAGAACGAGATGGTACTCCGCTCGGGAGCTCTGGTCGACTGAAATCTCCTTCTGGAGTCTCAATCGACTTATACGCTTGAAGAAGCTGTGCAGGGACTTCGTGCTGATCGATCCACGCTATCGTCGGTAATATGTTACTCCACATCACGAGATTCTTTGCCAATGTACGCACTAACAAGATGTCGGGGCGGACGTAGTCCAGGAGGATAAGAGTGTCAGGAACCACCAGCTGTGCAGCCACAGCTCTATTGTCAGTCTGTATGTACATGAACGCTAGTGCCAGAGCACTTGCGCATCCAGTCACACCAACGTTCACATGTTCGCTCATGCCGCAAGTGCCGCTCCGGCCATTCGACTGTTTTGAACCATGGCCTGCGCCGGAAAAAGTCTCTGAACTAGCATTGAGTGTGCCATTGCTAGAAGAAGTACTACCATTGACCGCGGGGGCAACGCCATTTCCCGTGCCGAATGCCTGCCATCGACGACCACGATACAGACAACTCCCAGCCGCATTCGGATCTCGGAGTTGTTGCGCACCTCCGACGATGTACTTGTGAAGCTTTTCTTCTAGCTTCAAGTCAGCTAGTCCAGGATCTCCTGTAGTGGTCTGACCGCGCCCGAGTATGACGAGACCAAGCGCCATTCCCGCTGCTAATGCATAACCCTCCAGCTGATCGAACAAAGCGGTCGACAGTTCCGCGTTACCGTCACCTCCCACACATTGGGAGCTCGATGGAGAACGCGCTATTTCAGTGAGCAACAGCTCTGTCATTAGTCGATACCCTGTTCCTTGGTACAAAATGCCTAGTCCAAGCAATGCCGCCGTCTGAGTTGATGCAGGTACTGAAAAGCCTCCGGATGGCAGTGGCAGCAATGACGGAACATGAAGGCACAGCATTTTGGATACCGACCTTTCCAACGCCAGCTCCGATCCTGTTCCAAAAAGGGGAGACGTCTCTGACAATCCAAGCTCAGGAACACCCGAAAAAAAGGTATCTACCTCCAGCGAGGGTACACCAGCGTCTTCGTTTGCTGGCGACAAAGACTGACTTTCATCGTCATGGACAGGACTACCCGTTGCCACGGCTCGCTGCTTGCGCTTGCTACGGCAGTGCGCAGCCGTGCTTGCCATTCCCAGCATGATCCCAACAGTCACAAACTCATTCGACAGCGACAAGTAGTTGTAGACATCCGCCATCGACAAACACTTGAGATGACCGCGTAGGCCTATCCCCATCAACAATCCCCCATGGGCTGCATACGCCTCTTCCATATTGCGAGCAGCAGTATCATCTGATTCTGCTACTGCTGCTGCTGTCTGCCGGTCCACAAAAGAGTTTTGTTGCGGAGGCTCACTTACCGAAGGCCGATGGTATTTGATCCAGTGGCGACTGATTGCTCCAGAGAGATCATGTGCTGGAAGCCGAAGACCTGTGGCGCATCCGTTGTGGAATTGGGGCCAATATGTCAGCTCTGTGGCATAGCCGGAAAGATCAAGCTCCACAATGGCATTTGCAGGTGGTTTACGACCTGTGAGAGGCAACGCAGGAATACGTAGTCGCCACGTGTGTGATTGAGCAGTAGGGACATCAACGCTACCGAGCGTGACCATACCGCGTGCGACAGGTAGCGCCATTGACCGTTTGCAAAGAAGTAGCAATCGACTCTGCTGCTGCTGTGCATAGTCCTGATCCGATAAATCTGGCGTCTTGTCCAATTTCAAGCAGAGCGGACGACACGAGCGAAGAAGTCGCGCAACTTCTTTCATCCTCTGGTCAGCAGGAAATAGTGGTTGGCTTCGACGTATAACGCCTTCCAGACCGTCACAATCATCGCGAGTTCCGTCATCTGATAGAACATTGGAATCGGGCAAGTTACTCCCTGGACCATGCTGTTGTTGGTTTTGGCCAAACGCAGGGGGATCAGAACGGTCGGTAAGGTCTTCTGCGCTTGCAATACTAAGATCTTCCCTCCCCACAAATGCACAAACGTCTTCCGTGATAAAAGGCGGCGGGTTGTGCTTCACTCGGCGAATGGACTGGACAATAGGAAAGCTCAATCCGACCGGAAGATCTTCCAACGATAGTGCACTACCAACGGGGTCTTGAGCGAGGTAAATGATCGGATCAAGTGCATTCGAATGCGCGGCCGGCGGCTGAGGAGCTGTCTCTCTCAACTTTGGAAACATTAGCTCGTATGCGCGACAAATCGCTCGTGTGCGCCATAGGGGGTTTCTAGGACGTCGAAAGGAGCAATGATTGGGAAGCTGCTGCTGTTCTAGATCGTCAAACAGCGCGGGAAACTCCACTACGTTTTGCACGTTTGCTGTCATTTTGTCTTGAAGCCACATTATCAAATCAGGAACGCGCCCGTACGTGGTAAAACGAAGCAGACTCTCTGTATGCAGTTCATGGTGAGATTCCGATGCTGTCGAGCTTGCTTGGCACTTGGTTAAAATGCAATTGTCCTCTTGGTAGTAGGCGACAAAATGAATCAAACCCAGCTGCAGCCCCATATCCGACAGCAAGTCAACTAAATACAACCGCTGGCGGAAGAGCGCAATAGACAGCTTGAGCTCTTCGCACAGCAAGTGGAGACCCGCATACACAGCCTCCATGAAATCTCTCATTCTTGAGCACTCTCGGTTACAAGCTACTTTAGTGCTGTCGCTAGTGCTCGTTCGAACATCGCTGGTCAGGGAGCTTGTGACTGGCAGCTCCATGGTGGCAAAAAGCATTGCATGTTCATACTGGTACATGTCATGAAATTTGCTCTGACAAAGCGCATGAAAAGCTGACGAGAACGAAGTAGCAGTAGTCTTCTCTTCGTCGCCGCATGCCGATCCTGCTGTGATTGGTGACAGTACCGTGTCACGCGTACAAGCCTGTCGAGGCAGCAGATCGACGACGCACTGACGGAAGGACTGCCATTCAAGCCCACCGTCCGCGACATCGCTACCTGCTAAACTGCTCTGAGCTTTCAGTTGTGCCTTGCAGACCACTTGAGCTCTGAACGCGGACAACGTTGGAGGGGGAACGATGCAATCCAGCACATCGAAGACTTGCTGCAGCAGCGGAGAGTCGACGATCTTCAGCGGATGCGAGTATCGCCAGATCTTCCCACGCAAGCCACCGCACATATACGGAAACACAATCTCATAGGCACGTCCTTTGTCGATAGAGAGTAACTGAACGATACCTGTCAGTCGCATTCTCTTTGAGCCATCGTTGTGCAAGTCGTCAAACACGATATCCTCTTGCGCCAAGTCAGGCAGAATCAGACGACAAATTGAACGGTGTGCTCGATACAACGTGAGAGTCCCACTTGTTTCAAGCACCACGATGTCGGTAGATCTTTCATGGCGCTGTCTTCCTGGATCCTTTCCACCTTCACGCGAACCCGGGTCGTTTTTGTGCGAAATCGGCACAGCGTCACGACAATATAACGTACGAACGTCGCCAGTTACACGGTCGTCTTTTGTGTGGAGACTACCTTGCTCCGAAAGCGGCTTCAAGAATAAAGTGCCAGAATCTTTGTCCATGATACACAGCAGCGGAAAGCCATCACAACCTGACGCGATAAATGCTAGTTTGGTGCTACTTCGTCGTGAAATCGAAGACGTACTTGTCGGCATCGGTGATGGCGAAACAGGAGACGCAGTAGCAAGCATGGGCGGAGCAAGCGGCATCTCGAACCTCGTGTTTGAACGTACTGGTCCAACTCGCGGAGACTTCCACATAAGCTCAGCTATCCACTCAGGTTTAATTCGTACCCGTAGTTCGTCCAAATCACTTTTAGCACGGTACCTTGTCCATGTCGGTATGTCAACGATCTTCACATGCGGCAGGCAACAACGCTTTACATTTGTCTCCACAACATTCATTCGAAAAACATGAAATCTCTGTTCCACACAATGGAACGCCACTAGCATAGGTGAAACTTCCTCCTCCAGCACATCGACAGCTTCAAAAGCCGAGTCCGAGATAAACTCTGTCTCGCCTTTTCCGACCATCGTTCTCTTTCCCAAGCTTTGCGCTACTGGACGGACCTCATCAAGAGGATGTCGGAGTGTGAAGTACCTGGGTCTCACTGGCGCACCCGTCCCCGAGACACTGTACTTGCACCTGTTTCCGTCTCCTCTGTTACTTGTGCTCGCGCGTCGGTTTTTTCTCGTCAGAGCCACAGCGGCAGCATCTCGGGATCGTTGTAATGACGTCACTGGGACCTGCACCGCCGGACTGCGTTGCAGCAGGAGCCCTCGCCCTTCCATGGGAAAGATTCGATTGGCCTGAAATGGCAGCGCGACTTCAAACACTTCTCCGGCTGCAGTGTATACATTCAAACAGTCAAAACGCACCAACACGCACACGTGAGGGTGCGGTTGGAGCGGCAGAGGCGAGCGCCGCAGTCGTGTGGAGCCTATAAACCTTCTCTCTTGCATCTTCGAGCCACGTGGCGCTTGTGTCGAGAAATCCGCCAGCACCGCATCCAGGACGCGCCCTGGAAAGACAAATCGCCGCTCAACGACGTGCGTCCCACGATGCACAAAGCTCACGCTGTTGAAGGCCACGCGCACGAGAAAAGGAGACTGGTGGTACTGCGACTCGCTAAAGAACACGCAGTCGTTGCCAGGACGTGAGGCGTCGCCCTCACTTGAGCGCACGCCGCTACAGCGCACGTGGATACGCGGCAGCGCATCTCGTTCCATGAGAAATAAATAAGTTGTCAACAAGAACAGGTCCAATAATAGTGCTTCGTAAAAAAAATTTGGTGCCACAAATAAGCGCGTGGTTCTGGCCATTGCTGTAATCTAGGAGAGGGTATTGTTTCGCACATTGGATCGACTTTCGACTATCCGAAGGAATAGCCGCCGACGATCGTTCGTTGATTCATAAACCAGATTGAAGCAAGCGTTATAGTTATGACCGTTCTAAACGATTTGACACTATGATGGTAGCAGAGAAGAAGAAACGACAAGAATGTGGGGGTAGACGACTGCTCATAGTAGCGCAGTGTGTAGCGCAAGCGAAACAGGCTGAACGCACTCGTCCTTGACCACCCGAGCTCGCCAAGATCCGGTGCGTCCCATGTTTGTGACACGGCCTTGTCGATCGTCAATGAATCGAGTGCCGAAGCTTGGCTGGGTGTCCATCCTTGGCCACTGCGCGTCGGAAGCGTTGCAAGAGTCTATTGACGACTTTGCATCAAATTATCGGCACCTTTTGATTCCTCGTGAAGTCTCTCACAATGTGTGAGTACATGCGGCGTTTTGCCACGAAAGTAAGCACGGGATCGCGTTGCTGCTGGCAGTGGCATTCTCCTCTGAGCGAAAAATGCATTTGACGACTCCTTTCAGCTCTTCGCTGAATCCCACGTCTTTCACACTTATGCTCGTGACTGGTATCTACAATAGCAATGAAGCGTCAGCGAAAAACAGCACAGACGCTGTAGAGCGCGGACCCAGCAACGACGACAAATCACATAAAGCTGCTTTTGTGCCACGCAATGATCGATTCCGCATGTGCATGCCGTCGTCGTCGATCCGAGAGCTATTGTAGACACCGAGCTTGCAGGATGGGGTCTATTTTACAAAGCGTGTTTACGCCAAGTTGTTTATTTTGATGGAATGAGGTTTAATTTAAGACGCGGACCAGATTTGTCGTGTGGTATTTCAGACCACTGGAGACAACGATGTTCGCCCAGCTGAAGCGCGAGAGTCTGCGCAAGTTGCAGGCAATGGAAGACAAGAGCCCCAAGGGCTGCATCGATGCACCCATTGTAGACATGATCCACACGATCAACGCTCATCCTGATTACGTACGTCTAGTCCATCTTCGGTGCCTGTTCAGGAACGATCGATGAGTTTGGTTTTGCTGACTACTCACTGTGTCACGTATGGTACCGATGTAGGTGACGAGCAGCTCGTGTTCCGGCCGCATTGCACTTTTCTGCGGCGAAGCTGCAGCAGGAAATGGAGATGCACCTGGCTCGGATCTGATCACGAAAGGCGGCAAGTGGTTGATCGCTGCACACGCCACCATCACATTTGATCAATTTGTAACGGCGCTGCGCTCTCCTGATGCCCAATTGAGCAACAGCAATATGGTTCGTGGCATGCAAACGTGTGCTGAGTCCACGTGCGTGTGTTGTCTACTGCGATTGCTAACGTGTGTGTTGTGTTGTGTGTAGTAGATTCTATTCAAGCACGAGCCATTCATCATGCACGTCGTGTGTCGCAATGTCGATGCAGCAAAAAGGTTGTTGCAGTGGGGCATTGCAAGCGGTTTCCGGGAATCGGGCGTTGTCCTTGGAAACCGGAAAATCGTGTGTGCAATTCGTACGACTGCAAACGGGTTTGAAATTCCACTTGGACGGAGCGCGGAGCACTTGCTGGTCAACGACGAGTACCTTCGATGGATCGTAAACATCGCCAACCAGAAGTTTGAGGCCAATGAGCAGAAGACCGACCGACTCTTCGAAGCTTTTCGTGGCGGATTCTGCCATCCAGCAGCGGTGGTGCAAACTGATAGTAGGTGTTTGGTTGAATTGAGCTCTTGGACAGAGGTAGCGTGCAAGGAGAGCGTTCAGCTGTTGGGACACGCAAGCGTGCGGTACCGAGACTCGATTGTAGTGTTTGGCGGTCAAGGGCCTACCGCTTCAGGCTTAACGACACGCGTTGCAACAGTGACTTTTCTGTCGCCTTCCAAGGAAGGATGTCTTTCACAGACATACCATGCGACGGCCGGGGATCAAGGCCCGTCAGCTCGGATGTATCACTCATGCACTGTTGTGGGAACACGCATGATAGTGTTCGGTGGTCGCGCCAGCCCTGCCAAACCTCTAGGCGATTTGTATAGCATGAATTTGGAGACAAAACAGTGGGAGACGATTGCCACCCAAGGAGTCGGTCCTTCTCCACGTTGGAAGCATTGCAGCTGCGCTGGTGAGCACTATTTGCTTGATGTTGCTTGGCTGAGCAGTACTTACAATGGTGGACGAATGTTCTTGATGTGACTATGCACAGTCGGCTCCGTTGTGTACGTGTACGGTGGCCGCGATGACCAACAGGTGTTTGGAGACATGTTTGCTCTCGACCTCGATCGAAACCCGCCTCAGTGGCGTCAACTCGGTACGCCCCGATTTCATGATTGAGCTTCACCTCAGTGCACTGACGTTTTGTTTTTACTGTATGTAGATGGTGTTTTCGAATCTTTACGTCGATTTGACCACGTTGGTGCGGTTGTTGAATCCACAAGGCTTGTGTTTTGGGGAGGTATGTCATCATTGGAAAGCGGTGATTGCAGCGACACTGGCGGTGCATGCTTGCTTTTCGACACTGTGAAGGAGACCTTGGAACTCAAAAAGCTCGAAAACGCCAGCGACAAAAGCCAGTCTCCTGCACTGTTCGCTGCGAGTGCTTGCTCCATCAACGAGTACCAGGTGCTTGTGGTGGGTGGTATGACGTCTGCATTACTTGCGAATGGAGACAAGGCGACTCGACAAGTCTATATGCTGGACGTCCATGATTTCAAATGGAAAGAGCTCGGTGAAATCAAGCATGAACGTGCAGCTTTCGTGGGACATAGCACGACGTGGATGCCAGCAAGCAATGTCCTGTACATCTTGGGTGGCGGTTTCCAATGCTTTGGTTTTGGGCAGTTTTATTCGTCGACGTACCAGTGCCACATATCGTTGACTGTGTCAAAGACAACGCGTATCAATGGCCCCGAAGGCAACTCAGCAAATGTGTTGACTGGAACGACATCGGCCTTATCGAATGAAAAACCGCTGGGTGTCCTTGTCAACAAACTGGAAGTGAAGAAGGTGAAGACATTACTGGAAAAGGCGCGCGTGTACGACAAATCGCGACGTGTCCACGTAGCAAATGAGTCGATCGCCTCTGATCTGAAGCATACGGCAAAGTTTCTGATCCCCGTGACAGCTACTATTCGTGACCTCATTGCCTCGACAAACGATGCTGAATTGCAAACGCTTGAGATTGTACCTGACCAAGATGCTTACACGAACAAGTTTGGTAAAACCAGTGGATTCAACCGAAATGAAGTCATTCGTAGCACGATTTGTGCTTTCGCTAGTCAGCATGGGCTATCTGCCGAGCTTGTGAAGGCTGTTCCGGAGAAGTATGAGTTTGTGAGCGATGTGTTGATGGTCCCTCGAAATTCGTTTCTCGAGCCACAATGGGCACCGTTTGCTGCCGAGATGTGGGCACAGG
This sequence comes from Hyaloperonospora brassicae, assembly GCA_947650285.1. Classification (NCBI taxonomy): domain Eukaryota; phylum Oomycota; class Peronosporomycetes; order Peronosporales; family Peronosporaceae; genus Hyaloperonospora; species Hyaloperonospora brassicae. The sequence goes on along the minus strand of CANTFL010000289.1, from coordinate 5,862 downwards.
TGTGTGCGTCCGCCAAGCCTGCTTTCTCTCGTGTTGCGCGAAAAGCCTTTATCGACAAAAGCGAGAAGCGGCAGAGTCGTGTGCAGTTGTTGTACCTGAACAACGATGCACTCACGTCGCAGCGTTCGAAGGAGGCTCCTGGCTGGGTGGAAATTCGTGAGAATGGTATTATCTATGGCTGGGATCTCACTCGGGTCATGTTCTCGTCCGGCAACGTCACCGAGAAGGCTCGCATGGCAAACATCAACTGCCGCGGCGAGACCATCGTCGATCTCTTCTGCGGCATTGGCTATTACGTTCTTCCCTTTCTCGTGCTCGGTGGTGCTGCATTCGTCCATGCTTGCGAGTGGAATCCCGACTCGGTCGCAGCTTTGCACTTTAACCTGCGCCGTAACCACGTAGCAGACAGGTGTAAAGTCTACCTTGGCGACAACCGCGAGAGTGCTCCGACGATAGGCGCAGTGGCTGACCGCGTGAATTTGGGTCTATTGCCTACGAGCGAGAAGGCGTGGCCGCTCGCCATGCAGGTGCTGAAGCCCAGTGGTGGCTGGTTGCACGTGCACGATAACGTTGCAGTGGAAGATCGTGAAGCATGGGAACAGCGCGTGGTGAGGTTCATGCGACAGCTCGCGCAGCAGTACGGAAAAGACTTGACGATTTCGTGCGAGCACGTGGAGAAAGTGAAGTCATACGCCCCGAAAGTGTATCACCTCGTGGCTGACATCCACTGCGTGCCCAGGCAGTCGTCGGCCTAGCACTGGTCCGTGTACTTGCGTCGGTGGATCGTGTCTGCAGATGCATATGCGCGTGGTAAGGAGTTCCCAATACGACGATTGTCACTGTTCAACCACATGGATGTGCCTGGTGTATGTTGAAGTCGATGGCTGAACCCATGTCGCCCGTGTTCACGGCTCTCTCTTTCCGCCTACTTCCGCCAAGTCAAATGTACGGCAATGATAGCCCCACACGTCGCTCAATTTTTGATCCACCAATTTTGAGCCACTCGCGACTTCTCCCCCTCATCAAAAAAGCGTGCACCAATCGTAAAATGGCTACACAGTTGTCCGCAGACGACGGCATGGAGACCGAAGCGAAGCGGCGTCTCGGGCCGCACGTGCAGCGCCGCGGCGACGGCTTCACCGAGGCCGAGTCCATGGGCATGCTGCAGCTCGTGCGCAGCCACTGGCGCGAAGGGTGGGACGTGGTGGCGCAGCTGCACAACCAGCAGTTCTCCAAGCACAACCGATCGGCTGACTCGCTCAAGAAAAAGTTCTCGCGGCTGTACCGGTCCAACGTCCCATTGCGTGGCGCTAAGAACTACCAGGCGATTGCGTTTGCCCACGTTGTGCACAAGGAGATGGTCGAGGGGGTCGCGCCGGCTCCGGATGCGGCGGCGGCGGCTGTCTCGAGCGTTCCGGACGAGCAGACGGAGCAGAGCGAGAGCGCGTTTCAGCCACCACAGGACCACGAGCGCTTACAGGACGGAGGAGGCACTGAGCCAGAGAAAATCTGGACGGACACACCGTTGGAGACCCCCCTGCAGCAGCGACTGGTGCCGTGCCGACTTTAGTCGCTAGTGCGGTTCCAGCGCCGGTTTGTGCTCCTGCTGGGACTTCGCTTCCTCGACCACGGACGGCACGTCCGAGTTCGGAATGGCAGGCGCCAACGGCTGTGTTTGCAGCGGATGCACATCCGTTGCCGAGTGACGACTTGCTCACGTCCGTGCTGAAAGTCATTTTGCGCTCGCAATATCAACGTGACTTGGACCGGGAAGAAGAACGCATTCGTCGGGCAGAGGAGCGACAACGGCGTCGGGAAGAGGCCGAGCAGCGGAGACAGGAGGAAGAGCAGCGACGCGATGAAGAACGTGAAGAGCGGCGTCGACGCAGCGAAGAGCGCGCCGAGGAGCGAGACGAAAACCGCCGCCGACACGAGCAGTTTATGCAGATGATGATGCTGCTCGTGAGCAAGAAGGATGCGGACGAGCAGCGAAACAACGAGTGTTAATCGGGTGCCCGTGCGCTGCGTTGCGTTCTGGTGCTGCTTCGTGTTTGTACGACGGATTGCCAGCACTAGAGTACTGAAGCAGTCTGCTTTGTGGCGTTTCTCCATAGGTTGGTCGGTCTGGTGTGTGTGCGCACAGGCGTTTGGAACCAATGATCGACGAGGACCAGGCCTTGCTGGTCTCGTTCGCCTTGTTCCATAAGCCGGCTACGTGACTCGATTGCCTGCAGCTTCGCGGACAGCCTAAGCTAAGGCCGGACGCTGGGCTTAGCATAAGATGCGCTGCTTGTATCACATAGCACAGAGTGGCGTTCGTGAAAAGGTGCCGACGTAGCTGACCTGTTCGACATCCGGTACACTGGTCATGTACACAATCTCTACAGAATGATACTGCCGCTGTCTCCGCACATTTATCCGTTTGTTTGATCGCGTGCTTACTTCTAATGCTGCTGCTTGAGTCACGAGCACTTTGGCTACGCGCTGTCTGAACGGTATAGCAATGACCTTCTACTGCATTCATGTCGCTCGACCCCCGATGTCGTGGCTTGACGGAGAGCAGAAAAGTTCGAGACCTCTGGGATTACAGTTGCCAGCTCGAGCAATAACACGGAAGGTCCGTCCGTAGCTGAGAAATGCTGTCAAAGGTGCGCTTTACTGCCATCGTGCGCCGTGCTTGGGGACCTCTCGCATAGCGTCGTCGACTGGAAGGTGACACGCTCACTGACTCTCACAGCAATGCACAATCAGACGCGGTCAAGTACCGATTCGGATGATTTCGGTTGGTGTGATCTGTTGCGATCTACTGTCACTTTCTCTACAGCACACGTGTTGTGTAACGGGGTGAGCCCGTTACAGAAAAAAGGATATTTTTGTATCAATTTGAGCATTATCGATTTAGAAAATGTTCAATTGACATTACCCGTAAGAAGGTAGGCTGAAGGAATATTACCCCCGAGGGTAATATTTCTTTGATGGGTTGCTCCACCTGATGGTTGATGTTCACGGTACATCAACCAGATTAAACACCAATCGCTGCTGGACGCGCGCAATCGGTGGCGAGCAAGAAACCCACATAGGAGATTGTAGTTTAATATAGTTAGCTCTTGACAAAAGATGGTTTATTAAGAAACATAACTGTATAAAATACAGTTCTACTTTTTCCATTAGACAGAGCTTTCGAGTTCTGCCTACTTCGTTGCGCTTCCTCACGCCACGTGTACGTGACGTCGAATGCACACAACCTTGTGTTGAATTGACACAAGGCGTGCCCCGTTACATGTTGCATCTTAGGTGGTCGCCAGTCAGTGCCGCGGAAAACTAGCATGTACTATTTAATGTCGGTGTTTGGCATTGACTGTAACGGGGCACACCCTTGCGTAACTTAACGCAAGGGATTTGGATGCCCCGACGGACGTACACGTGGCAAGCGAGGAAGCGTAGGTAGGGTAAAAGTAGAACTGTTATATTAATAAATTAAGTCTTTAAACTACTGTCTCTTCGTTTGACTTAATTCAATTATACTAATATAACTGCATGTATGGTGACGTCTCGTCACCACTCATTGCGCGCGTCTTGCGGCGATTGGTGGGTTGATATCATCACGATATCAACCAATGAACAGACCCTTTGGTCGACCCTTCAATATCACCACTTTGGTGATATTGTTTTAAAGAATATCCATCTTTATATTCTTTATTGTCACTTTCCTTAAAGTGACAATTTCATGTAACGGGCTGCCCCGTTACATTGACTGCTGTTCGGAAGCTGTGATTATAGTTGCAGTATTGTATCTGCAGTAGAGGATTCTATGCACACAAGCGCAGATACGTCGGTCCTCTCGGTATGCATCAAACATGTAGCACAAAATGCTGAGTGGTACTTCGTTAGCAACATCCTTGACATACTCGCTCTACCTGCGTTCCCACAAACTAATGGTGCTTGCGTCGTTGAGATTGTGTATGCTGGGACATGGTGCTGGAATGTCAACATCTTTTTCGATGCGAGACCAGCGGATGGACGGATAAAAATCACTGATTCGACATTACCAAACCCCTCATGGTTAATCTCTCTTAAATAGCTTCAACATTTGTATGAAGATCAGCAAAGCGTAATGTTGTACATGCGATTCTATCGCACGAGTTTACTCGAAATTATACTTTACATCGCTAGTGCAGTTTTTGAAATTATTTTTTCGCGCTTTTGTACTTTCTCATCTTGTAATGCGATTTTACCTTTACGTGACTATTTGGTGCTTTTTCCTCGAAAAAGTAGTATTTAAAATATGTGTCCTTATGTGCAAATTACCAGAAAATACAATTTCACTGTGTGCTAAATTGAAAATTCAGACCCAAATACAGTAATTTCACATCAGCATTTTATCACTTACTTGCGTTTTAATGTGTAATATCGAAATGTAGCTCTTTCACGATACAAATGTAGCTGCGAACATCACATTTTCAGCCAGCGTGTTGAAGACCAGCATGATTGCACTTAACTGTAGCAAAAACAAACAAATGGTGATGTTGAGAAATCATCATGCTACGCAGCATTAAAGCATTTATTAGAACAGCATGCAATTGCTGGTCGACGTGCATATATGTGAAGCAGAGACGTGCAAATGTAGCTTCATTTAAATTTTGAGCTGACGATTATCATTACAATTAAACAACTTATTTTTTCTGGTTGCACAATATAAAATGTAATGCTTCGAACACGATCGATACAGGAATTCTCATTACAATTCATAAAAGGTGACGATACGTGCTTATTACATTCGGATTTTATGTAACGGGGTAACGTCGGCTGGTAGTCGACGATAGGTGTGGTGCACACAAGAGAGGGGGTACCCTATAAAGTAATTTTAGAACACAGTGAGTGTATCAATTGTTGAAGACTGATGTCTGTCATCAATTGATTGCGAGATCTTTTAAGAGGTTATTTAGGGCAGGTTAAATACGTTGTTCTGAGGTGTCCTTTTAGGTTAATTAAAGAAATAAAAATTCAGTTCCCCTTTTGATCACTGAAGGACACGTGCCTTACGAGGCGTCTTTGATCGATAGGAGCTAGCAATACCTTTGAAGGTAGCTGCTCCTGAGCACTCTGTGCTGTGATTCTTTTGAATCGTTTGGTCCATTAGGAACGGGGACCGTAAGCTCTCTGAGCTTGTTGACTCTCTGAGTCGGGTTCGTAGAACCAAAGTTGCTCGTAAGAGCGTTAAATCTTCCTCTGACTTAAGGAGCTGTGTAGCTCCACTACATTCCCGGAGTAACATTTAACGTCCACCCGAAGGGGACGAGGCTTAGCCTCTTCTGGTGGCATAGCCACATAGCGTGTCGGCATAGCCGACGCTACTTGGTTTTGAACCTCGCCCAACAGGGCTGTTTCATACTGCATGAAGGTCTCGACTTGTGCGTTGAGCACATCGGGACCTTGTGCAGCGAGAAAATCCACGTACTCAGGGCCTACGGCCGCGTTCAGCTTATCTAGCGCGACCTTTTGGGCCTCAGAGAGGGGTGTGGATTGCTCCATCCTCACAGAGGATCAGTCGTTACCGACTCAGGCGTAGATTGACTACAAGTGCTACCAAGTGTAGCGGAGCTACACAGCTCATTAAGTCAGAGGAAGATTTAACGCTCTTACGAGCAACTTTGGTTTTACGAACCCGACTCAGAGAGTCAACAAGCTCAGAGAGCTTACGGTCCCCGTTCCTAAGGGACCAAACGATTCAAAAGAATCACAGCACAGAGTGCTCAAGAGCAGCTACCTTCAAAGGTATTGCTAGCTCCTATCGATCAAAGACGCCTCGTAAGGCACGTGTCCTTCAGTGATCAAAAGGGGAACTGAATTTTTATTTCTTTA